>JADLZN010008643.1:0-430000 GCA_018155175.1 Sinocyclocheilus anophthalmus | reverse complement strand
CAGAGGCCGGCGGCTAGAGTGAGCAGAGGCCGGCTTGAGTGGATTCGACTAAGGAGTGGCCGGCGGGCTTGTGGCAACCACATTTGATGACCCCGGGCTGGACTCCGCTTCGTTCATGGTGAAAGCCGATCCGGTGATTGACAGCGTGAAGTTGATGTATTTCCTTAGCAGCCAGCACGGATCAGCTCCAGGAATGACGCAGCAGATATCGTCCTCTTTTGGAAGGACAAACAAAGTATTTTCGCTTTCACAATGAAACACAGCGTTTTTACGACATGGCGGCGGCAGCAACAATACTACAGTGAGAATAAAAGTTACGCCTTCTTTCTTTGCGTGAACATTTGGGCGCGGTTATGCAAAACTTCCCACATAGTGACGTAGATATGTGGGGGCGTGTTGGAACGAGCTGTTTTAGGTAGGCGTGGTTGACTCTTAACTTTTATAAAGAATATTTCTTTGGATTTGAGACTTTAGTCTTTGCAACTTTACAGATCTTCTTTATGCACCAATAGCTTGTAACACTCCAAAGAGAAAGGAAAAATTGAAATCGCATCATATGACCCCTTTAAAAAAAAGTTTTTCATACTTTATACTCTGTTTCATTTTTGAACAGAATTAAATTTGCCTCTAAAATTATTCAAAATTTGAGTTTCACTGCAAGGTGTCTGGCTGTGTAATTTTGTGTTCATGTTAAGTACTGAATATTAACACTTGAAGTGGTGCTTTTGAAATGGTTCAGACCTTTCTGACCAGTTTTTAGGAAACAGACTGATAAAGTTGTCAAATAAGACAAAATGTACTAATTTACTCAGACCCAAAAAATATGTCAAAGGACATGAGTGTAAATTATACCTTTTACTCCTCCTTATACTCTGTGTACCATCTTTAAATAGTATTGGCCTATCTAGTGACTGGTCACTTTTTAGAGATGTAGAAGACGGTGCTGGAGATCTTGCTTCATCTGGTCTTAGCCTTTGGGGGAAAGAAAGAACTGATGCTAAAATACTGTGCAAGATAAGAGGCACGCAATGCGTATATTAGGGGTGCAAAAGATCACAAAACTCATGGATTATATTATGATTTTTGAGGTCCTTTTTCAGATCAGCAAAACATTTTTTTTTTTTAAATTCCAACAAAAATAACATTGCCTTCTATTTATTACTTAGAAGTCTTTAAAAAAATACAAGCATAGATAAATACAATAGAACAAGGTTAAAGATCAGTAAAGTCTATCAGTAGTACAGGTACAAAAATGGGATAATCAAATGTGAAATAACTGCATAGTGTTCACTATCTAAATAAAACAGATTGTGTTTTATTAGCATTAATGACATAGACAGCAGCAGGTATTCACAGGCTGCCATCACTTTAAGACCTAAGGCACAGATCCAATATATCCAATATCATACACATCTTGGGGAAGTCGTGGCCTAATGGTCAGAGAGTCGGACTCGTAACCCAAAGGTTGCGGGTTCGAGTCTCGATTTGTATGGGGGGGGGATGTAATTACAGGCTCTCTCTTCCACCTTCAATACCACGGCTGAGGTGCCCTTGAGCAAGGCACCGGACCCCCAACTGCTCCCCGGGCGCCGCAGCATAAATTGCTGCCCACTGCTCCTGGTGTGTGTTCATGGTGTGTGTGTGTGCACTTTGGATGGGTTAAATGCAGAGCACTAATTCCGAGTATGGGTCACATGTTACGTCACTTTTTTTTTTACATCCGATTTCTTTCTCAACTATGTACATAAAATTACTTTCTATGTTTTAGGTCATTTAAGACATAACTGTCTCGGTTTATGAGAGTTCTTGCCAAGACGGGTATTTTAAAATAATTTCCATTCAAGCACAAGGAGAAGCAAAAGATAACTCAATTCCATGTTTGCATGCTAACTGAAACACTATCTGTAACAGTGCGCGAATACTGAATTGAGTTTTCTTTCGGCTATTTTTGCGCATAAGTTTTTAAAGCGCTTCAATATTTTATTTGTCAAGATTTAAAAACATGCCAATGATAGAATTGAACTCTATGATCATTATACTTTGCACTTAATCCACAAATATATATGCATATATGTGTGCTGAACTGTGGGTCTGGGTCCAGACGGATCACTGAACTACTCAACTACAACCCGTTACACCTGTAATGCATATAATGACTTCTCCAAGTTCCTCGTTTTTACTTTTTATTTCCTTTTTTATCAGTACATTTATACCAAAACTTGTAACGTGTGCATCCCAACAGAAAGTTTTAATGCTCATACCTTTCATTCCCCAGAGACTGGTCACTTTGCAGAGATGTAGAAGAAGGTGCTGGAGATGTTATTTTATCTGGTCTCATTCTTTGGGAGAAAGAAAGAACTGATGCTGGTAACACTTTAGGGATCAATTCTCACTATGAACTAGTTGCTTTGTTAGCATGCATATTACTAGCATATTGGCTGTTTATTAGTACTTATAAAGCACATATTCATGTTTTATTCTGCATGACCATATTTTAGATCCCTTAATCCAAACCTCATACCTAAACTTAACAACTACCTTACCAACTATTAATAAGCAGCTAATTAGATGTTTATTAAGGCAAAAGTCATAGTTAATAATTAGTTAATATTGAGACCTGGTCCCCAAACTAGTGTGACCCTGATGTTAAAATACTGTACAAGAGGCATGCAAACCGCATATAATCAGAAGAACCTTACCCTAGTTCCAATAACATGGCCCATTTTTTTTACTATGCAATCCCTTTCTATGAGTGTATTTATACCCAAACTTGTAAGCATCCCACCAGAAATTATAAGTGCTCACACCTTTTATTGCTAAGGAAACTCTCTGCTCCATCTCTGAACAGTATCGGACGATCTAGTGACTGGTCACTTTGTAGAGACGTGCATGAAGGGGCTGGAGATGCTGTTTGACTTTGTCTCAACCTTTGAAGGGAAGAAAGAACTGGTGCTTAACACTGTGCATGACAGACATGGAAACTTAGTACAGACTCTATAAAATTGTCTTTAATTTACTTATGCTACTCTTATTTAAAAGGGGTCTTTTATAATTACAATGTTAGTGTGATTTTACATAAAAAAAACATCAAAATTTAGAATAGGCTATTTTCTATCCTGATTTCGAGCCTCTGCAGAACGGTCAGTTTTTTATCGTCAGGGCGCCTTCCAAGAACAGTAAACGCCACTGCTATGATTGGCTAACAGTTTCACTTATTAAAATAACAGATGGACGCTGCTGTGACATACTCTGAAAACAACATGGGTCATTTGGGTAAAAAAACTTATAAATACTCAATATATATCAAACAGTCTGGAACAGACAATGCAATAGTGGTAAAAGCACATTTATGTTTTGTGACATTACTGTTGGATTCACTCTATTCAGTCTCAGCGCTGTATCATCGTTTTCTTTCAGTCTGTCTGAAAAGCCTGCATCATACTGTCTTGTTTAAAAATTAATCCGTAGCAAAGTACAGCAAACAAACAAACATACAGTGTTTCACTGATGCGATCTGGAGCTCTTTGCTCATTTCGCCCCATGTTTACACCGGACGTGAGTGGCGCAACGCGACTATAGACAACAGAACCCATTATGATCTGTGATTCTGTCTACACTGGATGTGGCATGGATTGACGCAACAAATCCCTGACAGTAAACTAATGTCCCGCTCTATTTCTGACATACAAGCATCTGTTTTTGCTCCCCGCCTCCTCAGTTCTACCCCTTTTATATCAATATGAGTTTAAAACAAAGGCGATTCTGATTCAAATCAAAAAACTTTTTTAAATATTAAAATTCAGTGAGAACAAAAGATGATGTGGTCTTTGGTTTTTTTGTAGTGTTTTGAGCAATCTTGATTCCGCACTTGATTTCATGGCTCACGTTATGATTTTTCCCTAGGCACACCATAGTGATCTGCTGTGTTTATACAGTGTCATGAAAGCAAGTCGATTTTTCACAAGCATACCCTCTTCTAATCCAAGATTTCACTAACATAAGTTCAATTTCAATTGTGAGTTTCATAATTTATTATTCCGACCCAACCACCTGCCAAATATAGCGCTAGTTGTATGGGATCATTCTGTGATACTTTTGCATCCTTTTTAAACCTTGAATGTGGTCACTGTTCACTGCCATTATATAGATTGTGAGCATTTTGTTTTTTAATTTCTCCTTTTGTGGTGAGAAAAAGTCAAGAATACTGCATTAGAACAACACCAGGGTAAGTAAATAGCATTTGTCCATCAAATTAGCACACCAGGAAAATCTGTTGTGTAAACCAGTACATGCATAATAAGGACCCAAACTCTTATTCCTCATATACCTTTCATTGCTCTGAGTTCCATCTTTGAACAGTATCGGTCGATCCATTGACTGGTCACTTTGTAGAGATGTACAGGAGGGCGCTGGAGACGTTCCTTTATATGGTCTCGACCTTTGAAACAATGAAGGAAAAAAGTGAGTGTGTTCTTACTTTCAAAAACAAATAACCCTAACGAAAACAAATAACTTAGAATTCATGTCATTTGCTGCATGAAAATTAAATTTGCATCGGTAACTTTAATAACATATTTGCTTTCAAACATTAAAGCATCATTCATAGAGTAATATTTAATATACAGTAACAACACTAAGACATTTGACTGTTTTCAAAGCTTTTCTGTGTGTTCCATGTTCCAAAGAAAAGTATGTGAGTGTTGTGGAGCAGAAACCAGGTGATAAGTGTTTTTTGTTGTTGTTGTTTTAAAATGTTTATTTAGTACAATTTAGTACAACAGCACAAATGCAAGTGGAATATTGCATACTTATAGTAAATTATTTAAATGTAAATTACCTGAAAAACTATAAATTACAAAACCAAGACAAGGAAATATATTGAGAAAATGTATGCAAGTACCACACCTTTCATTCCCCTTTTTACGCTCTGCTCCATTTTTGAACAATATCGGTCGATCCAGTGACTGGTCACTTTGTAGAGACGTAATTGAAGGTGCTGGAGATGTTGACTGACCTTGTCTCAACCTTTGGTGGGGGAAGGCTTTTTCAATAATCATTTTAATACTAACACTTTTAATTTATGTGCATTTATACCTAATATTTAAGGGTTTGGAGAAAAATGGTTAAAAGAACAAGAACATGACATTTTTCCATTCTGGTCATAAATTGACAGGAGTTTGGCACTCCAGTTCTAAATTAGCATACCTTTCTATCACCAATCCATCTTTGAACAGTATCGGTCGATCCAGTGACTGGTCACTTTGTAGAGATGTGATTGAAGGTGATGGAGATGTTGCTTTATCTGGTCTTAATCTTCAAATGAAGCAGAAAAGTAGTCAATGATAAATTATTTTTAAAAAAGAAAAGAAAAAAAGACCATGGACTGTGATGACTTAGTTTTTTTTTTATTACACAACTTACACAAGACCTACAGACAAATAAAGAAACTGTAATACATCATAAAACTGCAATATTTTACCGTTCACACTCCATCGTCCCCACATCATCTTCCTCTTCAAGTGTGTCCATAGCCTCATTTAGCAGTTATCTCAAGCGTACACTCTTTTGAGGAAAAACAAATAACATATAAAACAACTCAAATTCTAAAAACAATCAAATAGAGGAAAATTGAGTTAGATGAGCCAGTGATTAAGTGATTAGGAATCACAATTTTTGCTTCTAGACCACAAATTCAAGATTGTGAATCAGCACAGAACACGTGGTAATGGTCCATGCTTCTGTAAATGTTAACATCAAATAGCACATCACATCGGCTATTTTTCTTTGAAAAATCAGAGGGAGTACTGCAAAAATAAACCCACCTTTGCTTTGCAGAAAAGATCTACTGCACAAACGTATGCTTGTGTTTCCTCGCCTTGATGACAATCTAACTGAAAACTACCTCATCTTATTATACTCTCTCCTATCAGGGACATTAAATCCCCACAGCATACTTAAATGTAAACATTAAAAGCCACAACCTTTTAATAAGCTTTAAAAAGCTATCTTCAAGACTTCCTGTTTACGTACCTTATGAGGCTCCATGGCCTTGCCGTCGAGCCAACCACTGGACAAATGTATCGAAATGTGAAAAACAAACGGTCAATAAACTGCTAAAAGTCTTGTTCCAACTGACAAAATACTAATATGATAACCTTTGAATACGCTTGACTGAAATACTGATACGAGCTTTTAGTTAACATTAGGCCTAACGTTATAAGTAACTTTCACTTTCGCTTACGCGTGGTCATTTTGTTCATAAGCGCTAAATATCACAGTTCTATATATTTTCTGTCGTCTGGTGACTGGTCTTCATTTAATAAAGTGAAATATGACAGTAGGTCCCGATGGTCTGAATTTATCGTTTATCTTTTCCTCCTAACGTTACCTATTCTCGAAAAGATCGCTGTGAACCCAGAGTGTGGCGTCGAATAATAATGAGTTCGCTTTCTGCGTAGTGCGTCAGGCATCACGTGACTAAAAAGGACCTCAACAGCCTTCGCATTAAATTGAATTTAATATAAAACATTCAATTAATTATTTAAACCGTTTTAAATACTGTGTATAGGCACGTATATTCAATATTTATAGAAGAATGTGTTTGAGTGATCTTATAAATATTTTTTTCTTTCACACTGCCTTATTTTTTAATAGACTTAAAACTGCTTTGGTTGACTTGAATGGTTTTTCCAATGCAACTCTGGTCTCTGCATACCCGAATGTTCAATGTACACTAATTAAACACGGCAAAGTCATGCAGCACATCTGTAACTAATCATCAAGAATTATACAATAAACGTGCAGAAATCATTTTAAATTAGAATTTTGGAAAATCTCTTTTAATTATTGAAAAATTATGAATTATTGATAAATAGACAAACAATTGAATAAATAAATAAATATTTTTCTTTTTTCCTTTTGTCCAGCAGATGCCAGCAACCTTGCCACTATGCTTTTTTTGCCAGCTTGACTTTTGTTGTTGTTGTTGTTGTTAAAAGTAGTGTTATTCAATTTCATCATGAAAAAATTGACCAGTGTGTTTTTTTAAAGCATTTTTATTATTGCGTGTATTAAATTAATCACTACTGATAAATATTCTGCATGAAACTCATATGGGGTTCAACATAAATATAGGTGTGGACAGAAATGCGGATGGTGAGTAAATGACAAAAATATAGCTATAAGACGGTCATGTTGTTATTTTATGAGTATATTATAGATAGACCGCCTGTAATTAAAAACTGTGACCACCGCTAGGTGGTCTTGTGTAGGATGTACAAAATCTGCAACGATCCTTATAAACATTTACATTATAATAGGGTAAGTTATCTTTAATATAGGAAAATATTTGAAGGTAATAATTGAACGCCATTTTTGATCATATTTGAGACCTTATTTGTAAAGAGACATTCCTTTATATTTGTATAAATACATACAGAAAACCCATATGACATTTAACCAATAAACACCAAAACAAAGAGAAAAGTTTTTCATTTTATTTATAGAACAATAATATACACATTATATAAAACACACAAAAAGGTAATTACTACAGTACAGTACTAACCAAATATATAATAATTAAATCAATATACTTTAAATAATTATAGATTAAACAACAACAATAATAATCAATTCTAAAGTTGTGGAGAACACAGGAAAAACAAGAAAAATGTGTGTTTTAAATTAAATAAGTATGTAAAATTACAGTATAGTAACAGTTATTAACATTTAGTGTTTACAAATCTGAGCAAGATAAAATAACAAAGCTGCACACTAAATACATAACGAAACAAGCCAATACTTTGGTATTTAAGGCACAAATGGAAATAAAAAGTAGGCATGTAAGAGACTTTTTTTAATGTTACAATCCTGCAGGGAGTCAACGTGGCATTCTAAAGTACAAAAAAACAGAAAGCAATAAGGCAAGAAAATCCACAGTGGTTACCGCGTGTGCAGACACCTAACAAATAAGTACAGAGTTATATTTTAGGAGACAGATTACAATACTACATTCAAACCAGGAAACCGCACTTCCATTTCTGCGGCCCCATTCTCCTCCGTCAGTCTCATAAAGGAGACTCAGAACTCTCCCAAGTCCTCTCGGGAGTACGCTATCTGTCGATGATAGGGAAAACACATGCCGGACAATAGACACATTCCCTGCCACCCAGGGAAACCCAATATGTGTGTGTGAACTCTTGGCCTGTTTGTGTGGCTTGGGCAGACCTACAGAGACGACCAGTGGGATGCGATCCATGGCCTCTCTCGTTCTCGCTCATCCATTACCTGTCTTGACTCGCAGAAAACTGCTTTTGGCCGTAGGTCTGTGTTAAAAAAAAGGTGTTTCAGCAAAAGTCAGCAAACGGATTCGAGGATTGGTGAGGCATGACGCCTGCATACATCTGTATACTGTGTAGGGGGATACTGGGGGGGTGCACACCCCCTTTTTTTTTTTTTTTTTTTTTTTTTTTTTTTTTTTTTTTTTTTTGTCGCGGCAGGTGGGAGGGTTACCACTGGAAACACTTACAGTTTCACTACCTTCTGTGAGGTGATGCCACAGCTGCTGAGTCTCCAGGAGTTTCTCTGAACTGGTGTTCAGGGATGAACTTGTGTTCGTCATCTTGGCCAGGTGTTTCACATAACGTGAGATATGCTGTTTCGTGGTGGGGTGTAAGAGGCTATTGGGATCCCTGGAGGCAGCCTGCACAAGGGCAGCATACTCCGCATCCACCTGGGTGAGTACAATTCTGCCCATGGTACTTTGTCAGAAGGCCATCAATGAAATCCCTCATGGGCTGTGTCCACTGAAAATGGTCCAGGACAATAAGACATTATCTCTGAAATATCTGTAGTATTCATATAAATAAGGAATAATTAAGGGATGAAGATGTGAGCTGAATTACCTTTTACTTTGGTGGGCTGAGCAGGCTGGATCATTGTTTGTGAGCCAAGAGAAGCCACACCAAAGATGTCATCCTGGAGCATAGGGTAATTCATTTGGGTTACAATCAGTGATTACATAGTTACACTACCGGTCAAAGGTTTTGGAAATGTTTTGAAAAGAAGTCTCTTCTGCTCACCAAGGCTTCATTTATTTGATCCAAAATACAGCAAAAACTGTAATACTGAATATTTTTACGATTTAAAATAACTGTTTTCTATTTGAATACATTTGAATAATAAATAATAATTCATTACATTTATATAGCGCTTTTCTAGGCACTCAAAGCGCTTTACATTGTCAGGGGGTATCTCCTCATCCAACACCAGTGTGCACCACACACCAGCTTATTGGTGGAGAGGAGACAAAGTGATGAAGACAATCAGTAGATATGGGGGATTGTTAGTAGGCCATGATGATCAGAGGCCAATGGACAAATTTGGCCAGGATCCCGAGGTCACACCTCTACTCTTTTCGAAACCACAAAGAGTCAGGACCTCGGTTTAACATCTCATCCGAAGGACAGTGCTTGTTGACAGGATAGTGTCCCCGTCACTATACTGGGGCGTTAGGACCCACACAGACCACAGGGTGAGCACCCTGCTGGCCTCACTAACACCTCTTCCAGCAGAAACCTAGTTTTCCCAGGAGGTCTCCCATCCAGGTACTGACCAGGCTCAGCCCTGCTTAGCTTCAGTGGGTAACCAGTCTTGGGCTACAGGGTGATAAGGCTGCCAAAATGCCAAAATGCCAAAATGCCAAAATGCCAAAATGCAAAAATGCAAAAACGCAAAAATGCAAAAATGCAAAAATGCAAAAATGCAATTTATTTCTGTGTTGGCAAAGCTAAATTTTCAGCAGCCATTACTCCAGTAGTTTCAGTGTCACATGATCCTTCGTAAATCATTCTAATATGCTGATTTGTGCTCAAGAGACATTTCTTATTATTAACAATTTTGACAACAGTTGTTGTAAAAAAAACTGTTTCCGGATATTTGATTACTAGAACGTTTAAACAGCATTTATCTGAAATATTAAGCTTTTGCAACATTATAAATGTCTATACTGGGCCATGATGCTCACTTTCTGCACCTGGCGCAAAAAAGTATAATTCTTTATTTTTTCACAGAAAAAAAAAAATCTACTGACCCAAATTTGACCGGTAGTGATACTGTTACAAACGCATTTCTATTTCAGAGTAAATGGTGGTCTTTTTTTAATTTCTTGTTTTTCCTGTTCTCCACAACTTTAGAATTTATTATTGTTGTTTAATCTATAATTATTTAATGTATATTTATTTAATTATTATATATTTGGTTAGTAATGTGTGTGTGTTTTATATAATATGTATATTGTTGTTCGATAAATAAAATGAGAAACTTTTATTTTTTGGTGTTTATTGGTTAAATTTCATATGGGTTTTCTGTACATAGTTATACAAATATAAAGTGAATGTCTCTTTAAAAATAAAAGTCTAAAATGTGATCAAAATGTTCTTTTCAATTATTCACATTCAAATATTTTCTATATTAAAGATAACTATACCCTATTATAATGTAAATATGTATTAAGATCGTTGCAGATTTTGTACATCCCACACAAGAACCATTATTACTTATTAATTTTATTATTAAGTTTTATTTTATCAGTGTGCACAAAGTTCGTTTAATGTGTTAATCGTTCACTTTTTACAGCAGTCAGAATCCCACTGGGTTTGAGAGACTCAGTGCTCTGCAGCCCCGCCTCTCTCCCAAACTCGAGACTAGCGTTCAGAAACAGCTGATCGTGCGAGGCAGAGCATCAGTCCGCAATGTCATCCGAGGAGCTCGCACGGAGGCTGCAGCGCAAACTGGACGCCGAGCAGCGTGACACCAAACCCGGCTCACCGGCGCAGACAGGAGCGGACGAGGAGGAGCCGCCGCCGGAGAGACCCGGCGCTGCCAGCTCTGAACTGACGGAGAAACTCAACCGCAGGCTGGACATCCATGACGGCACGACGAAACCCAAGCAGATGAAGGTTTTCAACCCCTACACCGAGTTTAAAGAGTTCTCGCGCAAACAGATCAAAGACATGGAGAAAATGTTCAAGAGGTCAGTTCATTAGTCATTAACACCGTTCTAAAACCCACATTGTTGCTACCAATTATTTATTTATTTATTTTTAAATCTAAATTAAGAGTTATACAAGTTTCTCAATAGGAATGTCTTGAATTGCTATTTGGTAAATCTTATTCTAGGCCCCAACAAGAGTGAAGTTTGGGTGCTTGTTTGTGAAGGAGAGTTTTGGGATCATTGTGTTCTTGGATCAGAATGAATGCTGATGCATCTCAAATTAAATCCCTCATTTATCTTGTTTATAATTTCCTTGATTAGATATTTTCTTAACCGTCTTATTAATTAAAGTTAAATCTAAATTTACTGTGCTTTAGTTCCATACAATTTAGTTCAAAAATAAAATAGAATAGCGTAAACTGAACAAACAGGTAGTATTAGCATACTAAAAATATAAAACAATGCAGGGTATAAAATCAGAAATTAACACAATGGTTGAAAGATAAAAATGATTGTAACATTAAACATGAGTTTAAAACAAATCTCTGCTTTATATTGGCAGTTGAATTTGTATTGCAAAAGCATTGAAAACTATATAAAATAATAATGGAAATGGAGTATTGTTTACAAAAAAAGTACAGTGAGTATAAAATAACAAGAATAAATTCAGAATAGATTCTGCAGCTCAGATTAAATGAACACAGATTCTCTCTCTGAGCATCCCTGTAACAGTGCCAAAATAATGTTTTGCTCTGGGGTCTCTCTCTGAACCGCCATTGTCCTGCTTTCCCTCATTATTTCAGTACAAGGGTCCACTCACAAACTCGACGTCCCCATGGAACCCACTCCACGAGCAACAATGCCATCTTTGTCTGTTTGTGCGTGTGTTTGCAGGGACTTGGAGGAGTCTATGATGAGAGAGAGTCTGTTTGGTTTCATGCAGAGTTGTGAAAAAATAAATTCCCTTCATTCATTTTTATCATATCATTAGATATTTTTATTCATTTAATGGCATCAAATTCAGAACCAGGTCTCTAGTAGTGCAACAAACCCCTCCAAATAATTACATGCATGCATAAGCATGTTAACAGTTTTTTTTTTTTAGCTGATCCCAGGGTTGATTATGCCTTACAGTGACTTCAAGATCAGATAGATGTTTTCATGTACATAAAGTAGTTCTAGCATGATTAACAGTGTGGTTCAGGCAAGTCTATTAGATTGTGTTGTTTTATAGGAAACTAACCCAGACTGTACAGGATATGAAAGTGTGGGTGTCCCATAAGACTAGGTTACGTCAAGACTGCAAGGTGTGTCTGTTTAAGTAGAAGTACATACTCTGGCCCACTTCAGATCAGTTCAACCCAGTTTCATCAGAGATGAAAAAAGATGTCATGTATAAGAGGAAAATGGGTCAAAAACAGAGTTAACACATTCATAAACACAACTCACACCTAAATAGCACACTGCCCTAGATAGATAGATAGATAGAAATTCATTTACGAATTATATATTCACATAATCAGATTCATATATTTTTGTGAGATTCCACAGTTAGATACTAACTTAGATAAATCACAGTTATATGCATATACTGTATATATGGCATTCAAAATTTTGCGATCAATACGTTTTTTTTTTAAAGAAAATGATACTTTTCATCAAGGATGCATTAATTTGATCAAACGTGACAGTAAAGACATTTATAATGTTATAAAAGATTTCTATGTCAAATAAATGCTGTTCTTTTTACCATTCTATTCATCAAAAAGAAAAATCCTAAAAAAAATATTTATCATGGGCTCTACAAAAATATTAAGAAGCACTGTTTTCAACATTGATAATAATAATAAAATAAAATGTTTCTTGAGCATCAAATCAGCATATTCGAATGCTTTCTGAAGGATCATGTGATTGAAGACTGGCGTAATGATGCTGAAAATTCAGCTTTGGAATACATTTACATTACATTTAATATTTAGCAGACGCTTTTATCCAAAGCGACTTACAAATGAGGGCAGTAGAAGCAATCAAAACAACAAAAGAGCAACAATGTATAAGTGTTGTGACAAGTCCTGGTTAGTCTAACGCAGTACATATACACAAATAAATTGCGTTTTCAAATATATTCAAATAGAAAAAGTTTATTTTAAATTGTAATAATATTTCACAATATTACTGTTATTTTTGATCAAATAAATGCAGCCTTGGCGAGCAGAAGAGATTCTTACATACCCTAAACAGTAATGTATATTATGTATTATTTCTATGTGTAAGTGTGTATATTTCTTTATCTTTTCCATTCATGCAACTTTAGCACAGGGAGGGTTTTGTATTTGCGTTTTTTTTTTTTTTTTTGGTTTTTGCGGGTTTTTGTTTTTGGTTGTTATGTTTTTGAGTGTTGACCTGGAATGTGTCCGGCATGCAGAGGGCAGGACCAGTATGCCAACTTCATCTTCATCTTCATGTTTGTTATTCTCTATTTCTCTTTCTCTCTCTCTCTCTCTCTCGCTTTCTCTCATATACCAGGTCAGTCTTGTTAACCCTGACCTGTTTCATGCTGCTTCAAGTAGTTCATAATGCAGTTCTAAGCACATCTGCAGTTGTAAGCAGATCTGGGATCAGCCTGAGTGCTGTTACTGGACAGCATTGCTCTGAATGCCAGGCTCTATAGCTGAATCTCTGCCCCGAGCCTTGGCATCTATAAATACCACAGCAGGAAACCAAAGAGGACAAAGAGAGCATCCACACACAAACGCATGCGATGCACACGCAATTACGTCAGGGCAGTTTGTGTTTTCATGCATCCACACACATTTCAGGGCCGTGTGTGTAGGAGTGTGCTGCCAGTTGCTGAAAGCAGTTGCTGTTCTGGTCAGCAGATTCCCAGTTGTCATTTAATCAGGGCAGGCAATGGGGGTTGTTAAAACAACATCGGGACAAAGAAAGAAAGTGAGGATGTTGGGTGAAATTGTTAATAAATGGGCTTTTATGCAGCACTTGTAACAGTGAAAGTTGAGCTATTTATGGCCTTTCAGAAACAATGAGCTGAGGAGACGAGATTAGACGGCCATTCAAAGCACAGATATGAAACACCCTGATAAACATTCACATTGTCTCAGATGTTTCTCTTTGAAATATCTTAGGGGAAATATGCACAGTTGCTCAAATAGATTTAGTTGCAGTGAATGGGTGTCATCAGAATGAGAGTCCAAACGGCTGAAAAAACATCACAATAATCCTCACCACTCCAGTCCATCAGTGAAAAGCTGTGTGTTTGTAAGAAACAAATTCATCATGAAGAAGTTTTAACTTTAAACCGTTGTTCCTGGGAAAAATATGAATCCATAATCCATAATAATGTTACCTCCAATGAAAAAGTCCATCCGCTGTTGTCTCTCACATCAAAATCCACCAACATATTTGTTTAGAACTCAATTTGTTTAGAGCTTAATCTGTGCATATTTCTCTCCTGATTCAGACAACACAATTTTTCAGTGGAGAAAGCAATATTATGGATAGAGAACTCGTATTTTAGCCAGAAGCAATTTTCAATTCACAAAATGTTAATTGATGGACTGGAGTGGTGTGAATTGCGTGTGGATTCTTGTGATGTTTTTATCAGCTGTTTGGATCTCATTCTGACGGCACCCATTCACTGCAGAGGATCCATTGGTGAGCAAGTAAAGCAATACTAAAAGTTCATAGATGGATACTTCTAACAACTATAAGATTATTGTGACTTTTTTCGGCAGGAAAATCTGAGAAGCATGAGACTTTCTCCATTTTGCTGTCTGGGAGAATATAAATGTGATCTCATTCATGTTTTTCTTTCCTATGTGGAGAGGGAGAGAAGTAGAGATAAGGTGATGTTCACCTGTACTTTTCTGCCATGTTTCTAAAAGCATAACTCAAGCCAAAATAGAAACACGTGCCCACTCCTGCAATCTCAGCCTCTTCACTTTCACACAATGTTCAAGACAAACACTTCTCTCTCTCTCTCTCTCTCTCTTGCGCACACACACGCACATTGCTGGTTGGTGTGGAACAGTGGGTGCGACTCTATAACTATCTCTCTGTTCGGAACTCTTTTCCTGCTGTTTCTGCAGTTCACTCTCCAATGCTGTTCATAATGCTCCCTCTGCTGCGGATGGATAACAGATAATGTCCAAACACTAACGCTAGTAGTGTCGTAGTGATATAGTTTGATGTAATACATATGCTATAATTCAATTTGCATTGGTAAAATGGTTCGAAACAGCATATACACTGGTGTTAAAAAGTTAGGGGTCAGTCAGATTTTGTAATGAGCAAAAGTCTCTTATGTTGACCAAGGCTGCATTATTTAATAAAAAAAAATACAGTAAAAACAGTAATATTGTGAAAAAGTATTACAATTTAAAAGAACTGTTTTCTATGTGAATATATTGTAAAATGTAATTTATTCCTGGCAAAAGATGGCAAAGCTGAATTTTCAGCATCATTACTCCAGTCTTCAGAGTCACATGATCCTTCAGAAATCAGTCTAATATGCAAGGTACTGCTCAAGAAACATGTCTTTTTTATAGTTCACTTTTGATCAACTTAATGCATCTTTGCTGGAAAAAGAAAATAATTAATAAAAATAAGAATCTTTATGATCCCAAACTTTTGAACTGTAGCATAAATCAGTTTATTGGTGATGTTTTTCCAAACTTGTAATGCAGAAAATTTTTCCTAAAATGCTTCAAAAACAACTAAAATCACCGCCTTAAAAACAGTCAGTCTGATTTGAGCACTATATTTCAGTTCTTATGAAGCCATATAATAAAATATTGTAAATGAGGAAAATATTTAAATTGAAATAGTTTTACTGATAATACTCATTTTTATTTACTGATTATGATGAAATCAGTTGCCATCATAATGGAAAAAGAGTACAAAGAGAGTGGTAACAATAACAGAACTTTAATTTTAGGTGAACTTTTCCATTAAAGCTGCATTTATATGTATTTGTGTGTAGATTTGACTCTGGTAAAGACGGCTTCATTGATCTGATGGAACTGAAGCTGATGATGGAGAAACTTGGAGCTCCACAGACTCATCTGGGCTTGAAGAACATGATCAAGGAGGTGGATGAAGATTATGATGGCAAACTCAGCTACAGAGAGGTGTGTGTATAGTTACAGCTCTGTTAGGTCTGTCATCGTCCCTAATGACTGATTTAATCTAGTGATTCAATCTTTTGAGAGATTACACTCCATGGAAACACTTCAAACTCACCTACTCCGATGATCCGATCATAGCACGTTTGAGAGATAACATCTCTGATGTGGCTTCACATTTAAATATCAATCACATTAAGTCACCCTAGATGATTTTCACCTGGCGAATGATAAAATGGGCCAAAGCTATCCTATAGATTTACATGACAAAGGAGCCACACACATGTGTAGGTTCAAAATATCATAAGGAGTACCAAGCATCCATTCAGAACACCCTAGCAACAACATGGCATACTAACAAACACCTAAACCTAAACTATATACAGTGGGTACGGAAAGTATTCAGACCCCCTTAAATTTTTCACTCTTTGTTATATTGCAGCCGTTTGCTAAAATCCTTTAAGTTAATTTTTTTCCTCATTAATGTACACACAGCACCCCATATTGACAGAAAAACACAGAATTGTTGACATTTTTGCAGATTTATTAAAAAAGAAAAACTGAAATATCACATGGTCCTAAGTATTCAGACCCTTTGCTGTGACACTCATATATTTAACTCAGGTGCTGTCCATTTCTTCTGATCATCCTTGAGATGGTTCTACACCTTCATTTGAGTCCAGCTGTGTTTGATTATACAGATTGGACTTGATTAGGAAAGCCACACACCTGTCTATATAAGACCTTACAGCTCACAGTGCAAATGAGAATCATGAGGTCAAAGAAAAGCCTGAAGAGCTCAGAGACAGAATTGAGGCAAGGCACAGATCTGGCCAAGGTTACAAAAAAAAAATTTCTGCTGCACTTAAGGTTCCTAAGAGCATAGTGGCCTCCATAATCCTTAAATGGACGTTTGGGATGACCAGAACCCTTCTTAGAGCTGGCCGTCCGGCTAAACTGAGCTATCGGGGGAGAAGAGCCTTGGTGAGAGAGGTAAAGAAGAACCCAAAGATCACTGTGGCTGAGCTCCAGAGATGCAGTCGGGAGATGGGAGAAAGTTGTAGAAAGTCAACCATCACTGCAGCCCTCCACCAGTCGGGGCTTTATGGCAGAGGGGCCGACGGAAGCCTCTCCTCAGTGCAAAACACACGAAAGCCCGCATGGAGTTTGCTAAAAAAAAAAACACCTGAAGGACTCCAAGAAATAAGATTCTCTGGTCTGATGAAACCAAGACAGAACTTTTTGGCCTTAATTCTAAGCGGTATGTGTGGAGAAAACAGGCACTGCTCATCACCTGTCAAATACAATCCCAACAGTGAAGCATGGTGGTGGCAGCATCATGCTGTGGGGTGTTTTTCAGCTGCAGGGACAAGACGACTGGTTGCAATCGAGGGAAAGACGAATGTGGCCAAGTACAGGGATATCCTGGAAGAAAAACCTTCTCCAGAGTGCTCAGGACCTCAGACTGGGCCGAAGTTTACCTTCCAACAAGACAATGACCCTAAAGCACACAGCTAAAATAACGAAGGAACAACTCTGTGACTGTTCTTGAATGACCCAACCAGAGCCCTGACTTAAACCCAATTGACATCTCTGGAGAGACCTAAAAATGGCTGTCCACCAACGTTACCATCCAACCTGGTGTGCAAAAACTTGTTGCATCTTTCCAAAAAAGACTCATGGCTGTATTAGATCAAATGGGTGCTTCTACTAAATACTGAGCAAGGGTCTGAATACTTAGGACCATGTAATATTTCAGTTTTTCTTTTTTAATAATCGGAAAATGTCCAACAAGTCTGTGTTTTTCTGTTCAGATGGGGTGCTGTGTGTACATTAATGAGGAAAAAAAATTAACTAAAATGATTTTAGCAAATGGCTGCAATATAACAAAGAGTGAAAAAATGTAAGGGGGTCTGAATACTTCCCGTACCCACTGTATATATATATATATAATGTATATATATATATATATAGTGTATATATATACTGAACAAAATTATAAAGGCAACACTTTTGTTTTTGCGCCCATTTTTCATGAGCTGAACTCAAAGCTCTAAGACTTTTTCTATGTACACAAAGGCCTATTTCTCTCAAATATTGTCCACAAATCTGTCTAAAAGCCGGGCTCACACTACAGGAGTTTTAAATCCTAACCGATTATGAAATCTGGTTGAAGCACACACATAAGGAGAATCTTTGCAGATTATCTTCTCCCAAATCTTAAACATGCACACACTACAAGATTCGAACATCATGGCGCATCACACACTACAAGATATTATTAAGATTATCCTGCCAGAGGGAGCGCCTCACGTGATCGCCTCACGTGATTGAAGAGGCCACAATCAACAACCTGATCAACTAGCGAAGGAGATGTGTTGCACTGCGTGAGGCAAGTGGTGGTCACACCAGATACTGACTGGTTTTCGGACCCCCCCGGACCCCCCATACAGTAAAACTGCACATTTTAGAGATGGTCTTTTATTGTGGCCAGCCTAAGACACACATGTGCAATAATCATGCTGTCATATCAGCATCTTGATATGCCACACCTGAGAGGTGGATGGATTATCTCGGCAAAGAGAAGTGCTTACTAATGACGAGTTCACAACTGCACGATTTTCACTCGCCGACAGGTTTTGCGGAATCGCCGACAAATGCCCGAAATCGGGGGCAAATCGGTGCTCGTTCACGCGAGTTACAATCACGCAGTGTGAATGATCAAAGACGCGATCTGAAGGAATCGACGACATGTCGCAGACGCCCGCAAAATATTTGGCATGCTAAATATCTGGAGCTGTCGGCGATTCACAATCACGCTGTGTGAAATGAGTTCTGACTGAAAAACACATCGGCGATGACCTACAGCCAATGAGAGACCAAGATACAGGGAAGCGGGAAGTTCGGGGAGGAGTTATATGAAACGTAGTTTGCGGACCAGCAATTGCCGCCGGTTGTTTTTTATGTCAACAGGTTGAAGCAACCCCAATAACATGATATTTAGGCCCTGGAATGTGAATTGTACCAGGAGAACCCCGCCAAATAAATGTGTATGTTACCCCCCCGAACTGGGGGACCCCCTCGAAAGCAATTGGGCTATTTTCAGGCTAGTTTTGAGTAGTAATTGGGCGGGTTTTGTAGCGAAAACCAGGCAACCCTGCACCAGACAGAGCTGTCTGCGATTCTTCCTATTGTAAAGTCATGCAGTGTGTAACCTCCTGTAGCCGATCCATCGTGCAATGTGAACACAGCAGCAACTGAATGCTACCCCAGATAGTAACCGCGTGGGAAAATGTGTGTGTGTGTGTGTGTGTGAAAAATGTGAAACAAAGCTGAAATGTTGGTTTACATGCTGACATGGCAGCTGATATCTGATTCCTTTGTGTTTATTTTTAGAATAGCATAGAAATGCTGATAACCTTTCAAGCCATTGAAATTTCCCTATAATCCTAATCTCTCCATCTCTGTGTCAGTTCCTGCTGATCTTCCGGAGGGCCGCGGCAGGTGAGCTGCAGGAAGAGAGCGGACTGATGGCTCTGGCTCGACTTTCAGAGATTGACGTCTCGACCAAAGGCGTTCTTGGAGCCAGGGACTTCTTTGAGGCAAAGGTTTGTGGGTTTTTATGTTAGTGTGTTTTGACGCATGAGCAACCACTACTCCCAGGTTCTCAGTTTCCCTCTTGTGGTCATATACAGTAAGTACATGAAAGGCTGACATCTGCAAAGAACACATCAATAATGTTACAGAGGACAGTTGTTACACTATAAAAGCACATATTTTTTTAGCTGAACTTCTATGTCCTAAATTATTTAAAGTACATTCTGATACTTTTGGAAATGTTAAACTTACAAAATATTATTTTTTGTATTAAATAACGTGTCAAATTTTTGCAACAATTTTTGAATGTTTAGGTTAAGTTATAGGGTTATTATTTTAGTTACATTTCAGTGAACCTTTTTCAATTTTTTATTATTAAAATTAAATATTATTGTCAAACATTTTATTGAATAAATCATTTAAATAGTTATATTACATATTATTTGGTATTTGTATATGTATAGGTGGGTTTTATTAGTTATGTTAATAAATTTAATTATAAAATAGAAAATGTAGAATTTATAAATTGTTTTAGCAGGAATACAGCAAAAGTAATACATTTCTTTTTATTTTTATGTTGTAGGCATATGACCATTTAGCAGAAATGCATTTTATTTGTATTTTGTGGTGTTTGGAGGTTCAGGCTCTGTCGTTGCGCAGTAAGTTTGAGGCAGAGATACGAGAGGAACAAGAAGAGAAGAAGAGGATGGAACTTGAAAGAAAACAACGGCGTGCTGCATTTAAAGAGCTGCAGTCCACATTCTGCTCCTAAAACTACAGTTCAGCAGATCTACGCCTTTAGAGAGCACAGTTTACTTGCACACAAGCACATACACGCATGCACACACTGCTTCTCGTACCTCACACCTATGTGTAATCAAAACCACAGCCGAACACTGAACAAGTAGCATTAGCGTTATTAGCCACTTACAGCTATCCTGAAATATGCATGAGGAATTTGTTTCGTGGGTGATGGCTGTGGAGAAGACGAGATGACGCCAGTGAAATTTCAGGAGACTTCTAATGTAGGACTTAAACTCTAATAGACTAGATTGTGCTTCTATTTTAATCAAAGCAACTATATATTTTTAGAAACTAAAAAGTTTATTGTGAAGTTATTCAGTGTTAATCATAATTTTAAAACATGCAAAGTTGTTGTCGTGGACTAAATGTTGATTATGAGCAACTGAGAAAAAAAAAAACATGGAGAGGAAGGGTCAAGAATTTTTTTTATTTTTATAGATTTTAATCATGCATTTTGTTCCATTTCCTTTTTTGTCAACTTTTTTCTACATATTTGTCAGCTAAGTATTGTTGTTAAGTTTTGGTTAATTGTATTTGATCAGATGTTCATAAAATCTACCTGTAACTCTAGTGTTTTGCCAATTACATAAAGCCCATTAAATCACTGTATTAAAAAAAAACAAAAAATATATATATATATATATTATAATATAGTATATATATTTTTTTTGCATGTTTTTAAAAAGTACAGTTAGATTAAATTTCAGAGGAAACTTAATGTTTTAATTATATTTGCAATATGATATAAGAGATTATAGAGATAAATATAGATATATTATTATACATATTATATTATATTTATATTTCAGCTTTTGCCAATTCTGAATCAGCAACCCTAATATATTACTATATAAACCCTATATGGCAAGTGTTTTTTTGTGTTATTATATGCTATTATTTTGTTTATTAATATTTTGAATTATCAGTTATATATTTAGTTCTGGTGGCTTCTTATTCCATATGTGCAAAAATGTTAAAATTGATGTCTCTCAGTGGAATTTATTTTCTCTGAAGTGCCTGTAGGTGGCAGCACAGAACTTGGTCAATAAAACATGCACTATAAAGTGTGTTGCTGTCATAACTTTTGTTTAACTGTACAAGAATTACTGCTAATGATGTATAAAATGCATAAAATGTTCTGTAAGGATTAAGAAAAAAACACACAACCACAAACATTGTCACAGATATTTGAATCCAGTCAGTTTCCCATATCAAAATAAAGACAGTTCTTTTCCACATCAGTTTTCAGTCAGGTAGCTTGAAAAAAATTGATGGTGGGCCGTTTGCAGGAAAGGATTACTACAATTCTTTTCCAGCATCCAGAGTGGTAACAATCCTGCTTTATACATATAATAATAAAGTGAAAGCAATCAGTCTTTCCTGATTGACAGACAATACATGTGCTATATATAATCACCTACAGAGAAAAAATCATATATTGTGCCACCAGTATAGGATTGTGCACATTTTTTATTTGTTTTATTGCATAGATTGCATTGCACTGATAATATTGAGATTTTCTTTCCCAAAAATAATCTAGTAAATATTCTATTTATCTATATACTTTATTATTTACATCACTGTTAATGTTCAGTTTAATATTCGATCTCTCCATCCAAAAGTCAATTTCATGACTTTTCATGAAAAAGAAAAGTTTATCAGTAGGCACTTAATAGGGGTGTTAATGAACACTTTAAAGGTATAGTTCAACCAAATACAACAAAAGTCATTTTTTTCATCGAATATTAAATAATAATAAGAGTGTTGCAGAGATGACGTATTTTTTTGGGCTAAAACCCAGAAACAAGCATTTGAGCACTTCTGGTTTCTGAAGTCAATGGGTTTTTTGAATGGGTTTTTGGTTAAATGGCTGAATTTGAGGTCTGTGGTTAACACAAGCTCAAGATATTTTACTCTACAATATAAAAATCCTTCAGAACTACTCCTTTTACTTGTTTTCAAAAAGGAGGTCGCTAACAAGTGTCTAAATGGGACTTCAGAGGCTGATCGGGACATTAAACACTATCGCGCAGAACAGATAAACTCATCTTCTCACTTCTAGTCTGCTTTTACAGCCTCTTTGTGTTTATAATCACGTTCTTGCAAGCTATTCTAACTCAGACTTTCAGGGAAAATGTTATAAATAAAACTGAAAAAGTTGTTGTAAGCTTAAAGGGGTCATAGGATGCTACATGCACTTTTCACAAGTTGTTTGAACTGAAATGTGTGTTGGCAGTGTGTGTACACAACCACCCGATAATGATTAAAAATCCACCCAGTGTTTTTTTAAAAAATCTGGTTAAAAGTTTTCACCTTTCTCAAATCGAGCCGATCTCAGATGCATGTCTGTGTGATGTCACAAAAACAGGCCCCTCCCACAATATTTTGATTGACAGTAGCGTTTCAGCACAGACTGGACTGGCGTCTTACCTTAGCTCCGCCCTGAGTGAGCTGTCATCAGTCCGCCATTGTTTCACCGCCGGAGCAGATGTAGACAAGAATGAGTCCTAAGCGATTGAGGTGTTCTGTTGTTGGATGTAATAATGAACATAGCAGTCTTCATTTACTCCCGACATCTGAGCCGCTGAACTCGCAGTGGATTTCGTTTGTTTCTGAAGGGAATGCGCCCCCGATCTACATAAATGCGTCTATGTTCGCGCGAATCATTCATGATCCAGCCTCATCTACAGAAGAAGTGAGTATAATGTTTTGTAATGAATCTTGCAAATCGCCTTTCCTAATAATGTCAAAGTTTCACGATGAATGCGGCTAAAGTAAACGGTCTCTCTCAGAGCAGCTTGAAAGAGAGGGGCGGGGTCAGCAGAGCTCATTAACATTTAAAGGAAAATGCTACAAAAAACGGCTTGATCTGAAAAGAGCTGTTTTTGACAGGGTAAAAAAGGTGTTTTTTACACTACCATTGAGAAATTTTAACCAAACTATGTCACAGACTTTTCATTAAGACCCTAAAGAATCATATCAACTTGTGGAAAATGGGCATCCTATGACCCCTTTAATGGTGGTGACATTAAAGTTATGCAACCATGGTGTAGTTTTAATTTATAGCCCATGTTTAGCGTTTTACTTTTTATGTGTCGGATATAACTTTGTTGGCCACCGTACTAATTTATGCAATAATTCCAAAAAAATGGTGGAAGAATGCTATTGGTTTTGGTGGTGATGTGAACTTCCGGGTCATCACTGCAACATCCTATATTAATAAATGAACAAGCACCGATGTGGATATGAGACGATGACAGGTGCGTGATGACAGAGTTTTCATTTTTGGTTGAACTATCCCTAACATTCATGCATTTTGATAAAAATACTTTATGGACAAGGATGACCTGTAGCCAGTGCTGGGTAACTGATTGTAATGTAATCTGGATTATGTAATCAGATTACAAAATTGAAGTACTTGTAATTAGAATGTTACCTTTTAAAATGCTCATAATCAGATTACAGTTACTTTTTTTATAGATAACATTATTATATATTATTGGCAGTAAATTATTCATAATTTGATTGCCATGATTCTTCTTCTTCTTCTCTCTCTTTCATGCATTTGGAAAGTCTTCCAGCTTTTCATCAATTCACAAACCCCCTGTAGTTCATTCATGAATCCCTGGCATAATGTAATGTTTAATACACGTCATGAATGTAATATATTTTAAGTCAAAAGTAATCTAAAGGTAATCAAAAATTAGTCCGAATACATTACCTAATATGTGTAATCCAATAGTTTATGTTGCACACTATCATTTCCATCATGTAATTTGTAATCAGTAACGGATTACAATTTGTAAGTAATCTACCCAGCACTGTGAGCAGCACTTTAATAATTTATATTTTGAAAACAAGCCCTTGACTCAGATACAGACAGGTAACGCAGTGACAATGTCCAGGCGCCGAATAAATAAGGGCTCAAACTTGGTTTTGTGGTGTCAGTGGATTCAGGGTGAAGATGGTCAGTTACAATCATAAAACATGGGAGATTCCTCTTATTGCCATATGAAAACAAGATCTTAAGCAGCTGTCACTCATCTGTGTTGCTCTGGAAAACGCAAGTGTGTCCGTAGCAGCAAAAATGTTTTTGATGGGTTTCTAACAGGACGGGTGACATATCAGACCATAACTAACTGAGGTTGTGTTTTGGGATAAAAAAAGTTATAAACTGGAGGTTGTGTTGTGAAATGAAATGCCCGTTTCATAAGTGGATAATTCTTATGAAATCATACACCCTTGCATAAAAATAAACCACTGCTACTCCACCCGGTCACTGTCTTCCCCGTTGATCTGGACCACCTCATGCTCTTTCTCCAGTGCATCGCCAGTGTGTGTGTTTGGGAGCGTGAGTGGACAGGGCTGCATGTCAAAATAAAGCATGCTTTCGGCTTTGCTCCGGCCTTTTCCGTGCCGAGACGTCACCTTGGCGAAACAGCTGCCGTACTGGATCTCGTCTGGCAGGTAGGACGTCCTCTTGTGGTAGCCGGAGCCCGTGCTCTCCTGAGAAGCATTGAGGAACACCACCAACTCCAAGTGTTTGATGTTAGGGGCATTGTTTAGAGGGCTGGATGGAGTTAGAGGGTGATAAAAGGTCAGAGGTGACAGGAAAAGGGGGCAAGGTCGTGACCCCAGGTTATCGACGCTGAATTCCATCGCGGTTTGGTGGAGTTCGTGATCGTCACGTTCCTCGTAGAGAACGGCGCTCACACACACGTCCACCAGCGGCCTTGGAAGCAGGTTACAGACGCGGAACATCAAGCAACGCTGACCTCTGACCTCGCACACTACGGCCTGAGGGCTGAACAGGATCCCACCGCAGCGCTTTTGAGGGCGGGAGAACTTAGCCACAAATGCACCTGAGCAGTGACAGGGGGAAAAAATAGAATGAAATAATATTTAACAAAGTGAATAAAACTGCAAAATAAATTATTGAATAAAGAAAGTATTTATTATTGATAATAATAAAAATAGAAAATAATACATTTGATTGTATTTTTTATTTTCGTCTGGAAAAACTTTGGCACAAATGCACATAAGAAGTGATGGAAAAAAATAGGATGAAAGGATGACAAAGGAAAGGAAATGAAATGAAGCTAAATAAAACTGCAAAATAATAAATGTAACTATTAAATGGTAATAAATTATGATGATGGTGATAATAATAGTAATAATAGAAAATGTGTATATAATAATAATAATAATTTATTTTTGAAGTTTGTTAAAAAAAAAACTTGCCACATATGAGAGCTGAAACTGAATTTAAGGAATTCAAATAAAAAAATGCTTAATAAATAATTTTTTTTTTTCAAAAAAATATATAAAATAAAGGTCTTTAAAAATTCTTAAAGACAGATAGATTGGTTTGAAATGTCATTAGATTTTTTTTTAATACCTATTTTATATAAACAATATATAAAAACACAAAAATGATCTGTTACCATTATCTGAATTGTGATTCAGTGAATTCCACTTCCTGTCTTTACAATTTAACTTCTTGTTCACAATCATAATGATTCAATTCTGAATTTTGCCCAGTCCTGGTCAAAAACACTCAAAGTACTAAAAATTAATTTTCTCCATTGACAGCCAATACATTTTTTTTAAGCAAATGTTTCATTATATTATAGTAATAAATGGTTGTAAATGGACTTTCCCCCTGTCTTTGGTATCAAAGCACAGGGGCAAGTTCAAACTCAAACTGGTGCGCAACGTTTTGCTACGGTTTCCGGTTTGAATGACATGTTTCCTGGAAACGGTGTGCAACAAGGTTTGAGATGCGTTTTCTCTTGTTTGGTGGGTGTGTCAAAAATGTCAGCCCAATCAGCAGCAACATGTATATAAACCACACGGTATTAAAGAGACAGCTCGCACAATGTAATTAACATCAAAATAAATTCACAAGAGCAAGTATATTGTTTGCACATGTTTATTTTTTATTTTTGGCAAAATTACTTAAATAATAAGGGCACAAGTATAGATCTGGAACTTCTTTAAGTCTGGCTAAATATCATTTAGTAATTGCAATGTCGTCTGGTCCATCCTTTCCTTAGGAAGGTGTGCTAGACATACATGATTAATGTAACAAAAATACTATACATATTTATATATTTTGCTATTGTATCGTGGAGTGACACTTTCATAAACTTTTTTATACTCCGACGATTATATAATGGTAAATATTACAATAACATAGCACAACAACAGTGATCAGCAATAATGATAAGCCGAATACTCACAATAAAAATAATAAGGTCATATAGATCATAACACAGTCTTGGAGGTAAGAAGTGGATTATCCTTCACCTGAAATGTTTGTCTTTTCATTCGGAAATGTGAGGCAAATGTTGGATCACAATAATTAGGAACCACAGTTTCCACAAATCCCTTCACTGGATTGGGATGTTCTCTTTTATTCTGGACGGCAAGGGCAGTGACTGTACCATTGAGCGTATTTTGCAGTATTAAACACGTATATATACCGATTTCATCAGGCTCCGAAAATTCTTCAAAAAGAACACAAAGAATGGCCTTCTCAGCTGCCATAGTTGCAACTCTTGCGTCATCAGAACAGGGTGTTCAACGCACCACCGTTTCCGTTTAAAAAACGTTTTGCACCGTTTTGTCGGGGCTGAACGCAGCCCAGGATAGTTATCTAGCAGAGTGATTAGTCACATGACATCTGCAGCTCAGCTGATTGGCTCACAAAACATGTATGCTCAACTGCAGTTGAGCCAAGATGGCAGCATGTAGTTTGTCACCCAGGGGCGTAGCCATCATTTCAGAAGTGAGGGGGAAAGAAATGTGTATATATATATATATAAGAAAAATTAGTAGTATTAACACACAGAGAGATAGATGAAAGAATTTTTTTTTGAAATAAAATAAATAAATAAAATATTGTGATAGAGATTAAGAATAAAAAAGTACAATTTAACATTCTGTAACTATAATACATCACTAGTTTTGACAGTAAGATTGTAATGTTTATAAGAAGTTCTGCTCACCAAGCCTGCAGGATGATCCAAAATACAGCAAAAGCAGAGTAAGTGTGAAATTTATATTATAATCCTGCTTTCTCTGCCTCCTTTCCCATGCTTTTGTGACAAGCGTCTGTCAGCACTCCTCCAGTCTCCGTGCCTCTTCCGAACCAATATACATTGCGGGACTTGCTGCTCACGCTTTTTACTTTCTCTTTTCATGTTTTTGCGCGCCCATCGCTCGCTGCTTGCCGGGCTGTGTGGCGGAGTCAATGCTGCTGCCCCGTTTGCCCCCTCTCCCCTTCTCGTACATCTCCCCCTCGAAATATTTGGTTGGATTATCTGCCTCGTCCCCCCACACCACTTCCACAAACCAATGCTACCTCTGTTGCCGTTTACTTGCGCTCAAACAGGCAGGCTGGTGGGTTCAACCGAATACGGGATCCTCTTCCCAACACAAATGAAACTGACGACCCCGTCAGCTCTACTCTTTTCCAAACCTTGCGGTAGGGAATTAGAGCCCACACATTCAAAATTTTCTCTCCTTGTTGCTTTTTCATGGCCCCCTTAGAATCAGCTACGGGGCCCTCTCACTCCTCCTGATTTGGTTATAGTCTACCCATTTCCCTGAGTGTTCCTTGCTATCACTAGGCAGCCATAGTTTCCTATACGGGTAATAAATGTTATGTCAATTAGCTATGTCATATACTTTATTTATTACCTGGAGAAGACTTGAAAAACAAAGAAACAATCAGTCATTGCGCACATATGCCGCGACAGTTAGAAAGGAAGAGTCTTTCCACGTCGTCCCTTGAAACAACCGTTTTTCCGAGAGAGACACACCCAGACTTCTTACATCAGCGCTAGTGGATGTTTTGCCATGTTTAGAATTTCCCGTGACGACTTTCTGCGCGAGGAGTGCCCTCCGGATCGGAGATGAATGAAAACACACGCACGAGTGTTAGCGCTCATCGCGCCTTATTGGGTTTAAACACATCGGTCAGCGCCGAGCATTCCTGCGGCACATCCCAGCAGACGCGCGCATTAATCTACTCTATTTATGTCACCCGGCTCTTGAAAACCCTCTATGCCAAACTACATTTGTTCTTCCCGTAGTAAATGGGAGTTTGCTTTGGTTGTGGGTACGAATTTACGTGATATAAAAGTGTGATGTGTGTGGGGGGGGGGGGGGGGGAGGTTCACGTCCCCCGCGTACCATCGGATAATCTACGCCCCGGGCGACAGTGAACGAAACTGCCATCAAAAGGAAACAGGAATGTTCTTCCGGTATTTCCGACCCCTTAAAACATTGCCATACTTGGAAGTCATGCTGCTTGTGCGCCTGCATTTGTCAGTTAATTAAAGTATTTGTGTTATGGGGGCTGTAATAAACACAACTCTAAAGTGGATCAAGTAGAATACCCCTGATTTCAGTGCATTATGTTACTATTTCTGTTCCATAGCAGGACATTACAGGGTCCTTTGATTGCATAGGAGGGCGTCAGTTACCAGGATTTCTGCTATACAAAGCCAAGATTTGTGAGGCGTTTACATTTACCCTGTAGTCAGAGGCAAAGTATCGCAAGTTTTTTGATATACATCAAAGAGTCTTAACTGGATATCCTCAAGCATGGGAACTCAGTCCATGAAATGAAGTATAAGTGTCTTTTATAGGAATGGTGAGATATAGAGGGAACTAAATGAGGAAAAAAAACATGTCAGAAATATGGACTCAGACTTTAAGTATAGTGGTTACATAAAAAAGGGGAAGTGTGAAGTTATACAACAGTAACCGTGTTTTTGGACTGTGATTGAAATTAGATTGGAGATTGGATGGGTGATTGATGGTGAGTGGTTATGGAAAAGAGATAAAATAGTAATGTAAAACAAGTATGTAGGTTAGGAAGGTTAGATTGTGAGGACAGCATGTATAGGTTAAGAAAAGTAGTAAGGATAGAGTTTTGTAAAAAAGGTGGTAAAACATTAAAAATAAAAATGATAAAGATAAGTAGTTGATATATGGATAAATATGGTGTGTGGGGTGTGTAGGGGAAGAGTTTTTAGTAACGTGGTGATTACACCGAAAGCGTGAAAGTGTGATTTTATAACAGATTACGTCAAATAAATAATTTGGTATAGAAGGGTAGAGGGATTCGTGGAGAGAAGGTTGAATTGAATTATAGAATGAAACCCAGAAAAATGTGTATGTTAGAAATGAAAAAGCAATATAATAAAACGCAAAAAAATTTATCCAAATATTATAAAAATAAAATAAATTTTAAGCTATTAAGAAATTGTAAAAAAAGAAGATAAAGGAAATAAATGACAAGCAAAACCAAAAACTAAACTTTAAACAACGGCCCGAAAAATCATAATATTCAAGCAAACCTTACGAAAAATAGAAAAGAAATGTATACTAATAAACATAAAAGAAAGGAAATAAGAACCCTGCCCTAGAAGTACATACAATAATTGATCCACCAAAACAAATTCAAATAAACCAGACTATGACCATTCCATCACAACACACGACAGGGCATCCCAGAGTTCCCTACAAACATCCTAAACAATTTGTTTTATTCCAAGATTTCGGTACATCTTTTACTCATCTAGCTCAATTTTTGTTGCTTTTCACATCCTACCGTCCCCTTTTTTTCTTTGTACTGTCCCCCCCAACCCGCCCTCTCCTGTTGTTGTTCTCCTCTCCTTCCGTCCTCTAGAGCTAACGCTGTTGTCCCGACGCTGATATCAGCCACCATTTTCGGCAACCCGCCAGCTCGGTCGTTCGCCGCCCCCCTCTAACATCGTCACTTTGACCAACTCTCGCCCTCTTCCTGTACCTAACCACCCTCACCCAACACATATTTCAAAACCGCACCCTCATCTCACACGGCAGTTCCTATCCACCTCTTATTAATTAGCCTTCCATGCACTCACTTTCCTACCACGTAACCACCGGCCGAGGCCTGGCGCACCCCCCACTGTACAGCTAGACATGCAAGCCCCTCACACGCATGAAGACCCCGCCCGCTCTTGCAGGGAACCCCCGACGCCACAGGCCTCCCCCCCTAGGAGCCTCGGACAGTCAGCGTGCGGGTACAGAATCGGCGGCCATACCAGGATGGTTAACATCGCACACCCCCACTCGCGTCAGAGGGCCCAGAGAAGGCGGCGGTTGAAAGCGTCACGTGTTCTCACGGCCAACAACCCAGAAACCCTTTTTTGTGTTGGGTTTTGGTGAGAGGAGAGCAATTTGTATCCGTTGAGTGTAGGTGTGGCGCGAGTACATCGCCGCTCCGAGGCCCCACGTCCAGGTCCTCAAGAGAGAGAAGACCAACACAGACCCACCACACACCCCCCCCCCTCAATCCCAACCCCCCTCCCCCCCCCCCCCCCCCCCCCAATATACACCCCTCACGCCCCAGCCAGTTTCCCACGTCCAAAACACCGCCCTCCACACACAAACCCGCAAACGAGACCACACGCACGGCATCACCCCGCCTGACAACGCAGGCGGAAGGAATCGCCCGTAACCGCCACATAAGATACATCCACCCCCCACATCATACAGCCGCAGCGTCCAGTAGCCACTCCCGTGCTCAACTCACTCTCCACATGTCCCGCAGGGCCCCGAACCACGTCTCTCTGGAGCCTGGGGCATTGTCTTGCATCAGGCTCCGTCCGTCCTTACTGACCAGCCGCTGACGGGGAGGTTTGGCCATCAGTGGGCAGGAGGCGGCCTTTTGGTCGCTGGTGGTGCTTGTCATGGTGATGGAAAGTTGGCAAGCGGTTGGCACCTGGAAAGGTGAGCAAAGAGCACCTGATATCAGTTACACAAGCTGCATTTCTGCACTTTTGCATTCCCCCTGACAATTCGCTTTTTGGTGGACATGGGGTTGTAGGATTAAATGGTGGGTTATAGTCCCCTATTTTTGTCGAGTAGAAATTCTTGCCACCATGGATCAGTTTCCAACGCATGAGTGCGAAAGCATGTATGGGGTATCTTGACTTGATTAGTTTGGTGAAAACATGGTGCAATGCGACAGCCATGTTTGAATGCTTAAGTTGAGGCAGAGATGTATTTTAGGGTGTCACCAAACTTTGTATGTGGCCTCAATTTAATCTTATGTGCGTGTGAGTTTTGGCAGTTGACCAAAAATGGGACTGGGATCTCTTTTCACTGAGTAGAGAAAGATAATAAAATATAAATCATTTGTTAAAATAGTCTAAGTTTCCGGCTAGCCATTGGATGATACCGGTATTCGTATGTATGTATGTTGTTGAGGAGTATGGGTTCTCTAAGGGGGAGTTTGTAATGGATATAGTTATAGTAGTGGTGTTTGGTGTGGTCGCTGGATTGTGTTTCTTACAAGTCACGTGCATGTAATTTTAATGTGCGACTGCTTCATAGACGGCATTAGGTGCTGTTTTTATCAGCTGTTTGGACTCTCATTGGACGGAAAACCTTCATCTGCAGAGCATCTCATGCTGGCTGAACAAGTGTGTAATGCTAAATTTCTCCAAATCCTGGTCCCTCTAAAAATTGTTGCCAGAGTTGATGTAATAACGAAAAATGAGGTTGTGGTTTTCAACATGTTAGAGTTTAATAACAGATGAAGGTTGATGGGAATTTTTAAATTTTTTTTAAATAAAGCTGAAAACACGATATACCAAAATAGATGAAACATAGTCTTAATCTTAAATTTTAACACCTCAAAAAGTAAATGAAAGAGAAAATAGGGGTGGGGTAAACTAAACTGTGATGTTACATTAAAGGCTTAAAAAAATGGATGACAACAAAGGCCATAAATATTACAACGTTTAAATGAAATAAAAATTATCACCATAAGAAATAGATATATAAAAATCTAATAATGAGACAAAAGAACAAACAAAATTAAAAGGAAACCTAAATAGAAAAAACTCTTTTTAAAATATGTATTAAATCTTTTTAATAGTAAATATATATATATTAAACGCACTAACAGGTATGTTATATTTAGGAACTTGACATTATCGTGACACGATTCCGCCCAAGTGTGTTATAAAGGGGTCCAGAGGTGCGATTTCACGTACCCTGTTGCTTTCTCACGGTGGAGTTGTACAAGCGGATATTGCATTAGATAAGATCCCGAAGTTGCAAAGACTAAAGTCTCAAACCAAAAGAGATCACTGCTCTTAGGATCACCACACCCACCGCGACACATACGCCTCTCACGCCCCCCTACCTAAAATGCCTAGTTCTAACACGCCCCCACATACCTACGTCAGTATGTGGGAATATTAGCATAATGCCGCCCAAAATGTGCACGCAAAGAAAGAAGGCGTGGTTTCAGTAACGCAGTTAGTGTTGAAGCAGCATGTCAAGGAGACACTGTGTGTTTCTAGGCGGAGTACAAACCCAATTCCACTAAAAAGTTGGGACACTGTACCAATTGTGAGTAAAAAAGGAATGGAATAATTTTCAAATCTCATAAACTTATATTTTATTTACAATAGAATATAGATAACATATCAACTGTTGAAAGTGAGACATTTTGAAATGTAATGCCAAATATTGGCTCATTTTGGATGTCATGAGAGCTACACATTCCAAAAAAGTTGGGACAGGTAGCAATAAGAGGCCGGAAAAGTTAATGTACATATAAGGAACAGCTGGAGGACCAAATTGCAACTTATTAGGTCAATTGGCAAAAACATGATTGGGTATAAAAAGAGCCTCTCAGAGTGGCAGTGTCTCTCAGACGTCAAGATGGGCAGAGGATCACCAATACCCCCAATGCTGCGGCGAAAAATAGTGGAACAATATCAGAAAGGAGTTTCTCAGAGAAATTGCAAAGAGTTTGAAGTTATCAACATCTAAAGTGCATAATATCATCCAAAGATTCAGAGCATCTGGAACAATCTCTGTGCGTAAGGTCAAGTCGTCTTAGTGGCCGGAAAACCATACTGGTTGCCTGTGATCTTCGGGCCCTTAGATGGCACTGGATCACATACAGGAATGCTACTGTAATGGAAATCACAACATGGGTTTAGGAATACTTCCAGAAAACATTGTCGGTGAAAAACAATCCACCGTGCCATTCGCCGTTGCCGGCTAAAACTCTATAGGTCAAAAAAGAAGCCAGATCTAAACATGATCCAGAAGCGCAGGCGTTTTCTCTGGGCCAAGGCTCATTTAAAATGGACTGTGGCAAAGTGGAAAACTGTTCTGTGGTCAGACAAATCAAAATTAAGTTCTTTTTGGAAAACTGGGACACCATGCCATCCGGACTAAAGAGGACAAGGACAAGTTGTTATCAGCGCTCAGTTCAGAGCCTGCATCTCTGATGGTATGGGGGCTGAATGACCATGTATGTGGTGTTGGCCCCCTAATGCGGCAGCTACACATCTGGAAGGACCATCAATGCTGAAGTAGAATCCAAGTTCTAGAACAAAACAATATGCTCAAATCCAGAAGTCGTCTCTTTCAGGGAAGACCTTGCATTTTCCAACATGACAATGCCAGACCACATACTGCATCAATTACAACATCATGGCTGCGTAGAAGAAGGATCCGGGTACTGAAATGGCCAGCCTGCAGTCCAGATTTTTCACCCATAGAAAACATTTGGCGCTTCATAGAGGAAGATGTGACAAAGAAGACCTTAGACAGTTGAGCAACTAGAAGCCTGTTTTAGACAAGAATGGGACAACATTCCTTTTCCTAAACTTGAGCAACTTGTCTCCCCAGTTTGCAGGCTGTTATAAAAAAGAAGAGGGGATGCCACACAGTGGTAAACATGGCCTTGTCCCAACTTTTTTGAGATGTGTTGATGCCATGAAATTTAAAATCAACTTATTTTCCCCTTAAAATTATAAATTTTCTCAGTTTAAACATTTGATATGTCATCTATGTTGTATTCTGAATAAAATATTTAAATTAGAAACTTCCACATCATTGCATTCTGTTTTTATTCACAATTAGTACAGTGTCCCAACTTTTTTGGAATCAGGTTTGTTAAAAGCACTTTTTGGCCTTCCGAAAGTAGATGCATTTAGGATCTTTAAGATTACTTACAACAGAACAGCAATGCATTTTATGGACGACCGTTTTGTGAAACTAGGAGAGGAGGTCATTCTGACTTGCTATGACAATCTGGCGCTTCTGAAACAACTACTGTTTTGTTATTAGTTTAAGTATTTGCTATTGACTGTTCAAATGCAGAGTGTTGCGCATCGTGTGTGTGTGTGTGTGTGTGTGGTGAGCGAGAGACGCGACGAGAGAGAGACAGCGTCACATCACAGTGGAGACAGCTGTCTTAAACGTGGCTTGTGTACTGCATCATCACTGTCTGTCACGCGACTCTTTGGGCTTGAACTGATGGTAAAACTAATGACATTATTAATTGTCTTGATATTTACTTTGAACGCTGAAGCTCGCGATTATGGTAAGGGTCGTAATTTCCGATGAGTGCTTGCGGTGTTCGGCCAATCACAATGCACTGTGTCAGCTGGCCAATCAGAGCAGACTGCGCTTGTCGGAAGGAGGGTCTTGGTAGAAAACGAAGCGTTTGAGAGAGGCGGGGCATAGAGGACCTACAATAATGTACAGTATTTGAAAAATAATGTGTTTTTTGAACATTAAAGCATGTCAACATATTCTGTTACACCAAATACACCAAATAATGATCTTTAAAAAAGCATCATATGACCCCTTTAACACCATAACTACTTTTATGGTGTATTTTTATCCTTTTTTGACACTTAAATATAAAAAGTTTCTCTCTTTGGGTTTAGAACTGTACATTAAGGATGACAACAACAGATTTTTGGGTGAACTATTCCTTTGACATTTGAATCAGCAGTATGAACATTAGTCACCTGTGTTATTATTGAGGAAGGGAAGGCAGAGATGATGTGTAGTGTGTGTACTTCTGCACTGATGTGGCTGCCAGGTGACTTAATTGGTGATGTTTCTCAGTGGGGTGTGTGTGTGGAAAAGACAGCAGGAATGTGTGTTTAATCTGCTCTTTTTTTTTTTGCGTGGTCTCTCTCTCTACCAGACACTAAAAAGCAAAGCACTGAAATAATAATAAAAAGAAAAAAGAAGTCCAGTAGCACAATGTTTTTTCAGTGTGTCACACTGCTTAATGATATTAGATTGTGTGCTAGAGAATCTGACAAAGAATAATGTACCAGTCCCTTGTATAGCAAGTTAAATGTGTCTGTAAATATTATGCAGGCGCACTAAATGAAAGCGCCTGAGGATGTTTGGAAGCCAACGCTTCAGGTTAAACTGTAAATAAGAGGAGAGTGTCACATTTTCATTTAACAAATGTTAACTTGCCCTCTGGCTTCTCTCCCGGTGAGGAGAGGGAATGTTCCACTTCTGGATGTTTTCCTAATGGGGAAAATTGCTGGCTGAAGATGAGTGAGGTTTGCTTTCAATCTTTACAAATTCTAGCATATTGTGCCCTGACCTTGATCCCCATCTGAGGTTAAAATGGGATTTCCGGGTTTGGAAATCCCTATAATTATGTTTCTGATTAACTTAGACAAGATAATTTCAATGTAGAATGCATTTTGCATTATTACTACATCACTATATTTACTGGAAAAAAACAACAATAAAATAAATGATTACATATAATTATGCTTACCAAGGCTACATATATTTGACCAAAATAGTAATATTGTGGAAATGATATTTACTAAAGAACAACACACACACACACACACAAAAACTATTTTCTATTTAGCTTATTTTAAAATGTAATTTATTCCTGCGATGGCACATTTCCAATTTAAAGCCTTCAGTGTAACGTGATCTTTTAGAAATCATTTTAATATGCTGATTTGGTGCTCAAGGAACAATTCTTTTTATGTTGAACAGTTATGCTGCTTCATATTTTTGTTGAAATTGTATCCATTACAACTTGAATGGATAGAAAGTTCAAAAGAACAGGACTTATTAGAAATAAAAATCTTTTCAACATTAATTTAAAACATCCTTGCTGAATAATGTATTATTCTTAAAAATCTTTTAAATGAGGCCAAACTTTGTGTACCTTAGTACTATTAGTATACATATCTGTGTAGTAATTTTAGTACTTAAATTTAAACTCATATCACAGTTTTGTAATTTATTTTTATTTATTTATCATTTTCATTGAAATTTTTAAGATTTCAAGTTGAAGTTTTTATGTACTATTTGTTTACTTCAGCTTGATTACCAAAAAAATGTTAACAGTTTTAGTTTTGATTAACAATAACAACAATGAAACAGACAGAATTTTAGGATAATGTTCTCGAAAATATTTCCAAACATTTTCATTCCATACATTCCGTAAATACATCAAATATCATAATATTTATAAACTTAGATCATATTTGCGACTCTAGAGCACAAAAGCAGTCTTAAGTCGCTATATTTGTAGCAAAAGCCAAAAATAAATTTTATGGGTCAAAATTATAGATTTTTCTTTTATGCCAAAAATAATTAGGATATTAAGAAAGATCATGTTCCATGAAGATATTTTGTAAATTTCCTACTGTAATATATCCAAACTTAATTTTTGATAGTAATATGGATTGCTAAGAACTTCATTTGGACAACTTAAAGGCGATTTTCTTAATATTTAGATTTTTGCACCCTCAGATTCCAGATAATAGTTGTATCTCGGCCAAATATCGTCCTATCCTAACAAAGCTTATTTATTCAGCTTTCGGATAATGCATAAATCTATTAAAAAAAATTGACCCTTATTTTGAGGTCAAGGGCACATATATATATTATAATATATCTATATATATATAGAATAATAATATAGACATACTTACAATGCAGTATTGGTCTGGGTTCAAAACCTCAATTGTAAATCTTTTAATAAATTATGGATTTATTTAATTACTGTTGCTGCCAGTAGTTGACGTCTATCAGAATGTTATTAGATTGACAAAATTATCATAATTATTTTAACACCATTCTGGCCCAATATGACACCCGCGTTCCCTGAAGTCCAACTGATTAGACAAGACCATGAACATGTTCTATCTTAACCTAAACTTCATGAGGGAATCCATCACATGATAAATCAGAGTAGACCATAGCCGTGTGCGTGTTTGCGGCACATGTAATTCATGTGATCGGATCTGACCACAGGGCGATTAAAACACACGTCTCTTTATGTGTCCTGTTCCATGGATTAACAGCTGATAATGTCAGCGCTACATCTAGTGTAGCACATTCTGGACATCTGATGCTACACCATGGCTCCATATGTATTAATTCCATTCATTTACACAAACCCTTTGCAGACAGAGTATGAGTCATTGCCACATAACCATATTGTTGCTTGTCTTCATACGAGATTTCATTAGCCTATGAATGATGGGCTTTCAGTTGACGGCGTGACGCTGGTCATATTTACAGATGGAACTAAGTTTGTATGAAAAAATGCTTTTATGTGCATGCAAATGTTCATTCTTTTTTTTCTTTTATACACGGCAAAAATGTATTTTGTCTTGTTTTTCAAACATTCTTAACATTCTTAAATCAAGGCATAATTACTTGAGAAGCAAAATGACATAAGATAATGAGTCTTGCAAAATGTCTCAAAATTAAGTGAGTTTATACTTAAAACAATAAATAAAAAAAATGTAAAAAATCTGCCAATGTGGTTAGAAAAATAAACTTAATCCAAAGGGAAAACAAGATTATGGTTTCTGACCTCACTGGCAGATATTTAATTTTTGTTTTAGGCCTAAATTTGATTAATTTTGATACATTTTTCAGACTTCTTAGACTTATTATCTTAAGCAATTTTGCAAGTAGATATGCCTTGATATATGAATGTTTAGATCTTTGCACTGGAATACAAGACAAAAATACTGAATAAGAATAATTTATTTTTTTTGCAGTACACCTAATCGTATTTAATATTCTGGCATACTTTAGATGACACCATGTGATTTTACACAGAATTATGATACATATTAGCAAACAGGACATTTTACACATATTTATGTTAAGTCGTGCTCTAGGTTCATTTTGTACAAATTACTTAACTATTTAAAAATTAAATAATGTAGTTTGAGTAAATCTAGCCAAGAACGTCATTTTCTTTGCATTTCAGGATTCGTTTTTCTAGCAGTTCTTTATTTTCTTTGATTTCTTTTTTCCCTTTCATCAGTCATATCTTTGATTGACATCTTGCAATTATTAAGCTACCTCAATGACACCTCACCTTGTGAATGCTTTCTTCAACACATGAGAAACAATAGCAAAACAATGAGTAGCTGATTCCTGGATATAAGATTAACCTGGACCTGTGTGTGTGTGTGTGTGTGTGTGCGTGTGTGTGTGTGAGAGAGAGAGAGAGAGAGAGAGAGTTTGAGATAGTGCTGTCAGTTACTGTAAGCACTGTATCTGAACTTTAGCACATGTCGTGCATGGTTTACTTGTGTGAACTTCAAGCTGAATTAGAATGGAAAAAATGTGTCTTGTTTCGGTGATTTTAGTTACGAGTTTAACCAGAGATTTGGTCTGATTAAAACTGAGTGATTCTCCACTGCACACAGTTCAATGTGTCAGAGTGCAAATGAGTAGGGTGTGCTCATGGGTAAATGATTATTTCAAGTGTGTGTGTGTGTGTGTTTGTGTGATGAGAGTCAGGAAAGAGGGAGAAGAGAATAGAGAGAGATATGGATATTTAAAAGACAGTTACCCTAAAATATACCTTGGAAATAGAAAAAAATATTTTTTAAGAGTTCTTGCCACTTTTTTTGTGAAAAAAGGGTCTGTATCTGCTCCAAAATTACTATAAAAGTAGTCTATATTACTCATACACTATATTCATAGTCATATGGTAGCTTTGTGTGAGAAATAGAGCATAATTTAAAAGTGTTTTGCTAAAGAGCAATGATGCTTGGTGCCAAATTACATCAATGTCATACATTTGGTTTCCATTTCAGAGCTTTGGCAGAGGGGAAGACCTAAATTTAAATCTTTATACAGTGCAAGAGTCATGGAAGGCTAATTTTATGGTGCTATTTTATTATTTTGGAGTTTGAGAGACCAGTCCTCATTGCCATTTCGTTCTGAGACAGGATTTTTTTTTTTTTATCACTGTTGGTATACTAGGTAAAAAGAAATGTCATATTGGAATGGCATCAAGGTCAGTAAATTATGAAAATTTTTTTTTGGGTGAACTTTTCCTTTAAGAGAAAAAAATAGATGTCACGAAATCCTTTATGAATAAACAATGATTCACAAACACACACACACACACACACACACACACACACACACACACACACACACTGCCTGTGAAGATCTGGATGCTGAATTGCTTTCAGTAGAGTTTGTCTGCTGAGACGTGATTAGTCATGGTCACCAAGGTAAAAATATCTTCTATTTTTCTCTTCAGCTAGAAGTATTATCTACTAATTTCTCTAACAAGCAATAAAACACACACACACACCACACACACACACACACACACCCACACACACCACACAACCAGTTTTACTCACCAATGTGCTCTCTGGGGTTTATTAGGGATGACTCAGTGTTTTTCGACAGAGCGTGAAACCTTTTGAGGTGTTCAAGCCGTGAGGAACCGTAGATCCTCGGCCGGAGTGTAAAACCAATCCAGATCCTTCTGTAGGAGACACCAAAGAGTCAAACGCACTGATGAACTCCAACAAACACACACATACAATGAAGAGAGCCGGCCCTGAAACTCATTGGTCACATTACTCAGCATGCGGCCAATTAGGAGTACTTGAGAGAGGAGGGAAACAAGAGTCAATTCTCTCTCTCTCTCTTGGTGTGTGTGCGTGTGTGTGTGTGTGTGTGTGTGTGTGTGTGTGTGTGGTGTGTGTGTGTGTGTGTATGTGTGTGGTGCTGTGTGTGTGTGTGTGAGATGTGAAAGGAAATACAGTAGCTTGTCTTTCAACCCCTCTTTCTGAAGCTGTTTTAACTGATAAACTTCTCTCAACCTAAACCTTTCTTTCGGCTAAGGAGTGAAAACAGATTTTGTCCTGTTTTTGTTGGTCAGCGTGAGAGTTTCTGCATGAGTGCCTGTGTTACTGCTTACATAATATCTCTCATTTACAGGAAAGGGTCACACTTTTCACATTGCCGATGACAGTCGGATGGCCTTGTGATCACATTTACTTGTTCACTGCAGAAAGAAAAAAAAAATCTTATTTAGTATTTTTGTCTTGTTTTCCAGTAAAAAATATTTAAATCAAGGCAAAATTACTAGAGAAGCAAAATGACATAAAATAAAAAAAAATCTTGTTTTCTGAAAATGTATAAAAAATAAGTGAGTTTATGCTTAAAACAATAAAAATATCTGCCAATGGGGTTAGAAAAATAAACGTAATCCAAAGGGAAAACAAGAATATTTTTCTGGCAGATATTTATTTCTTGTTTTAGGCCTAAATTTGCTTAATTTTGATAAATTTTTCAAAAAACAAGATTGAGTCATTTTGCTTATCAAGTAAATATGCCTTGATTTGAGAATGTTTAGATATTTGGACTGGAAAACAAGACTTCAACTATCAACTTTCTCTCAGATATTTTTCCTAATTGCATTGCTTGCAGATCAGATCATTTGTTTTTAGAAACGTTTGATCAGAAATGTACGAGTTCATACTGAGATCTCTGACTTTTGATTGCAGACAGACCTGAGCAATGTGAGACATTGTTTAGATCTTTTCTGAAGCTCTAAATGACTCAAAATGTGACTTTACTGGGGTCTTTTTCCTCAGGGGTAAAATATGAGAAGCTCCAAAGTCTTCCTTTAATCTCAGTGCCTTCTAGAAGAAAGAATTGAGAAATTCAAGATTCGTGCAAGACCACATATGTACAATTTAACACTGGTAAGTAACCACACACTATCAATATTGCACTTTACTTAAAATGCCAATAAATGATATTTCTGGTAGTGATGTGAAGCTAATTGGAAAATGTCCAAATAAAAATAGTTGCCTGTGGGAAACTCTAGTGTCGTAACAAGGCCAGCTTATCTAAATGAGAGATCCACACAAAAGTATGCATAAAAATATCAACAAATACAAATATTTTTATGGTGCTTTATGAACAGCTTCCCGCAGGTCAAGGCAGGCTCATCATTTTCTGTGAGTTGCCATTTGAATACAGAATAGTTGCATCACGCAGCTGACGGTCTCAGTTTATTGCAATGATAAGAAATCTGAAGGTCTTCACTGTGAACTAGATAATAGATAACAGCTAAAAGCTAGCTACATTTTGTATGTTGCTACAGAGCAAACAATAGTGTTTATTAATTTTGAGTATACCATGAAAGTCTTCCTTGAAAGTGTCAGTCATACAAAAAGAAAGATATTTACTTATAAAACTAACTGAAATTGCATAAAAAGATCCTGTTTAAGAGTTCACATACCACGTGTTGCCTCCTCGAGCATCAGTGACCGTTCACAGCCTTTGTGATAGTTGTGCAGTCTCTCAATTGTCCCGAGGCGAAGCTGGGCCTCCGCATCTTTGAGCGCTGTGAGGAGAATTCAGACGTGCAGAGCATGCAAGGCACCAAAGAACTTACACGACCTGGAGGTTTTTTGTCAACAGCAGTAATTTATGAGCTTTACTGCTCATTCATGGAGGCAGAAAATGTAAATGAATGTCTGAAGGGTTTTGGGATATTTGATCATCAGCTACTGGAAATCAGAACAGCCAAACTTGGTAGATAGTCTAAAACTCTAGGAGTAAAAAACATGTTATTTTAAATTATTTTAGTAGTTTTAGTTATTAAAAAAAAATGTAGCACCCTCATTAAAACAATTAAAAATAAATAAATAAAATAATGTTTGAGTAATTTAAGTAACTTGTACTCTATTAACCATAATGGAGTAACCACCTCTTTCGTATTGTGCTTAATTGGGGCACTAAAATAAAATTGTGCAATATCAGTATGTTATTTTTTTTCTTTAATTGTGACATTTTCATAATAATTAAGCACCCTCATATTTTTTAAATTAAGTAAGTTGTAACTAACCAACTTTATTATTGTGCTTCACTATAAAATGTCAATAGTACACACACACACATATACATATATATATAATTCTTATATTTCTACATCCAGTTAGTATTTGTTGTACTGAATTTAATTTATACTGGTTTTCATCTTCAAAAAATCTGTGTCTGGAGTTTTATTATTGTATTACTGTAATAATAGACTAATGAAAATCATCATTAAAATAATCAAGATCATTGGGAATAACAATTACAAATGCAAATAAATAAATACATTTAAAAAATCCAGAAACATTATGGTAAGGAAGTGTGAGGAAAATTATTCTATTTGTTATGGGGGGAAAAACAACAACAAACCATAATTTATATTATGACGTACTGTCATTCTAATATTAATAATAATCATAATAATTAGAACTAGATGCAAGACCTTGATTAATATCAGTCATTACTGTAAATTTCACACACTTTATTCACTGAGCATAATTTATACAATTTATTGTGTTCTCATTGAATACCAGCAGATGACGCACTGTGGCCACGATCAAAACCTCACCAACATTCAATCTGTGCTGAAAGGTCTTTAGTTAATAAACACTCTCTCTTCACTGTCACTTATTGCCCCCACACAACAAATGTTTCACAGAAGCTCCAAAGCACATATTGCACACTTCAGCCGAGACAAATGTGTTAATAGACACACACATAAACCTACCTATGAAAAGAGTGTGTGTATTCAATGAGAAAATGAGAGTCTCTTTGCTTGGTGTCTGATAACTGCAAAATTATAGGTATACAATTACATTCTACATACATACAGGTAGATATGCACGAAACTACTTATGATTTGAAAAGAGTAAATGGACTTTCATGTTGAATCACAGCAGTCTGATCAAAACCTCACACTTAATGTGCTGTGCTTGGCTTAACCTTTGGCCACAATAAACAAATTTGAGACTAGTTTTAACATATTTCCTGTAGTCTCCTTTCCTAATGTGCTGTTTGGCCAAAGGAACAGAAACTCCACACCTTTCCTGTATTCAGTCCTTTTTGGAAAATGTGTGTAACCAGATACGTAAACGTTCTGATTACGGTTGTGAAACTTAGTCCACTGATCGAGCTTGTGTTTGCCACTAGACATAAGGCTTATCAAACTCATTTCCTCATCACATTCCTCTTCAAACATTGCAGGACTAGTGTGAGTGTTAAATAAACCCAGAGGAAGAATTATTACTCAGTGGCTCTTACAAAGCTCAGGAGACTTAAAGAGATAGTTCACCCAAAAATGAAAATGTGATGTTTATCTGCTTACCCCCAGGGCATCCAAGATGTAGGTGACTTTGTTTCTTCAGTAGAACACAAACGGTGATTTTTAACACAAACCGTTGCAGTCTGTCAGTCATATACTGTAATGTAAGTGAATGGGAATCATGGCTTTGACAGTCAAAAACATACACAAACAAAACCAAATTAAACCCTGCGGCTTGTGACGATACATTGATGTGTAAAGACACGAAACGATCGGTCTGTGCAAGAAACTGAACAGTATTTATATCGTTTTTTACCTCTGATTCACGCTATGTCTGAACTGTCCTAAGTGCGTTCTCAACAGCCGGCGCCTGACGCGTCTTCTTCTTCTTCTTCTTGCTTTACGGCGGATCGCAGACTTATAAGTGCATTACCGCCACCTATCTCTCAAATGGACCATTGACACTCTATCTACAATCTCAATTAGGACTGTCAATGGCCCACTTGAGAGATAGGTGGCTGTTGAACGCGCTCAGGACAGTTCGGACATTGCAGTGAAAATCAGAGGTAAAAAATGATATAAATACTGTTGTTTCTTGCACAGACCGATCGTTTTGTGTCTTTACACATCAATGTATCGTCACGAGCCGCAGGGTTTAATTTGGTTTTGTTTGTGTATGTTTTTTTTACTCTCAAAGCCGTGATTCCCATTCACCTCCATTATAAGACTGACAGACTGCAACGGTTTGAGTTAAAAATCTTCGTTTGTGTTCTACTGAAGAAACAAAGTCACCTACATCTTAGATGCCCTGGGGGTAAGCAGATAAACATCAAATTTTCATTTTTGGGTGAACTATCCCTTTAATGGAGATTTTGGTTGTTTTATTTATGTGTTAACAGATGTTTCTATTAAAATTCTTCAGGAGAAATAAAAAAATGAGACAATTGTTGACAGACAGAATGAATACTGAGACATTAAATTGATGTAGATACTAGCTCAAATCTTTTGGAAGAATTAAATGAGAAACGTTTTGTGTCTGGGTGAGTTTATATTAGAATCTTTGTCTTTTGACTGCAGACTTTGGTAGTTTTGCTCATCTGAGCACAGTTTGAGATATTTTTTGAGATTTGTTTGAATCTTCTGATATATTTCTATGATGAAAATGTCAGAGAATTCGGAGCAAATGCCTTTTTGCGCCAAAAGTCCATTTGTTCTTTGTTTAATTGCATACCTGCCTTGGAGTGACAACTGAGATATTCAAGATATATCATTGTGAACTCTTCTGTGGTCAGACACAGGGTCAGTTGGGTGTGATAGCGTGAAAACACATTGCAGTGCAATAATAACACTGGATGATTTGGATGTTATTTAAATAATATTTGCCTGTCTCCTGATGTACATTATATGCACACCCCTGACAAGATCAATGAACAAATTCCTAAAGCCACTGAAAACACAAATTTAATCCACTGACTTCTCTAAACACACACACACATACACACTCTCACAGAGGCTGGTTTTGTTTTAGCTCCATTCTACTGTTACTGTTAAACCAGGTCACAACACAGAAGGACCACTGTCTGACTGAGCGAGAAAGACTGAGACGAAGGGAAAGCAAATAACAGAATGCGAGAGAAGCAAGGAATGGAAAAGTAGCGGGTGGTCCGTGAGCCGAGAGAAAGAATGGAAAGAGAGATCAGATATGAGAAATGGAATGTAAACCAATAGAAACTTGCAAATTAAACAAGATTTTTTTACATTGTCTGAAGAAAGTGTGAGCACTGCTTTCTCATGTAAAACTCACTGCCACAATGCAAGTATATAAAATGCCTACATGTCATAATGAATAGTCACTGCATGTATTAAAATTAGGCTACCTATTTGCTAGCGCACGAGCAGATCGTTTCCTCTCTGGAGACGCGTTCTGTCTTTGTGCTTGCAAATTCCAAATAGCAAATTTGCCTTGGCGTGAGCGCAACTGGCTCTTTTAAAGGAAATGGGAGATGAGACTCTGATTGGTTTATTTCATGTTATGCCCAAAACACACCCATTACTCATTAAGAAGATAGGGACAACCCTATAAAAAGTGGATTCGGACACAGCCTAAGTGCTCCTCTAGCTAAAACAGTGGAACACAGTGCTAGAAATACCAAGATCATAGGTTTGATTCTCAAGGAAAACAAGAATTGATCAAATGTAAACGTCTACCTTAAATGCAATGTAAATTGCTTTGGATAAAATTGTCTGCCAATTGCATTATAGTGAATGTTAATTCTGTCTTTTCCCTCTAGAAGTTTTGGTGTTTGCTTTCCTGTCCACAATGAAGACATGTAGTCGTTTAATAGCAGTCTAATTGATGACTAGTCTATTCTTGGGCTATGGTTAGACGTCTTATTAAATTTTCACTGACAGCCCAAATTCAGCCTAGACCCATATTCACCATCTATTAGACGTATATACGTAGTCGTTTAATAGTGGTCTAATTGATGACTAGTCTATTCTTGGGCTATGATTAGACGTCTTTAAAATTTTCACAGACAGCCCAAATTTAGCCTCGTTTTAGCCTAGACGTCTGGGCTGTGTTTAGATGGCTAATAGACGTCTTTTAAAAGCAAAATTGCTGGCTGGGATACAGTACCTGAACAGAAGATGCCTTCTTTATTTCAAGACAGGAGAAGCTTCATCCTGATTGAAAGATTTTCTGGTTGTTGCAGCAGCCTAGTACAACATTTCTTTCCAATTCTGTGTTCAACATTTCAGGGAGGTCAGTTGTTTGTCAGCGTGTCTGACTTGACTTTACTAGCAACATTTGTACCAAACGTCAATCGTGGCAGTCTGTTTGCTGATCATGAGACAAATTCAGATGCTTCTGCTCACTACCTAGAAAACATTCAGACATGTTTGTGAAACGTTTAAAAGCTAGTTAACATTTGCTTTCAGGTCTTGTCTTTGAGGAGCAGGATGACTCGCATGTTGATGATTAAAAGTCTCTGGCATTGTTCGAGTTGATTAGGCCTCGTCTGCTGCTGCAGGAGCCTGATCTCCAAAGTAGGTTATTTAAAATAGGAACCCAGACATAATAGGAATCCCAAAAGGGTTGAAACGGGAACGCCGCCTCCTTAGTGACCACTGACACTTTTTGTGTTGAGGACTCGACTCCACTCCATCAATTAATGTAATGTAAAGTGAAAAGCAGTGTGTTTGTAAGAAACAAATCCATCAAGACGTTTTCAACCTCAAACTGTTGCTTTTGGTTAAAATATGAGTCCTCTATACATAATATTGCTTCCTCCATTGAAAAAGTTGTCTCGTCTGAATCAGTAAAGAAATGTGCACAGATCAAAGAGATGATTATTAATTGATGGACTGGAGAGGTGTGGATTACTTGTGGATTATTGTGATGCTTTTATCAGCTGTTTGGACTCTCAATCTAACAGCACCCATTCACTGCAGAAGATCCATTGGTGAACAAGTGATGGAATGCTACATTTCTCCAAATCTGTTCCACTGAAGAAACAAACTCATCTATATCTTGGATGGCATGAGGGTGAGTACATTTTCATCTTTAGGTGAACTATTCCTTTAAATATTTTTTTTTATTTCATAATAATACTCATAAAAAATAAACAATAGAATAAAGATCATAATAAATAAATTATTAACAACTAAGACTATGAAATTAATGTGGCTAGTCTTAGCTGAATTCTTTTGGTCTGGAAGAATTTGATAAGAAATGTTTGGGTTTGTATTGAAATCTATGACTTTTGATCCCAGACTTTGATATCTTGGCAAGCATATGCAGTTAACCATTATATAAATGTTATTATTCAATTGATTTGTACTTCTATTTATTGCATATGGTAAAAGTTAATGTTTTTATTATTCAAGAATGTATGCATTATTCCATATTTGACACATTTCTGCTTTTTCTCTTTTTTCACCATTTCTTTAGAGATGCTATTTTTTCCACTCACACTGTGATCCATTTATTTCACTCCTAATTTATTTTAACATGTTTATTGTTCTATGTCTACCTCATTACAGGCTCTGAATAGGTATGTTGTATCCAGTTGCTTGTGGTTGGTGTTTGAGCATGTGAGCATGTACATTATGTGAGCATGTTTGTACAAGGAAGAATGCGATAAGAGAGGGGAGGAGAGAAAAGTACATGTAAAAAGAAAATATTAGGAATGTAGAAGACCAAAAAACGGAGAGCTAGACATTCCTGAGCTGGAGCAACAGCAATTTGTCAAATAGGGACGGAGAGCATCTGGTTCTGATGGAGAGCAGATTGATGTAGTCCAGCACTTGGGCTTATGGGTAATGTAGTCCTAATTGAATTGTATTTTTGGCTGTGAAGAGAAAAATGAGTAAAAGGAAGTCATAGAATAGTTTCCAAAGTGGTTAAAGTGGAAATGGTTTTAACGTGCCAACTCTGCTCTTTTTTTGTTTAGTTTGGCCGAAAAAAATTTCCTCGTCAGACTCCTGCTATGCAGAATTAAGTGTAGAGAACTGATCTCTCTCATTTTTATGGCCTATTTGCACTTATTCACTTAATTTTTCTTAATTGTTTAAATTGCTTTGAACATTTTTGACATGCACATGAAGGTTACTCCAAAACTTAATACACATATATTATTCCTATTATTCCTGTGGTATTTTCAGTTATAATCAGTGATGGTGCTAATGCTGTTTAGAATGAGAAAAGTTTACGTACGTGGCAAGCAAAACTGAATTACATCTTTTATGTGTCTCAAGTGTTGTTTACGTTCACCTCATTCTTATTTTTCACCCTGTTTTATGAGAAAAATCCAGGGTTTATAGATTTTGTCTCTCTCTATAATTCATTTTCATGAATTCAGTGGTTCTTTTCAGTTTTTGCCTCGTATCAGTGGCAATGCATTAATGCGAGACAAAGGAGAGAAAGGGCTGTTGTATAAATCCAGATCTGGTTTCTGAGACTTCTTTTTTTCTGTATAAAACTTTAAAGGGCTTGTTGCATTATTCACCACTTCAACCACAGGACACACACACATGCTTATATTGAACCACTGAGAGCCTGCTTTTTCTTCTGCCTTTGTGAGTGTGTTTTGGTTCTCTGAATGTTATCGGTGATGTTTGACTTTTAATGGCTGTAGTGGGAGAGTGTGTGGTGATTTAACAGGACTTGGGGGAGTATTTGGCTGAGCTTGGTCAGTGTGCTAGATATAATTATGTACTTTTAGCAAGTAGTTATAATGTTGAATCACGCATGACAGTGAAAGATGGTCTTTAGAAATCCACCAGGACATTCACACGTTCACGGCATGTGCTCACACACTGGCACGAGTTAGCGTTATTCTGTTTCCACTGGTTCCATGGTAGCAAATCTGAGTCCAGTCAAACTTTACATTCCAGGTCCATGTGGGACATCATCATCAAATAAGAATAATTTACCTTACAGGATGATTCAGGGATATGCTGTTTCTTACAGCAATAAACACATATTACTTTGAGAGGTTAAAGAGTAAGTAAATTGGAGAAAAAGCGAGAGAGAGAGAGAGGGAAATATCTGGCTCTTATTTGAGCGTCAGTGTTGGATCAGCAAACACCAGGACCCAGCTGTACTCCCACATCACTGTGTTAAAACCACCACACACACACACACACACACTGGAAAATGAGTCCTGCTGCCTCTGTTTAAGAGTTTAATATGCTAAACTGTAAATTTTATACACCAACGTCAAAGACAAGCAACACACTTCAACGCCAATTACTTACAATGTAAATGAGGAACAAAACTGATTTGATTTATTTCAAATTTTCATCAATCCTTTTTGTAGACAAACTTTTTCTGTAAAGTCTAACATTTAATTTTAGCTTCACTTTTAATTTAATATATTTAACATAGATTTTCAATGTACTACCCAAGTTTGGTTTGTTATGATTTCAATTAAATGATGAGTTACACAACTGGGTGCAACAAGCACAAAATCTTTGTGGGATTTGTGTGTGTCTGGGTATGAACTGAAAAACAGAGCAGCATATTTTTTGTAGACATGACCTTCTGTCTCCCTTTCTCTCATTTTTAATGTGGTAGAATAATTGAATTATTGAAAGCCCTCTGTCTCATTCTCAGCTATTTATAGAGAGATTAAATTATACAGAATTTTGTATCCAACTATTGTGCTAATGGTATGCTAACATAGTGTCGTACTGCACATTTTAAACTGGTGTGATTGTACTTTATATTCATGATTATGTTTTCACGCTGGTTTGCTGCACTGCAAATCACTGCTGTTTTTATACTGGTATACTAGCAGCACATGTTTTACACTGCTTCGCACAACTGGAAAAAGATTCTGGCAGTGGGTTTATCGAAAAAAACCAAAAAAACAAACAAGCCGAGAACAAAACTAATACGCCAGATAAATGTAAAAAACATTTTCAGTAAAAACACAAAGGTGATTAATGTTTTTCTTCTGAAAGTTCTCATAGATTAGACGTCAGAAACTCCTGCTGCGATACAGTACACTGATGGTGTACGGTACATGCCAGGGCTTTTTTGCACAGATGAACAGCATGAAGGAATTCTGTGTGGGCGTCTTATGGTTGTCATGCTTCCTGTTGGAGCTGTTGCTGTGGCAGCAGAGCTTTCCCAGGCGATTTGGAAGGCATCTCTGTGCCCGACCGATCGATTGGTGGAAAAGTGTCAGCCAGCAGGCTTTTACTGATGATGTCATCATTATTGATCTGTCCGTGGGCTGAAATGAAACTAAATAGAAAACGCTACCTTTCTTCTTATGCATGTGAATGCAATCACTGCAGGACGCGCTGAGCAACGCAGCACAATGTTGTTTATGAACCGAAGTAGTTTATTCAGCTTTTGATGCTTTTTGTGTGAATGTGTGCTTGTACAGTAAACAATATTCAGTAAAATACTAAAAAAAAAATCAAAAAAAAAAATAATATAGAGAATTTAGCCTATTTGAGACTCAATACAGTACTTTTGTTAAACTGTTTAACTTTTGTTAAACTGTTTTTTAAAGGCAAAATAAGGCTATTTTGAAATTTACGGTGAAATCAGTAAAATCATGTTCTCGAAAGTCCTTGAATGATAGGCCTACATCACTGATTATATTTTGTCAATAGTATTTTTTTCTTATTTATTATTATTTTGCTATTTACAAGTGTTTTGTCTCCAGGTGTGTTTAAAAAAAAACATAAAGATTCAAATTTTGTACTTAATTGTCCATTTTTCTTACTTACAGTATATATATCTATATATAATATATACTATATATAGATATATATATATATATATATTTTTGTATACTTTTTCTATTTGTAAATTTTCTGCTAAGCATCCGGTGAAAAAAAAAGAACCTTGCAAGTCACTCTATAAAGACTTTAAAGGGATAGTTCACCCAAAAATGGCATCCAGGATGTAGGTGACTTTGTTTCTTCAGTTGAACACATATGATGATTTTTAACTTTATCCGTTGCAGTCTATCAGTCGTATAATCATGGCAATGGTAACAAAATCTATGAGGGTAAAAAAAACATGCACAGACAAATCCAAGTTAAACCCTGTGGCTCGTGACGACACGTTGATGTCCTAACACACGAAACGATCGGTTTTGTGCCAGAAACCAAACAGTATTTACATAATTTTTTACCTCTAATACACCACTACGTCCAACTGCTTTGAGCGCTCGCACGGCATCCGGTGCGTGAGGTGTGTACGTGCTCTGGCGTAGTTTACGTTAATGGGGGTGTTGATATCCAGCCGAAGAGCAATCAACCAGAACTTCAGGCTCAGAAGGTGGAATACGTGAAAGTCACCACTTCCGATGGTCCGCGGGAGAAGGATCGTTTAGTTTAATCTACTTTTTAAGTCGGTTTGAACAATCCGGATAAGTGCAATTAAGTACCATTTTGATTAGCCGTCGTATCTACAATGACTGTGCTCTGTGTAAACAATGAGTGACGTATACGTGTGAGAGATCACTTCTGGCGCTTGCGTAAACTATGCCAGAGTGTGTACACACCTCACGCACCGGAAGCCATGCACGCCCAAAGACAGTTGGACATAGTGGTGTATTAGAGGTAAAAAATTATATAAATACTGTTAGGTTTCTCGCACAAACCGATCGATTAGTGTCTTAGGACATCAATGTGTCATCACGAGCCGCAGGGTTTAATTTGGATTTGTCTGTGCATGTTTTTTTTACTCTCATAGATTTTGTTACCATTGCCATGCATTATACGACTGATAGACTGCAGCGGTTGGAGTTAAAAAAATCAGCAATGTGTTTCTACTGCGGAACAAGTCACCTACATTTTGAATGCCCCGGGGGTAAGCAGATAAACATCAAATTTTCATTTTTGGGTGAACTATCTCTTTAAGTACTGTATACACTGAGATCCTCTATGCTTTGCTTACTTCGTCCTCCTCTTTCTCGTATTCTTGTCTCCTCTTTTTACCTTCTGCTCCCCCGTTATTAGTACAGTATCTTTATTAGAGCACAAAGATATCTTTGTGCTCCAAGCAATCACAAAGTGCTCAGAGTTTCAGCATCAAGTTCCCTCACCAGGGAAGAACAACAAGGGCACATAGAACGGATTATACTTCTTGCTCTCCTCCAATGCCATCAGTGCAAACATAAAGAGAGAGAGAGGGAGGGAAGACAGGTGTGCTCAGTCTGTAATGAACTCAGTATTATAGGATCACAGTAAGACAGGAATGGATTACGTACGTTGTCATTAGTATTAACATCACTGCTTGTGTCTTAAATAAACACCAAGCTTTTAGGACTGTTCCTCAAACTTCAGGACGTGGTTTCAACATTCGTTCCCGGTAGGACTGCATTAAATCTACCTTTTCTGTAATAGCTGTAAATTGTGCCACTGGAAGCTTTGTTTATCTGTCCCTCGCTCCACTTTCTCTCTCTCTCTTTTCCTCAAAACCAATCCGTTGTTAGCGGGAGGAGTCCCACCAGTGGACCTGAGGTACGGATAGCCGTGTTTCACGAGTTCGGCGGACCGAGGTCCGGTGGGGGGGTTTATCGGGGGTGTCGTCTCCGGTACAAGCGAGCGACATGCTCCCGCCTCAGAGAATCGCGGGCCGAGAGCGGAGAGCATTTCGCTGGCGGACCGCCATACCGTGGACCACGTAAGTGGACTCTGAATTTACAAAATAGATGCTTCAGTATTAGATTTCCCTCAGAAAGTCTCTTACTTACCGTCTTCGTCGTAGAAAATTGTGTTTAAGTGACATTTTAAAGGACCGTGTCGTCTGGGAGCGTGACAGTGTGTTTTCCCGCTGGATGCGCGAGCCGTGCCGGATTAATAACGGTCGCCTCCATGCGCGCGCTCCTTCTGAAACTTCACTGCTTAGTTTATTGGGTTTTGTTTTATTTCTCACTTACTATAGGCTACTTACTATAGCCTATATACACACACAGTCGCAAAAAAAGTGTTATTTAATGTCATAGATATTATAGCCTACGTTTTCTAGTTTAAAGACATTTGTGTTTGTGTTTGTGAATACAGTTTCCATGAAAAAGTGTTTGAAGGTTAGGTTAAAGTTTGAAGAAGGTTGAAGGTTGAAGTTAAATATGTTGAGAATAGTTGTCATCGTTTTAGTGACAGTGACCAATTATAAACCATGTATGAAAAATGCCCAGAGTTTTCATGTTATTAGATTTATAACAAAAATTTAATTTGTATCAAGGATGCGTTTTGCCCCAGGTGGGGGGCCCCAGTCTGGCAAAGCAATTTGCTTTATACATTAACAGCAAAATCAGAGTACAGGCAGTTTTAGCTGAAAATCAAAAAGAATATAATCAAAAATTATGAATTACAAAATTATAATAGCCTATTTGAAAAATATTGTTAGCTGATGCTAAATGGCTAGCTAACTAGCTACCTGATGCTAACTTGAGGTAATTTTTAAATGTAAAGTCCAAATATTTTTATTCAACCAAATAGTTTGAATACATTTCATGAAAAAAACAAAGGATTTAATGTTCAGAGCAACTACAGTAATTAAGCACCCTGGTGGTGTTTTGCCCCACAGACTAGGTTTGAAAAAAAAATTAGAAATTACATTCTGAAAATATAATTGACCTTACTATTCTCATATCATAACTGTGATGTTCTACAAAACAACAAGTTTTAAAACACTTTTTTCTTTCTGCTGAAAATTAGATCACTACTGTGAAATCTGTTTTCTCTCAGGTACATCACCAGTGTAAGCTTCATGGTGAATACTTCTACATCACTCTTGTCAACGTATTCCATAGTTACAACAAAAATGTATCTTGACTTTATCTAATGGTCATTTTGGGAAAAACAGTAGGGGGCGTTTTACCCCACTCTACCCTATTGCCTGATGCCTTCTCACATCAAAACCAGACTTCAGTTCTGCTATAGAGTTGCAGTCTATTAATTTATATTTGCTTGAGAGAAAACAGTTCAACTTCATTGGGTCAGTCTTTACATTAAAGGGATTAGGTTACCCTTGGTTTACAATAGCAAGTAGGCCTACATTATACACTTTAAAATTGCAAAAGATACTTGAGACACCATTTGTGGTTTCGCAGATCACCCAACCCTCTGGAGAACCTCTAGAAACCCTTTCAAAAAGGTAATTCTCTGAAGAACTTAAAAACCCATAAGTTCCTGTTAGAAAACTATTGACTGTCAATGACTGCTCCAATATCATCATCATAAAAGAAAGATTTTGAGGCACTTGAAACGGATATTGAAGTTCCCAACATACACAATAGGATACCAAATGTGCTTGGAGGTTCACCAGAAATCTCATGTTACTTGAGTGAATTGCCTAATTACTTAAAGTAACATGGAAACTGTAATGTAAAGTGTCACATTTCATTGTTTACTGTTTATTTATTTATGATATCCAATACTCGATTGTGCATTTAAGCTAAAGCAATGTTTCATATGCATGTAAAGGCTGTTGAAGCAACAGGCTTCAGCCAGATGTTTGTGTTATACTGAAACTGGTTGTGGTCCATGGATGCATAATGACATACTGGGAAGATGCGTTCATTTATTCACCCTCTAACTCACTTAAAGAATTAAATCCTATTATGGAAAACTGGCATGCACGTGTGTTTTGTGTGCATATGTGTTATAAATGTGACGAGAGAAGAGGTTGAACTGCCTATTCCAGATGTTTCTGTGGCCTGAGGGAACTTGAGAGGTTTTGTTAGAGTTAGAATTTTTTCCTCATGTTTGCATGTGTTTCTCTCTCTGTGACCACAGCCTTCACCAAATCACTGTTTTGCAGAATGAGGGAAAAACACATAATTACTATGTATTGTGGTGTTTTACAGTTCAAAACATGTTGAGGACAAACATCCATACATGTTCAGTACTTGTAGGAATATTGTTTAAAATGTGACATTGTTTAAAAGTCTTTATGCCCTCCAATTCTAATAAAACATTTGAACAGTGCACTTGTTCATGAGTTCATACAATCTTTTAGAGAGATAAATGCAGGCTGTTCTCATTAGAGGAGTTCAAGCATGCTGGAAAATTGTTTAAAGATGTTTACCTCACTCCTTTATTCACCTTTTGATGAATTAAATGCAGACTTTCATTTCAAACTCAATGTCAGTATGGTCCTTATAAAGTATTGTTTCCATATTTTTGCAAGAAAATATGTTTAGCTTTGTAACCTTGACTGTATTCATCATGAAATGCACTTGTGGATGCTTAAACAGGAATCCATTTAGACAACACAATTTAATTTAAACCCACACATACTTTAAACTGGATCTCTTGTGCTTTGCATTGAAGACACAAAGTAAATTATAAGCAAAGAGGTAGTCATGCAACAAGCCATGTGAAGTAAATCAAATATTAGAATACGTAAATGAAGCTGTCAGTCTGTTAACACACTAAAGCGTTCTGTTCCCTGACTGTGATTTGCGCTGTCTTTTGTGAAGTGACTTGGATCTTAAACAGTTCTGCTGGAGTTTTTGAACGGAAGGACTGCTGTTTCAGCACTAGTGGTTTCCTTGGTCTGAAGCAAAACATTCTATGTGTGTGTGTGACTTGATTATTATCATATTTATCACCCTAAACCCTAGTACATCCCTACAACTTATTTTATTTTATTCTATTCCTATTCCATCTATAGCACACCTGTACATACAATTTATTCTTTTTTTGTGGTTTATATTTATGCATGTGTATTTTATTTTATTCACATCTCATTTTTATTTATCTGTGTGTTGTTGTTGTCTCAGCTTGTGAAGCTTGTGACACTATAACAAATTCCTTGTATGTGCAAACATACTTGGCAATAAAGCTCTTTCTGATTCTGATGAAAGTGCAGTCAATGACAGCCGCAGTCTAATTTTACCCCGGTAGATGTCTGTCTGTAATTCATTTATGCTGATCTGTAACATGACTCAAACCAAGCGATTCATGCCGTGGCCAAATAAAAACACAAGATCGAGAGAAAAAGAGGAGGAGAGAATTACACTGCTTAAACTTATGCCCTCTAGGAACACATTCTTTTCTCATTTTGCAACCAGACAACTGAACTGCAATGGAAATCAAATACTCACAAAGTCTCTTACCTACAAGGTGAACCCTGGCGGAAGAACCGTGGGACACAAACGTCAAAAACGACCTGCTCACATGTGTATATATAGCATGACATAAACGTAAAAAATTATTATGTTATGTATAGCTAAAATATTTATTTTATTTATTTATTATCTATTGAAATTGAGAAAGAGAGGCCACAGCTGAATCTTATAATCATTTAGATTTCTTGTCCTAGACAAAATAAGCTGCATTTATTTGATTAAAAAACTGTAAAATTGTGAAAAAATATTGCAATTTTATTGCTGACTTTTATTTTTATAATATTTAAAAAAATGTACGACGAACGATACGGCCAAAAGCCAAATTGTTCCTAGGAGCAACTTCCTTTTCCAGCATCATTACTCCAGTCTTCAGTGTCACATGATCTTTCAGAAATCATTCTAATAATACTGTATTTTGATGTCTTATTATCAATGTTGAAAACAGATGTGCTGCTTAATATTTTGTGGAAAACGTAATAAATTTTTTTCAGGATTTTTTGATGAATACAAAGTTCAAAAGAACAGCGTTTGTTTAAGATATTAAAATGTTGTAACATTATAAATGCCTTTACTTTCACTTTTGATCCGTTTTAATGCATCTTTGACCTTACAGAATAATTGTTTTTCCCCTTTTTGTGATATTGCAGTGCCATAAGAAAATTAGTGTGCCTGTTTTCAACAGAGACTCTTTATTAACTTGCCAACTTAGCTTGAAACTCCTTCGAGATAAATGCCATACTCAAAGGCACAATTGTTATATGGTTCTTAAAGTGCATATTGCAGGTTATTTTTTTTATTTTGTTTTACATAATGAATATATAACCTTGTATGAAAATACCATATGAAAAGTTAATGTAGGATTTAAAATGTTTTACAAGACATTAGGGCACAAATTTAGCCGAAAAAGTGACCGTTTCTTTGACAGTCCTCAAAAAAGGTATTTAAAAAAAATTTTTTTAAACATTGCGTCATTTTACGTCACGAGAGGGAGTCATTTGCCGCGCTCTGCTTTGGCTCAGTGCAGAGTACTAGGTTGGTATTCAGTAGGAGTGGTCGTGAGTGAGTCAGTGTGTTCTCGGTAGTTTTTGTATTTCAAATTATCATCGTCATGGTAAATGATTGTGTTTGTGGGGGTTGCACAAACTCCTGGGTGCGTTTTGTGCAGGCGAAGAGACAGGACTTCACTTCTGCATCTTCTTCGAAAAACTCGGTGGTGTGTAGTGTTCACTTTAGACCGGAGGATTATCATCCCTGTGATATGATGGAGGTCAACATGGGATGCCGAAACAAGAACCAAATGAGACTCAGCTGGTGCGGTTCCTTCGGCAGCACCTTCATCGGGTCCGCCATCAGCCTGTGGTTCGGCCGTTGGCGGGAAACATGATGGTCACGGATCCATCAGAGATGCTGCTCGACGAAAACGTGAACTGTGCACCGTAAGGCTTGTTGTTGTTGTTGTTTTTTTAACATTTGCTAACTACTTACCCAATCAGGGAACATTGATTTCCATTAATGGAGAAGGCAACGTGATTGTGATACGTTGTTTGTAAAAGCACCACAATAGCGCTTGTAAGCATTAGCAATATATTTTTTTAAACCGTCTAATGTGATCTAAACTTTTGCTTCCTTCTCCCAGCATATGCATCAGCCCTCATGGAGTCTCACCACAGGCTCTATGAGAACGAAGCACTCTCTTGTCTACCACTACACCTGCTCCCCTTTCCAGATCCCTCCAGAGGATCAACAAGGATGAGGCTGTTGGCGTGTATCACAGCATTCACAATTGAACAAAAGTGAGTACACCCCTCACATTTCAGCAACCATTTTAGTATGTCTTCTCAAGGAACAATACTACAGAAATGAAACATGGATATGTTTTAGTGTAGTCAATGTGCTGCTTGTATAGCAGTATAGATTTAATGTCCTCTGAAAATAACTTAACATACAGCCATTACTGTCAAAATAGCTGGCAACAAAAGTGAGTGAACATGTCAAATCAGTGTCCAAAGTGTCAAATATTTGTGGGAGCACCATTGTTATCTAGCACTGCCTTAATCCTCCTGGACATGGAATTCACCATGGCGGCACAGTTTGTTGCTGGATCCTTTTCCACGCCTCCTAATGACCATCATGGAGCTGCTGGCTGGTGACACTGGCGCCAACCTTCTGCTGAGGATGCCCCACAGTCGCATAGGGTTTATGTCTGGAGACAGACTGGGCACTCATCACCTTCACCTCATCGTCCTCAGCCAGAGCAGTTGTCATCTTGGCGGTGGTGTTGGGGTTTTTTTATCATGTTGAATACTGCCGTTTGGCCCAGTTTTCTGAGGGCGGCATCATTGTGACCTCTTCAGAATTTACGTAATTTTGGATCCATGTTTCCCTCAGTGAAGGCGCAGCCCCCAGTGCCGCAGCACTCATGCAACCCCAGCATGATTCTAACCCCACCATGCTTGACTGTAGCAAGACATAATCTTCTTGGTATTCCTCACCCCACATGCGTTACACCATCTGAGCCAAACAATTTTATCTTAGTCTCATCAGACCACAGGACATGGTTCCAGTAATTCATGCTCTTGGACAGGTTGTCTTCAGCAAACTGTTTGCAGGCTTTCTTGTGAGCCAGATTTAGAAGAGGCTTCCTTCTGGGTCGACGGCCATGCAAACCGACTTGTTGCAGTGTGCGGCGTATGGTTTGAGCACTGACAAGCTGACCTCCCGCTTCTGCAACCTCTAAAGCAATGCTGGCAGCACTCGTGCGTCTGTTTTTTTGAAGCCAGCTTCTGCCCCTGATGCACAGCACGAGGACTCAACTTCTTTGATCGACCCTTGCAAGGCCTGTTAGCTGTTACGAACGCAGGCCCTGCCAATAATCAGTATATCGACTTATCTCGCATATTTACATGACCTCATATAGTTTCTCGTGACGCAATATACCGCCTATTATATTTACTTTAAAAATTATGTCACCATGTTTTGTACATTCCATTTGCGCCTGTGTCTTTTGCAGCTTCTCGTATATAACGTGGTGTAGTCATGATGAGGTGCTAGTTCAAATAAAAAAAAAAATGCTTCTAAAAAAAAGTTTCATCTGCAGATGTGGTCTTGTTTAGGGATCTGTGCCTTTGTGTATACGGACATCTGACTGCTAAGTAGTGATTGTGTTTGTCAGCAATAATGTGCACTCTTAATTTCTCTGTAAAAGAAACCATCTAATATTTTGATACTTAATTTCCAATTTTCATCTAAATATTCTTAAAAATTAAAAGTTTGTTGTCATCTGGAAGTGTGTAGACCTTCTTGCATTATTATGCTGTTACATTATGATTATATATTCAGTGGCATAAAATGGTCTTTAAAATGACAATAATATCACTTATCGCAATTATTTCTGGGGCAATATATTGCACAACAAAAAGTTGTTATCGTGACATGCCGAGTTAGTTGCAACCGTTGTCTTGTAAAACCTCTGTATGGGAAACCGAAAAAAAAAAAAAAAAAAACCCCCCCTGGCCCACTGTACTCTAACTCAGTTTCAGGGTGTTACCAATCTTTTTATAGCCTAGGGCTAGGCCATCGTTGTGGAGAGCAACAATTCTAATTCTCAAATCCTCAGAGAGTTCTTTGCCATGAGGTTCCATGTTAACCTTCCAGTGACCAGTATGAGAGAATTGTACTCAAGCCCACATTTTACTGCTCTCTAATACAATAGTCCACATTTGTATGGTCCTGTCAAGCAGACAAAAACATGAACATGATGAATAGGACATGTGGCTTTGCATGGTTAAATGATGTACAGCTGGTATCACTTAGGGTGTATGTTGCCAGCTATTTTGACAATAATGGCTGTATGTTAAGTTATTTTCAGAGGACAGTAAATCTATACTGCTTCACAAACAGCACATACTCTAAAATATATCCAAGTTTCATTTCTATAGTATTGCCCCTTGAGAAGATATACTAAAATGGTTGCTGAAAGGTGAGGGGTGTACTCACTTTTGTGAGATACTGTATATTTTAACAGTTGAAATGTTGTGTTTTGAGTTGGGTATTAACAGTGCTATGAGATAACTTGTGTTATGATTTTGTGCTATATAAATAAAACTGAATTGAATTAACCATAAATGCAGATCTGCTTGATATATATCTGATCTAAACTTAGATAAACATTTTTTTATACAGTAAGACAATTTGTGATTGTGAGTATTTTTTATTTATTGTCACCAAAATGGGGCCATTCAAAACCTTTATAAAGTCCTTCCTCTGGAAACTGCCTTCTAATGGCTGACACAACACATGCAGGTAAGGACTTCCTGATGTGCCTGCCCAGAATGCCATAGGCCCAGTGGACAACTTGCCTGTATACTGTGTAGCGGTATTTTCTGTAGATAGGGACAAGATATCAATATTGATTGTCTTATACCAATGGAATCAAGTAGTCATGACCTAAATATAGGCAACTTGTAATTGAGAAACAAAATTATTCAGATTGTTATAATATTCAAATCTTTAATGTACTGTTTATTCATACAAGTATTTAGCTCGGAGTAATAAATTATCTCTGCCCTAAACATAATCATGTTTGCTGGCCCGGAGATGGCCATGCTCCTGTCTGAAGTGCATATAGGCTATCTGTAGCACATATGGGTTCAGACAGCAAGCCTCAGCCTGGGAGTAGAGTCATGAGGGCCTTTCGCACTGCTTTAGTTCCAGAACTAAATGTACAGTACTAAAGTACTGGGACGATTTTTCGCGAACTATTTCCCAGTACCATTTAAAGGGTTGCATTCACACCGACAGTGTGTGCTAAGAAGTGACGTAAGCCGGTCGACTGCGTCGTCATTTGTGCACGGCGTTCAACAACAGAAACAAAGAAGAACAACATTACATTATTAGGAGGATGGAGGACGCTGTGATTGGAGTTGTTTTTGTTGTGTCTCGCGGGTTTCTCAATAATGGACATGGAATGTTGACGTATACGTAAAGCGTTTGAAAGAACTGAAAGGAGGATCTCCAACGACAATTGGCAGTGCTACATTTGATACAAGTGCATGCACTTCAGCGTCCGTCCATCTATTGCCGTTCTCCATACTTGCGAAATAAGTTGCCACAATGTTTACAGTATGTTTACACGCCATTTTAAAGGGGGTCCTGTTTATGCTTTTTCACTTTTTCAACTTTAGTTAGTCTGTAATGTTGCTGTTTGAGCATAAAAAAGATCTGCAAAGTTACAAAGCTCAAAGTTTCCCACAAAAGGAGATAGTTTTATTGAACAGAAATCACTTTTCAAAAACTATAACGAACGACTCGTTTGGACTACAACGCATATTTTCCAGGATTTGTGATCTCACAAATATCGACGAATGGGACGAGACCTGGTTGAGCTGCACTAGAGAAGGCAACGAGTGTTATCAATCACTATGTCGGAGACACGCTAGCTTTCTCAAGGCAGACGAACTTAGAGTGTTTACAATCATCCGGGTTTAAATCGCGCTAAAATTGATTTGATTTTGATGCAATATTTACACTGAAGCTCGCAGGCGGCTATGGTAAGGGCGTGACATTTCCCGACCAGGCGCCGAGTGCTGCCAATCACAACACACACTGACCCAGCTAACCAATCACAGCACATTTCGTATTTCAGAAGGCGGGCCTTCATTTGATACAGGAACTATTCGAGCCGTTCATGCCAGACTGGGGAGAGAGGTGTTGTAATAATGTAAAATATGTGAAAAATAATGTGTTTTTCAAACAACCTAGTATGAGAGCCTGTTCTAGTACACCCCCAAAACAAAATCAAGACTTTGTAAAAGAGCATAGTAGGACCCCTTTAAATCATGGCGGGTGAGGGCGTTTTCATACGCGTTTGGCCAATCAATGTCTACTTATGTCACGATTAATACCAGTTGTGCTGGTTAGACCCTGCTCCGGAGTAGGAGCTAATTTGGTTCTCGAGAAAGGCAGTCCGGTACTAAAATCGCACCCAGTTCTGGCAGTGCGAGAAAGTGGGTAGTTCCACAATTAGTTATGGTACTATGAAAAGGTTCCCGCTGTGCGAAAGGCCCTATGCACTGCACGTCAAGTGTGGAGGTGACATTCTCCACTAGTATGCATCCAACTCCCTGCAGCACTGACTTTCCTCAGCTGTGATCATGGCCTTGTATTTTCCACACAAGCACCTATGAAACGTGTTTATCTCCATCCCTCTCTCTCTCCTGTGGTGATGAGATACTGCTATATCACGAAACGTTAGTGTGGACGGATATGGTGTAGACATACACCTGATCAACGCTTATTAGTTTCTGTTAGTACTGGGAAGTTTCAATACTTGTATCGTTAGCTAACACTGGCCTCTCACCAAGACACCTGCCCTGTTCTCCACTGGTTCTCCTCGCACAACTCAAATTTGTCGTCTCTGACCGTTCTGTCTAATCCTGGCCTGTCCCTGCTCTCTTGGCCGCATAGCAGGCTCATAATTGTATAGCTGTGGTCCGTTATACGAGTGTGAATGAACATTTACAATTTCCTCAGCATCCGAACTGTCATTGCCATCCATTGTTTTCCTATTGTTTAAATTTTTTTTTTAAATTATGCATCAAACATTAAACAAATACATAAAAGACAGAACAGATAGAACCTCTACCTGATAAACAAAGGAAAACAAATATATCACATCTTGTAAAGTTTCTGCTACAAATGAAAATAAAGACAAATAACAAAAAAAAAAACTATTAACTAAAAAGAAAAAACTAAGAAATAAAATAAGATTATAATAAAAATATAAACACATACAGAGGAAACCCTTATGGATCTGTGGTATATGACCGCGCGCCCTCCCGTTACGTCACTTCCGATTTGACGGTTTTCAGAAGCGGATGTAAATTTTACTCACAAAATTTACTCGAGGCCTCCGTAGCGTGTTTATAAGTATATTTTAAATAAAATCTAGTTCATACATTTTTTTTCCTATATATTGACTTAATGGGGTCTCTAACCTGCAATATGCCTTTTAATAACAGGAACTGCTGATGCCTTCGCAATGTTTGCGTCACTGAACACAATGGTTCAACAGTTAGGTAGTCGATCACCAAATGATGTCCCACGCTGCTTATCTTCTCTCAGTACACTTGATCTTATCGTCTATTCAGCTAGAATGTATATGCACACATTACATTCGCTTTGTTGTTGAGCCTGTGCTTCTTTCGGAACTCTGTGTTTACAGGTGCGTGAGAGTGGCGTGTTGCAGTCGCCTGCGCTTCATGTGGTTCGCTCTGGTGGTCCTGACGGTCCTCTGCGGGGCACTGCAGATGCTGGGAGTCGTCCGACAGGCCAGGTAGATTATGTTTTTATGAAAAATTCACGGTGACTTGCACATAGCAAATTATAAACAGACTGAGGAAGACTTTTCAACTGTGCGTTAACAGCTTGCATTGTACGATGTTTCCATTAAGGGCCATACAAATATCTTGTCAAAGTTACAAACTCACTATAAGCATATATTATATTATATTCATATATTTTTAACATTTCCATTGAACGATATTTCCATGAAATGCAATGTGGAAAAACTTGACGAAGTTGCAAACTTATAAACATATAAGAAGTATTAAAAACAATATTAATTATTAAGCACATATATATTATGAACATATAGAGGAGACTTTTCAAGATTTAACAGCTTGCTATGGTCAATATTTTTTTAGTTAAAGGCAATGGAAATATCTTGACAAAATTACAAACTTATTATAAACGTATGTTATATTATATTAACTAGAGCAAAACTTTTTAACAGCTTTCGTTGGATGGTATTTACATTAAAGGCAATGGAAATATCTTGACAAAATTATGAACTTATAAACATAGACATATATATTACAAATATGTATGTTTTAGGGAGACGTTTCATCTCAGAATTAACAGCTTGCCTTGGACAATATGCAATGTAAATATCTTGACAAAATTACACATTTAATATAAACATGTATTAAAAAACATTTACATTATATCATATTCGACTTTACAGCTTGTGTTGGACAATATTTTCATTAAAGGGAATATATTATAGAGGCCATAAAATATTACTGATTTGTGTTGGTTCCATAAGGGTTAGCACAGGGGTGCCCAAACTGGGTCCTGGAGGGCCGGTGTCCCGCAGAGTTTAGCTCCAACCCCAATCAACACACCTGAACCAGCTAATCAAGCTCTTACTAGCCATACTAGAAACTTCCTGGCAGGTGTGTTGAGGTAAGTTGGAGCTGAACTCTGCAGGACAACGGCCCTCCAGGACCGAGTTTGGGCACCCCTGGGTTAGCATCTAAAATGTACTCTCTCTCTCTCTCTCTCTCTCTCAGGAGCTCCAAGGTTTTGAAACTTGTGATAGAGCAGCTGGTCAGAATGCCTGCAGAGATGCACAGGCCCGTAAAGCACAAAGACTGGGAAAACCTTTGGTCTGTCTCGGCAGCCATTGTTGAGGAACCATTAGACCTGCAACCTTTCATACAAAGAAAAGACGAGAGTGAAAACCCTCATTCAGAAGAGGGAAGGGACCAAGTCTTGGAGGATACAAGAAAAAAGCTTTCTAGCTCTACCAAAGCAGCTCCACCAATAGAGGCGATTAAACTATGGCTTGACCAATATTTTCCAAACCAGCCACAGAGGCCAGCTTTCCCCAAAAGGACCCCAGAAATTCACAAACCTCCACCCTCTGATGACAAAACTGATAAACAAACAGTAAAATCACTAGTTGACGATACTGTCATGTGTCAGGCCAAAAACCACATCGTCTTCCTCAAGACGCACAAGACTGCCAGTAGCACCATACTGAACATTCTCTATCGTTATGGGGAAAGCCATAATCTGACCTTTGCCTTGCCGCTGAACATGCAGAGCCAGTTATTTTACCCAGCGTTCTTTGCAGCACACTTTGTGGAGGGTGTCAGGACTCGCAGCGTGGAGGAGTTCCACATCCTGTGCAATCACATGAGATTCAGCTCACAGGAGGTCAGTCCGAGAGCACATTACCCAGCCTTTGGATTCAAAGAGAGAGAGATGTACCAAAGCATGCATTCGAAAGTAGTTGTGTTGCAGGATTGGATGAGTAATAGAATATGGTCTTTAATAGAGTATGCACTGGTCAATTTTGAGATTTTGGGCTATTTAGCTTCCATGTCGTTTTTCAGACTAGATAGAAGACACCCAAAATGCATATTTAAGTGCTTATTACAGTTTATCTATTTGTGTCTGTAGAGTTCAATTACAATCCATACCTTTAAAGGCTGTTTTCTCAGAATACGAAATCAACACTTCAGAAGCACCAAACTTATTTTCTATCTATATTTTGAAGGTTTTTACAGAGGGGTTTCATTCATCATTCGCCTGGTTTATATTACATTTTAGTTCTAAAACCATGTTGGAATAATTTTTTTTTCTGGCTGTTGACAGTGTTTTCTGATTTATGGAGTGATAAAAAGAGATATCCAAAATTACCTCTGTAAAAACCTTTCTCTCTGTCAACAAAATGAAAGAATTTTTTTTTTTTACAAAACAATTATCCTAGGTGATCATAAGACCGATGGCTCCAATACAAATGTAAGTGCTTATTATTTTAAGACTTTTATTTTTTTAATTAATTATAATTTTTTATTAAATAATTTTTCATTTTAGAGTCTTTGTCTGTTTTTTTGCAGCACAGTAAAAAAATGGAAATGCATTAAAAACCGGACACTTTTTTAATTAATCATTGCATTAATGTGAGATTTTTAACTAGTGATCCAAGTAACAGACAGACTCTAAAAAAAAAACGTAATGTTTTCTCTATTTATATATATATATATAGTATATTCTATAAATATATATATATATATATAAATATATATATATATATTAGTACAGCACACATTTTTTTTTCATTTTTCATGTATTTATATTCGTGATTTAATGTTATTTATTTTGCCTTATTTATTGGTTAAGCAATTACCATCAATAACCTTTGAGGTGAATATTTTTGCAATTTTGTCAAGACTGGTGGTGTTGAAAGCAATCCTAGATATGCACGTAACCACTAGGCAAGCACTAACATTTGAAACAACTGACTATTTTCATTTTAAAGAGGAAGATGAAGCACCCAGTGCTAGACAAAAGTAGGCAGTTGCAGAACTTAATTATTTAGAGGACATCTGCACTGATAGCATGTAGTTTGCATTCTGGGATGGAATTTCAGTTGGGATGTGTGTATGACTCTGACACAAAGAGCAAGAGGTCAAAATTTCATCAGCTTGTACTTAAACAGTGACGGAAAGCTGAATAAAAGATTGTATTCATAAGTTCATATTGTCTTTTCTGACTTGCAGGTGAGGAAAGTGATGCCTAAAGACACATTCTACTTTTCCATTCTTCGGAATCCAGTGTCGATGATGGAATCCCTGTTTGTTTACTACAAAGCGATCCCAGCTTTCCGTACTGTCAAAAGCCTTGAGGAGTTCCTGATCCAGGGTGGGCGGAGTTATAATGCCTCTGTGCCTAATAACCACTATGCACGTAACATTCTGACCTTTGACTTTGGTCTGGATAATACAGCACCCGAGAACGACATCGAGCTGGACAAACGTAGCGCCGAGGTCATCGCCGCCGTGGAACGCGACTTTCCGCTGATCCTCATCTCGGAGTATTTCGATGAATCGCTGGTGCTTCTAAAACACGCCCTCTGCTGGTCACTGGATGACGTTTCATCTTTCCGACTCAATAGTCGCAGTGAACGCTCTCGCAGGCCCTTGAGCGCAGAGATCGCAGAGTGGGTAAAAGAGTGGAATTCACTTGACTGGCGATTATACCAGCACTTTAATGCCACTTTCTGGAAACACATAGACTCCACACTCGGGCGGGCGAAGCTCCAACAGGAAGTTGCACTTCTGAGTGCAAAGAGGAGGAAGCTGGAGAAAATGTGTCTTCAGGAAGGAGGGGCAGTAGATCCTGCGCAGGTCCAGGATTCATCACTGAAGCCGTTTCAGTATGGCACAGCAGTTATGCAAAAAAAAAAAAAAAAAAAATAAAAAAGGTTAAACCTCCGCCTGGGGTTAAGTAATGCCACTCGTCAGCTTTGTCATAGGTTGATTTCACCTGAACTACAGTACACCTCAGCTTTGTACACCAAACAGTTTCCTCATCTGGCAGATGTGCGTGCCGTTGCTGCAAAAAAGTTTGCGGCTTCCAGAAGCACTGCAATGCACAGAGCTGTTAAGCACTATTTTGACCTCACATACCAATACAAATAAAGTCATTGTGGATGAACAGCTTTACACAGTTTAGCTAATTCTGTTGTTCATAATGAGAGACAAAATCATTTTGATGTAACAAAACACTAAGAATAGAAAATCTAGTTTATTGAGATGAATTAACCAATTTGAACTCGGAATAAAAATAGATAACTCAAAGGAGCTATCAAATCAAACGAGGTTTGGCTGGCTAAAAATCTCCAATGTCCATCGTAAATAGTGTAGCGATGTATGAAGCACAGCTCACAACAGGTTGTCTTTTTTTTTCCTCTTTTATACAGGTTCCATTCAGTACTGTCAAAATTATTTTTTTTTTTACAATACTTTTAACAATTGTAGTCATCACAGTGCAACTTTATACAGATTTAAAGCATTATCACCCAGTGAGCAGTGTTTGTGCATCACTTTTCAGCAGCTTCGCAGTGCTACATCAAAATAAATCATATTTTAGCTGAATTGCAAAATTGAGTTTGGTGTCTGGGTTGAAAGTGATGCAACAAAAATAAATGTTTTGTTACTGAGTTCTCATGGACTGCTTGTAATAATCAACATAGGCCTACTGTACAACGGGACCAGTGTAGTCCGAGTCACGAACGAATGACGAAAATGAACCAAGGTTTATGTCGGTATCATTAATGATGGCCATTTTGTTAGATAGCCTATTTTGTTAGTTTTTTGTTTAAAAAAAAAAAGGCTTAATTAAACAATATTCGTTAGGAATGGTAGCCTATTATCTAAGTTTTGATTAAAATATTTTGTCTGCATATGACATCTGTTCTGCATTACCCTCCAGCAAAACCACTGATACCTGATGTAGGCTACCTGATAGTTTTGGCTCTTCATAATATCACAGGCTATGATTATATGGCGTGAGACAATACTAATCAAGTGTGATTAATTGTCTTAGAAGACTATGTCTTGTTTACCTTGTTTGTACTTTCTGTTCGGACATAAATCATCAAATTTTTATGAAAATGATTTTCCATTTTAGACCTGAAGAGGCTTGTTGTGCCTGTTCAGCTGTTGTTTGTGTTTTGGAAAATGCAAACCTTTCTGCTTATTATAGCTAAGCTGGTTCTTTAAAACCAATGGTTCAGGTTTCCAAAGTGAGTCAGAAGTTTATATTACATGGATAAAGTGTGTGTTTAGCCTATGCAAAAGTACAGATTCAGCTCAACTTGGTTTTTCTTATAATGCTAATTGGAAATTGACCTATACAGCAGTATTGTGAATAACTTGAAGAACAGGCATACACTTTGTAAATCCAGCTATTTATTTCTGCACCATGTGACAATTGATTTGTTATTATATGTCAAGTGGAAAATATGTCACTGGCAATCTCAGACACATGAATCAGAGCCTAATGCAAAATACTTTCAACACATCTATTAGATTTTTGTGTTGTTTCCGACATTCCAGTCTTAGAAATACAGTGGTCTATAAAAGTATTTAGACACTAAGGGCACACATTTAAAGTTTGCTAGTGCTGTGGTGGCATAGTTGTGCACAGGACAAATAAGAGCTGTTGACTCAGGTTTGAGTCTGACCTGGTTCACGTCCTGATCCCATTTTTATCTTTCTCTCACTTTCCTATCTGCATTCTGCTGTCCTATATAAATAACAGCAAACACCCTAAAATAAAATGATACATAAACAAAATGCTCTCACTTTCCTATCTGCATTCTGCTGTCCAATAACAGCAAACACCCTAAAATAAAATTATACATAAACAAAATGTATGAACTTCATTGTATTCGATAAAAATATCAAACCAGGTGAAATCAACAAACTAAATATATTAGAATTTTCTCAGAATTAACTGGTGTTAATGTGATATTTATGAAATCAGAAGACACATCAGATCGATCACATGTAGTTCACTATGAACATGATCCAAGTCTAAAAGTCCAAATAATTCGTTTTTATAGGTTAATTTGATCATTTAAAGCCTAATAAATGTCGTTTCATACAATCATTTAATTGAAAAGTGAACTTGGGCTATCTTTCTTTAAAATGAGCACTGCTTGGTTTGGTGTTGTATTATGTAACACAATGACAAGTGTGGTATAAGTGTTCAAGTATTTAATATAGCCTCTGTTTCTCACAAGTGGAGCCCTAATTAATGTAAACGTTCTGTATTATGATGGACTTAATGCAATGAACATCTAAAACCAGTCTGGAAACCGAATGCATCATTGAGGCCAATTTTAAAGGAGAAAGCAGACTTGCAGTATGTTAAGGGCTAATGCTGATTGCCAAGTTTTACCAGCCTTCCTGAGACTCTGAAGGACCTGGACCTTGATCATTACCCAGAATGACTTACCAGCCTTCATAAAAGATCATCTGAACCAAAGTCTCAGAGCTTTAATCTCAAAGTTCGCTTTAATGTTAGTGAGCATATGTGCGGCACCTTACTTCAAATCTCTGAAAGCTACAGTATATTTGCAACTGTTTCGTATTTATTAATAAAAGATGATTCTCTGGTGATGGTTGTCTTCTCTGTACAAAACAAGCATGAGGCACCCGCTTTGTGCCCCGAGGTCACATATTAAGAATCAGACCCACAGTCTTGTGTAACAGTGGATTTGTCACTCACACAAAAAGCCAAAGAGCAGAGGAGCTGCTGTGTTTGAAGGCTATGGCGCTCACTAAGATTCACCAAAATCACCAAATTTGCACAAAAATTTAATGAGTTTAAAACCACATGCTCACATTTTTAACTTAAAATAATTATATCCTGGTTAAGGGTGTCTTATCTGTATTATAGAGTGCATGTGTTGAAGTCACTATGAACTATTTTAATATTAAGCGTCCATCCATGAGTCCATGTGGCTTTGGAAACCATGCACTTTTCGGCTGTCCCACTTTAAGATGAATTAAAATATCAAAAAAAAAAAAAAAAAAAAAAAAAAAAACTAAAGAAAAAAAAAAAATTATACATACAAAATCATATAATAATAATTTAGTATGTATAATTTATTATAGGTGATTTCATGTTATATAGTTTGCTGTGTTAGTTTTATTATATTTTTGCTTTTCATCACCACAAACACTCAAACACAAATACATTCAACCTATCATTTTTTGATGCTGGTTATTGAACAAATGGAATGCAATTTTATTATGTATAATAATAATAACAATAATAACAATAATTATTATTTTACTGTATACATGATAACACTGCAATCCATCAGTTCAGTATCCACGCATCAAAATGATAGATAAAACAACTTTTGAGTTTGAGTTTGGTGTTTGTGTCATTGAATGTCGCCCTCTTGTGGAGACACGTGAAAGCACTTTAGCACGCTGAACTGCAGGCTCATGGCTTCCCGCCAAAACAACACAACAGCTGAGAAGGTCTCTTCAGGTTTGCATCTACACAGATCCGGTTGGAGATGAATCAGTTGGACTAGCTCTGGTGAGTAATTTACCAAATATTACATGGCTGCTCAGCAAAAAGTGGAAAGAGTTGTGCAAAAAGTAAACTAGTTTCCACAAAACTTATTTTGAGGAAAACCACACAGACAACTCTGGCCAATTAGAATCAGAAGAGCATTTGACATGTTGTCTAACAATAATTTATAGATTTTTTTTTTAAAGCTTGAAAAAAGTGATGTGTCCATAAATAGTGTAAACAGAAACCTAAATCGTTCAAATTGAGGCAACTGGCAATCCTTCAAACCATTGTAAGCTGTCCAAAAGCTATTTTGTTTATTTACGTTTTTATTGATTGTGTTTCAGAACACCAAATTACCTCAGTTTTATCTTATTGATAACTAGCTATAGTAGCAATGGTATTTTGTTGAAAATCATGGTAACAAAAAAAAGAATGTAAGGTTTGTTTTTGGCTTTTTTGGGAATTATAATGTAATATGAACTTTTCAGACAGCATTTTTCACACGCCTACTGTTTAATCTTTGCTTTCATAAAGTGTGAGATTCTTTCATGTTTCTGCTTTTGATCATTCCACAATCAACTGAGAAGAGCAGAGCTGATCATGTACAGGTGCATCTCAATAAATTAGAATGTCGTGGAAAAGTTCATTTATTTCAGTAATTCAACTCAAATTGTGAAATCAAATTGTTAATACTCGTGTATTAAATAAATTCAGTGCACACAGACTGAAGTAGTTCAAATCTTTGGTTCTTTTAATTGTGATGATTTTGGCTCACATTTAACAAAAACCCACCAATTCACTATCCCAACAAATTAGAATACTTCATAAGACCAATAAAAAATTTTTTTTAGTGAATTGTTGGCCTTCTGGAAAGTATGTTCTTTACTGTACATGTGCTCAATACTTGTAGGGGCTCCTTTTGCTTTATTACTGCCTCAATTCGGCGTGGCATGGAGGTGATTCGTTTGTGGCACTGCTGAGGTGGTATGGACCCCAGGTTTCTTTGACAGGGGCCTTTCAGCTCATCTGCATTTTTTGGTCTCTTGTTTCTCATTTTCCTCTTGACAATGCCCCATAGATTCTCTACGGGGGTTCAGGTCTGGTGCGTTTGCTGGCCAGTCAAGCACACAACACCATGGTCATTTAAACAACTTTTGGCAGTGTGGGCAGGTGCCAAGTCCTGTTGGAAAATTAAATCAGCATCTTCAAAAGCTGGTCAGCAGAAGGAAGCTGAAAGTGCTCCAAAATTTTCTTGGTAAACGGGTGCAGTTTTCAAAAAACACAATTGACCAACACCAGCAGATGACATTGCACCCCAAATCATCACAGACTGTTGGAAACTTAACACTGGACTTCAAGCATCTTGGGCTTCTCCACCCTTCCTCCAGACTTTTGGTTTCCAAATGAAATACAAAACTTGTCCTTGAAAAGAGGACTTTGGACCACTGGGCAACAGTCCAGTTCTTCTTCTCCTTAGCCCAGGTAAGACACCTCTGACGTTTTCTGTGGTTCAGGAGTGGCTTAAGAAGAGGAATACGACAACTGTAGTCAAATTCATTGACACGTCTGTGTGTGGTGGCTTGGACTGACCCCAGCCTCAGTCCATTCCTTGTGAAGTTCACTCAAATTCTCGTATCTATTTTTCTTGACAATTCTCATAAGGCTGCGGATCTCTCTGTTGGTTGTGCATCTTTTTCTTCCACACTTTTTCCTTTCACTCAACTTTCTGTTAACATGCTTGGATACAGCACTCTGTGAACAGCCAGCTTCTTTGGCAATGAATGTTTGTGGCTTACCCTCCTTGTGAAGGGTGTCAATGATTGTCTTCTGGACAACTGTCAGATCAGCAGTCTTCCCCATGATTGTGTAGCCTAGTGAACCAAACTGAGAGACCATTTTGAAGGCTCAGGAAACCTTTGCAGGTGTTTAACTTTTCCACGACATTCTAATTTATTGAGATGCACCTGTATATTCAATGGAAGGGTGAAGCTGATGTTTGCCAAAATGATATTTTGGAACGTAATGTAGGTTGAAAACACCTCTATCCTTAGAGGTTTCTATCTTTTATGTGTGTTGCATTTGGAGGAATGTTGCCTGATGTAATTTGGACTCTATTATTTGCACTGGAGCTTTGTCCTGACAGAATCTGTGCTGTGCTGTGCCTGGAGAAAGAAATTAAGTATTGTGGATCAAAAAAAAAATCCTAAAAGACTAGAAAGTTGGAAAGGGTTTAAGAGACATATTTGAAAACTTTTTTTTCCTCTTTTATTTGTCATAATTACAAGCAGTCAAAAGTTTCACCCTCCCACAGCGTCTCCAGCATCCTCAGACACGGACTGAAAGCAGCAGCCGTTCTGAAACACCCACACCATCCGCAGTAATATATTCATTAGTGTCAGAGTTTCAGCCTGAATCATGAGACCTGAAAAGCATATGCATTCACATTATTCTGACTGACAACCTAGCAACGAAACAATCCACGAGTTACGATTCACTGTCACATTGTTCTGAAAGTATAACCATAATAGTTAAGCATTGTGTTGACAGTGTGAGACTGGAGTGATTCAATCATTATCGACCTGTGCAAAGTTAAATATTAAAATTCTGTCATTATTTTCTCCTAAAATTAAGTCCTGTTTGATATACTGTATATTTCTTCTGAAGTATTCATAGCATTTATGTTTTTTTTTTTTTTTTTTTTTTTTTTTTTTTTATTGACCTAAACTGTAGCCTTCCCTTCAATATTAAAATATGGAGCAAATTATGACATCATTTTAGGTAAACTATTGCTTTAATTACTGCTTTCAAATTGTGTGTAAATCTATACAGCATTATTATTGTGAGATGGATTTTAAAATAAGGAATATCATCATTACAGCATTTATGAATGGCACAAGTTGGGGTTTAATGTTTTTGAAAGAAGTCTCTTATGCTCACCAAAGCTGCATTTATTTGATCAAAAATACAGTAAAAATAGAAATGTTGTGAAATATTATTGCAATTTAAAATAACTGTTTTCTATTTGAATATATTATACAATATAATTTATTTTTGTGATGCAAAGTTGAATTTTCAGCATCATTACTCCAGTCTTCAGTGTCACATGATTCTTCAGAAATCATTCTAATATGAGAATTTGCTGCTCAAGAAACATTTCTTATTATAATAAATGTTGAATACAGTTGTGCTGCTTTATATATTATTTTTTAATCGATCTGTATTCCAGGATTTTCTTTACTGTCACTTTTACTTCGTTTAATGCATCCTTAAATGCATTAACGCTAGTATGTTGCTTTTTATATTATTTTCCAGTTTAAATTATATAATACATAATGTTTACATGAATGAGTAGTCTGTTAGTCTGTGAACATCTCTGTCTTCAATATCTTCAGTGTGTGTTTGCCAGTATTAGTGAGGCATCCAGTTGACTTTATAAATGAGCTGTGCTCTTTTTATGAGGTTTATGTAGCTGCAGGCTTTCACTGAAGAAGTGCAGTTTGTTGAGTGGAGCTGAACACGTGCTGTTTTCATGACATTTGATGAGACCATAGACATCAGATATCACAACTCACAAGATCAGGGATGATTTATTTATGGTTGCACACAGCTTTAACATGGGTTAAATAACGGACATTGTTCGATTAATTCATTTTTGGATTTAGTATAAATGATGCAGTAATGATAATGAAAAAGCAGTCAAAAACAGTCCAGATTTCTTCAAACCAAACTAATAATAACAGTCCATAACACAAAGGGGAGTAAATTTAAACAAAAATGTAATAAGATGTACCACAGAAGAAAGGGAGTATTTAACTGCTCTTTAATTACTGGAAAATGTAGAACAGATGTGCTGTGACTGAAGCAATGAATCTTTAGAAAGTCTAATGAGAGTGCCCTCTACTGACTGATGCAGATATTTATTTATTTTATATATCTTTGATTTTAAATTTTTTATTGTTTATTTTATTTATTTTATAAAATAATTTATTTTATTTAATTTAGTTCGACTTTATAAAATATTTTTTTCTTTTTTATTTATTTTATCATTTTATTTATTCTGTAGTCATGTAACCGACCATTTGCGTCTGCCGTCACTATTTATTTTATTTCATTATAAACAATTTATTTTATTATTTAATTTGTTTAGTTTCAACTTATAAATGTTTTCTTACATTTTTTTTTGTTATGTATTTTTTTATCTTTTTATTTCATCTCATTTTTATTTAATTTTAATTCTATTCTGTTATTCACTGTAAACGTGCATTTGCAGATCTACCTCTACTGTTTATTCTCTTTTTATATTTTTATTTATTATTTAATTTTTCTGTTTGTCACTGTAAACAAGAACATTTGCAGCATCTACCTTAACTTGAACATTCCATTCATTTAAATTTGACCACATAAATGAGTCTCTGCTGCATGTATATAAATCCGATGTTCTATTCGCTCATTATATCTAAATATAATAATTATATATGAACTCTCTGGAAGAATCAGCTAGGTAACTTCAGTACTGGCTCTGCAAACTGCCGTCAGATCCAGACCACCAGATGAACGAGATCTTGACTGGTCTCATGTTAATGATCACCATTAGTTTGCTGTAAGTAGACTGCGATCTTGACCATAAGCCAAGACCCAGACCAGGATTCTGCTGTGAGTATTTAGACCCCGAGGCAGATGAAGGCCAGGTTAATGTAGTGTCAAGAGGTCTCAGGACCGTGACCGTTGGTTAGGGCTCCAGCTCTCTTCACCAGGTTTTCAGTCCCTGTTCACAAGGGGGAACCCAGGGGTCATAGTTCGACTGGTTAGCATGGCCCGGTTAGCCTCGCTATCAATGTGGTAGCTTCACCTCTTGCACAAAAACATCTTTCTCCATTCACACTGACAGCTTCAGAAGGACGTGTGGTACTGTGGAATGCAGTTTTTGTGTGTATGAATGCAAATGCAACATTATATTAAAGTAGATGTTTTTAATATTTTATTCAGTCCATAATATTTGTCAAAAATATGCTTAATATATATAATATAAACAGCACGGCCTAAGGAAATATATTTTTTAATTGATTTAAACATTAAAATGCTCAAACATATTACAAAATATACTTCAAGGGGCAAAATAATACATTTCCAGTCTTAAATTTTTTTTTTTTTTTAAATATTGTTAAATATTCTTAGTACAAACTTTGTCTATTTGAAATATATTTTATATATGTATATATATGTATGCATACAGTGCCTTCCACTAATATTGGCACCCTTGGTAATATGAGCAAAGGTGGCTGTGAAACTAAATCTGCATTGTTTAGCTTCAATCTTTCATTCAAAAAAATTCACAAAAATTCTAACCTATCATTGAAGTAAAACAACTGAAAGTGGGGGGAAACTCACATTATGAAATAAACGTTTTTCCCCAATGCATGTTGGCCACAATTATTGGCACACCTAGAAATTCTTATGAGTAAAATATATGTGAAGTGTATTCCCATTCATATTTACATTTTTTTTTAGCACACAGGGTGACTAGTATGGAATTATCCAGCCGTGACTTCCTGTTCCACAGGATTATAAATAAGAGGAACACAAAGGCCAAATTCCCTTAAACATCCATCACAAGGAGTAAAACCAAATAATATAGTTCTGATGTGCAGAACAAGATCGTTGAGCTTCACAAAATAGAAAGTGCTGTAAGAAAATGGCTAAAGCATTGAAAATCCCCATTTCCACCATCAGGGCAATAATTAAGAAGTTCCAATCAACTAAAGATGTTACAAATCTGCCTGGAAGAGGATGTGTGTCTATATCGTCCTAATGCACGGTGAGGGGGAGAGTTTGAGTGGCTAAAGACCCTCTAATGATTACAGCTGGAGAATTGCAGAGATTAGTTGGGTCTTGGTTCAGAAAGCCAAAAAAAAAATCAAACAGCTCGTACATCACCACATGTTGTTCGGGAGGGTTTATTGAAAAATCCTCCTCCAAAAACAAACTCCAGCATATTCAGTTGTCAGACACCACTGGATCTTCAAACTGGACTGGCTTCTGTGGTCAGATGAAACTAAAAAAATCCACAAACCCACCAGATGGGTTTAGTGCAAACAAATACAACATGTCCACGGTTAAATATACTGCTGGATCTGTAATGTTGTTGGCCTTCTTTTCTGCCGGAGGTCCTGGACATCTTGTTTAGATTCATGGCATCTTTGATTCTATCAAATATCAACAGATAAAAAATCTAAACCTGACGGCCTCTGTTAGAAATCTTATAATGGGCCATGGTTGGATCTTCCATCAGGACAATGAACCAAAACAAACATCAAAATCAACTAAAAAAATGTGTCACTGAGCACAAAATGAATATTCTGCCATGGCCATCCCAGTCCTTTGAACCCCATAGAAAATGAGTGTGGTGAACTGAAGAGAAGCACCAACATGGAGCTGTGAATCTGAGGATCTTCAGTGATTTTATAGTGAAAGAATGGTCTCTGATCTCTGATCTCAGGTGTTTATAGGAGAAAACTCTGAGCTGTTATCTTGAGAAAAGGATGTTGCAATAATTGGGTGCCAATAATTGTGACCAATGTGAACTAGAGAAAAACGTTTATTTCATAATGAGATTTTCCCCTCACTTTCCATTGTTTTACTTCAATGAGAGGTTAGAATTTTGTGAAATTTTTGAATGAAAGATCAAAAAGATAAACGATGCAAATTTATTTTCACAGCCATCTTTGCTCAAATTTACCAAGGGTGCCAAAATTAGTGGAGGGCACTGTATGTATATATATATATATACACTGCTACAAAGTAAAAAACATAATTAAAAAAAATTTCAAATTTTATGTTTTCAAAACTTATTTAAAAACATCTGTTTTTTTCTTTATATTTTGGCCATTTTTTGTGTATGTTTTAAAATAAAAAATTGTATCAAATATAAAAAATATATCTGAGTACATGTAATTTTTTTTGTTTTTGGACATTTAAGAATATATCTAAAATATATCTGAAACGTTTTCTTTATTTTGAAGTATATTTAAAAATATATTAGAAAATACATATTTTTCTGTATATAGTATGCACCAACTAAACGACTTCCATTGAAATGTATAATAATGCTATTGCAGTCTCCAGGTATTTTATGCGGTTTGTATTTCTGTGTTGTCTTGGCGACTTTGTAAGCCTGTGCTAAATGTCACAGTAGGAATTGATTCTGACTTTTGTTATCTTCACAATAATTGCTTGGATGCCACTATTAAAGGACTGTGATGCCATGATAATTGCTTAATTGATGAGGATCAATATGGGAATGGTCCTTTTCAATTAAAGTCCAGAGTTGATGTGCTGGATGTCATGACAGTGGGCCCTGCTTTCACACATCATTAGGGTTTTGCACGGATAGGACTTCTGTTAACAAGGATGCCACAATGGGAAGAGATGCTTCTCTCTACACAGGTTACACACACAGAGACAGTCTCTTCGGTGAACTATCATGTGTGACTGCTGAGAGAGCAGAAGGTGTTAGTCAGGCAGGCAGTTTGTCTTCCTGTAGGGTTTCAGAAAAATAAAAGCAACCACTGCAGCTCTTCTTGCTATTCCTTCTGAATACTGCTTCCTCTTGAAGTGGAGTGTTTTTGTGTGTGTGCTTGTAAATGTTCCATGTGTGTATATACATTACATTTGTTTTTAAAAAAGTATCTTCTGCTAACAAATGCTGCATTTATTTAATAAAAAATACAGTAAAATCAAAAATAATGTGAAATATTATTGCAATTTAAAATATCTCTATTCTTGGTAAATATATTTAAATATGGAATTTATTCCTGTGATTCAAAGCTGAATTTTCAGCATCATTACTCCAGTCTTCAGTGCCACATGATCCTTCAGAAATCATTCTAATATGCTGATTTGCGCTAAAACATTGCAATTAATTACAAGTGGGTGAGCTTCGGCGTATTTTTGTGGAAACTGTGATTTTTTTTCAGGTTTCTTTGAATAGAAAGGTCAAAAGAACAGCATTTATTAGATTTCTTTTTATCTGTTTAATGCATTGTTTATTTTAATGAAAATATTAATTTCTTTAAAAATACTGTTAAATGGTAGGGTGTGGTGTTTGCTTTTTGTTCCAGATTGGTTTATTTTAATCTAGTAATTAATTACTAGTAATTAAAATCTAGTATTTTTGCCTCTTCTCAGTCATAATACTGTATATAGACGTTTTGAAATGAATAGTTCACCCAAAAAATACAAATTCTGTCATCATGTACAACTTTTTTTTGTAGAACCTTTTGTATAACTGAACATGGAAGTTATTTATAGCAGACTTGGGGGTTCCCCCCCCCCCCCCCCAAATCTGGCTCTTTCCTTATAATAAAAGTGAATGGCAATAATGTGTTCAGTGAAGATTTTCAGTAAAGAACCCTATAAATTTTGGTCTGTTTTTCACATAAAGCTTTTATATGACATCAGAACACTTATGATAAAGTGCATGAGTTATATCGACTACTTTTATAATTCTTTTTATGGTGCTTTTTATCCATTTTTGTATGTAAAAGATCACCTCAAACATTCTGCTAAACATTGATATTACAAAGAATTAAGAGAGTCTTATGGGCTATGATGTCAAAATATTAATTTCTGGGTGAAGTATTGCTTGAAGGAAATCAATTGACTCAAATACAAACAAAGCCAAACTCATATTGAGGCTGTCAAACAATCTCTCCCTTACAATCCGACCCTTAGACCTGTCATGCGAAAATACTGCTGCAGTGTTTTATGAGCAAAAGAAGTTAGACTGAAGAAAAAGCAATTACCTTCAACAAAGCCATTGTTTGACACAAACGTTTTTATGTATATTTATATAGGCAAGCTCCTCAGCAGATCATGCTTTCAACCCTAGGTGGAGCTGTGGATGAAGCCAGAGTTCATTCCTGTACACTCGATTTGTAAATGCAGTTATAATGTTTTAAACTTGTAACTATACATGTTTTTATTTCTCCTTAAAAAAGTAATAAATGAATATGCATGTGCTTTTGCAGCCTAAATATATCTTTGTAGCTGAAGAGTTTATGGGCAAACATAAGTTAATGTATACTCGCATTCATGTGGCCGCACATAAATCTTTGTGTTTCCATCTGAGCATATTCATATTCATAGAGCTATATGCTGAGTGAGCGTGTATGTCTTTGAGAGAGACTCGTGTTGTATGGATGGCATGACTCATGCTGAGTGTTTGGGATTAGCACTTCAAAAGGATTATTAATTTATCAAAGGCAAGATGGTACTGCAGCACCAGCTCAAAGCCAGCAAGAATAATCGACTATATATATATATGTATCTCATGTCATCAAAAGCAAATCACTTAAAACATTAAGATTGTAGTTCAAGCTTGAATTGCTCCGATAATAGGAAAGTGCCTTATTTTTTATTTATTTTTTTGATAATTTACAGGATGAGGACGTTATTAATTGCATTTTTTAAAAACACATTATTTTCTTTATAAATAATTACATTACAGTTAAAAGCTCTAGATTTTATTTTATTATTAACTAAATAATGCAATTTATGGACTATCCAATAATATATTAATTATGCAATAATAATTACATGGATAGCAATGCTAAGATTTCCAAATGAATTAAAATAAATGAATTAAACATTTGATTTATTTATTTTTATTGTAAATAAAGCTGATTTCCAAAAGAAGGCCACTTTAAAGTATGATGCACCAGGTTGTGTTCATAATTGCTTACAATACTTCTCATACTAATTTTTGCAGTATATATAGTGTGCATAGTATACAAATTGTTTTAATGCATGGAATAATTGCTACATTTGCAAAAATGTGCAATATACAGCAGGACACATAGCACTGAATACTGTATCCCATAATGCAATGCACTCAACTTGGCCTTACATTTTTGGCTTGTTTGATCTTTTTTTAAACACAGTTGGATTACAAATGTGAAATAACTACATTTTTGAGATTGACTGCATGCACGGAAGATGCATGGTGCTGTTTTAAATTTAAATACTTGAACATTTAAAAAATAAGGGTGTGTTCAAATTCATATACTCTCTGAGTAGGTACATTTGCACATGCTACTCTCTTCACGTATTGTTTTTCGCCTACTATATATCCTCCTGAGAACCAGAAATAAAAAGCTTTGTGAATTTAGTATTTTTTCATGTCATTACATTGTTTAGAGCATAATAAAAAAAAAAAAGAAAAATAACATTTTTGAAAAATTATATTATATTCATATGTTATGCTCTGTCCTCTGTAGAGGACACCAGGACTAAGTTTTTCTAAAAATAAAATGACAAGAGTAGACCATGAAGAGGCAAAAACAATGGGAATTTTTTTTTTAAATCACCAATTCATTTTTAGGTTTCAGGATTTTTTTTATAACTAACTTTGTTTAAGGATGGTTCTCAACTATGTTATAAAATACATAACAAAATGATTTGATATACCATTTTGCTTTATGCAATATGTGTGTAAAAATTCCATAAACTGGTTTTCCCATTAAGCACAATGTTATCTATACACTGTATCTAATTTGCATATTAAAGTGCTCTCTAAGTGTTCTGAAGCAGTATGTGTATTAAATCAGGCTATGTGAGGCAGGTGGAAGCAGTTGTTTCTTAGCAGCTTAATTTTTTTTATTTTATTTTTTTATTGGTCTATGCAGCCCAACAAATTCAACTGCTTTACATATACTCAGACACACCTGACTTGTTGAACAGCACACACCTTGATTTGTTTTGCACGCAAACAATGTGCGAGCAAGAAAAAAAAAACACAGCCAGACAGTCAAGCAAGTTTTCCCTTCATGCGCACACACACACATGCTCAGACATACACGCGCATCTCAGGGGACTGTGTTGCATTCGGGCATTACAAAATGCTCACACAGAGTCTGTTCCACACCTTCACAGATTCAAACTGCCATCTGGACCCATCTGGAGGATTTGGCCACCAGAAATGCACACGTACACACACTTATCTCTCAAACACACAGCCTACATATTCATGCATGCATGCAAAAACAAATATGCATGTGCACACAAATGCACAGCTCAGTTAGTGATATAAAGAGTGTTGGCACTCTATAGGGTTTAAATACGCGAAAGTCTGTGACATTTCCTCTAATGTACATGTGAACATGCACATGTTGGAAAGCTGCCCGGATCACTCTGAGGACGAACAGAACATCAGTTCAGTCTTCCAATACGTTCCCAAACGTGGCAGTTGGCCAGCAGACACACACATGCATTCACAGACAGTGAATGGGGCAAGATAATGAGAGAGAAAGCTGGAAAGAAGAGGTTATTGATTACAGGTGTGATTCCTAAAAAAGCAACTGCTCACACAGGATACTAAATAATGATGCTGCAGCATGTGTGTCTGGTTGTTTACTCAGCTATACTTTAGAGACAAAATTGTCCTGGGAAGTTCAAATCTGACAAAACATTCATGGAATAGTTCACCCAATCATTAAAATTTGTTGAAAATGAACTCACCCTCTGGCCATCCAAGATGTAGATGAGTTTGTTTCTTTATCAGAACAGATTTGGAGAAATTTAGCATTACATCACTGGCTCACCAGTAAATCTTAGAAACAGAAAATATTGTAATATTGCTTGCCTCTATAATATTTCTTTCTCCAGTGAAAAAGTCGTCTAGTCTGAATCAGGAGAGAAATATGCACAGATCAAGCACCATTTACAAGCAAAAACAGTCCAGAACAGTTCTAAAGAAATTTGTTGGTAGATTTTGATGTGAGAGGACAACAGGGGATGTGTTTTTTCACTAGAGAAAGCATTATGACGGATTTGGATTATGGACTGAAAAATACCAAAATTATGGTATTGTGGCCAGAAGTGAGTTTAAATAAAAAATGGCTTAATAATGGATTTGTTTCTTACAAACACACATTACTCATGGATTATTGTGATGTTTTTATCAGCTGTTTGGACTCTCATTCTGACGGCACCCATTCACTGTGGAGGATGTAATGCTAAATTTCTCCAAATCTGTTGCAAAATGAAGAAACAAACTCCTCTACATCTTGGATGGCCTGAGGGTGAATACATTTCCAGCAAATTTTCTTTTTTTCTTCTTCTGGTGAACCATTCATTTTGTGAAGTAAATTGTTGTTTCTAAAACACAAAGTGTGTGTGTGTTTTTTGTTGTTGTAGGGTTTAGTATGTAGTTGGGTGTTTGAGTGTTTTCATGAGCTCTCCTCATCCATGCTCAGCTGCTCTGCTGATGCACTGCAACACTAGGATTTATTTGAGTTGTTAAACTGCAGAATTGACGCCATCAAACTCTCTTGACTCGACTGAAAGCTGCATGTGTGTTTCTCCCATTATCAGTGCCACTAGTTTATACACAAAAAGCATAAACGCGCACAATACATATCTGTGATGCATGAGAGGGAGTACTCATAATGATATACTTGTGACGGGTGTGTATGTGCGTGTACATAGATTTCAGTTTGAGTTGAAGGACATATACAGAAAGACACAGTCAACCTCTCCCTGACTTCCTATCACACATACAGCAGGCAGGTTTATGAGGGGCGAGTTTGTGTCATCTCACTGCTGACTGATGTGGTCAGATACCTCAGTATAGATGAGAGAGAAGAGACACACACACACACTCACACTGTGATGCAGACACAGAGGGAGTGTGAATACAAAGCCTCGTTTATGCTTATATAAAAAAAATTTGGAAGCAAGTTGTCTTAATATGAAAGATCTTATTGTCTGTTGCAAAGTTATTGGTGTTTGAAGTTTACTGTGAAGAATCATTTGGTTTTGTGAAAAATTCTTGGAACTAAATAGTAAAACAATTAACTGATTATCAATATAATAATATAATATTACATAATATTTGCTGACAATATTAAGTTAATCTGGCAGACAGATTTAGTATTTATAAGTATAACTGGACACGAATCTACTATAATATTTTACAGTTGTACTGTGCATGACATTTAGTCATTTAGCAGGCGCTTTTATCCAAAGCAACTTACAAATGAGAACAATGGAAGCAATCAAAATCAACAAAAAAGCAATAATATGCAAGTTCGATAACACTTCTCATTAGCTTAAGGCGTACACGTACAAGGTTTTTCTTAATTAATAGTAATATATAATAAGAAAAAGAAAACGTATAGAATAGAAAAGAATAGAGCTAAGCTATTTTAGAGGCCTTTTTTGGTCGTTAAGATGTATAATAAATAACGAAGAAAAACTAATGGATCGACTACAACAAGACTGGAGAAGCTAGTTTTTTTTTTTAAGAAAACAAGTAGTTAGTAAGTTAATAGAGTGCAAGTCTAAAAGGGGCACGTAAAAAAAAAAAGATTTAGAATAGAGAGTGCCAGAGTTAGAGGGTCAAATAAAGAGGGAGAGATGTGTCTTTTAGACGTTTCTTAAAAATGGCTAAAGACTCAGCTGCTTGAATTGAGTTGGCAGGTCATTCCACCAGGAGGAACATTTCATTTAAAAGTCTGTGAAAAGGTGATTTTGGCCTCTTTGGGATGGCAACAATAAAGCGACGTTCATGTTGTAGACGCAGCTTATAAGGGCACATAGTCTGAAGTAATGAAATTTAGTAAAGGTGCAGAGTTCAGTGGGTGGTTTTGGTAGGCAATATTATATCCTTGAATTTTATGCAGCAGCTATTTGTAGCCAGTGCAAATGATAAACCGAGGTGTGAACGTGCATTCTTTTCGCTCATTAATATTAATCTTGCGCTGTAGCGTTCATTGATTAATGGTAACGGTTTGATAGAACTGTCTGGAAGACTAGCAAGATCGTATACGAATCTGTCCGAGGGTGTTCGATGCTCTTGGAGTACCACAATACAGGTGCGAGAACAAGATCTCATCTATCCATCCACGGAGTTCAGTCGTACCTCTCAATGCAACTCCATCATAACTCCGGTTCTCTGGGAAATATGGCTAGATGTCTCAGGGGTGGGCGTCGGAGGGACGACGGGGTATCTGCTCTATCCTGATGGCGTGCTCCGTCCCTATGTCAGGACGAGGCAGTGTTCATTCTCGACCGAACATCTCTACTATGCGTCTTCGTCACACTGATCAACCATGTATTCTACCTATTCAAGCGCTTCCCCGACGTGGTGGTAACGTTTCTCCCCGGGTGCCGCGTCGTTCGTGCTACACCTCTCGTGATCCAGCATCCTCGCGAGCTGATCCCCGCGGCCTGTCGAACAGCAGCCTCGGCCGTCACCCTACCTGGACAGTCAACCACACACGTTCCGCCAATAGCCACTCGTTTCGTTCTGTCCCAACTCCTGCATCTAGGCTGCTCGTCTCCCTGGCTCTGCATCTCCTCCAATCTCTCTCCCCTTCTCCAAATCCCTCCATCCTCTTCTACTCTCATTCAGCTCAGCTCAAACAATTAACTGTTACAATTAATACCCTTATTTTCACTATCTAGATACGCGTTAAAAAAAACATGTCTGTTATCCACCCCTTTCTTTTCCGTCTGTATTAAAGCTTTCATCAGTATAGAAACGTATATTAAAAGCTCACCTCAGCATTCGAATTTACCCATACATCGATATCTCAAATTATTACGACAACAACAAACAAAAAACATCTTCCTACCATTACAATTAACCTTTCTTGCACAGTTTCCCCCCCCCTTTTGGCATCTTCACTATCCCACTTCATAATATCCTCTGCTTCTCCATCTCTCAAACTGCCAAGCGATATTACCAATACTCCATTGTGTTCCAATACAAAGACCTATCACCTAAGCCTCCGAGGTGAGGGCTGGACATTTTATGTTCACTATACTTAATTTAGCCAATCAACCCCACTTGTCTAGCTAACCAATCGAGCCCATTCGCCTATTTCTGAGGGAGGGGCTTCCTTAAAGAAGGAAATGATCAGCGCGTTTATCAGAGAAGGCACAGAGCGTTGTGGAATAAAGGTTAATTATGTGAAAAATAATGCGTTTTTAAAAAAAACGAAGCATTAACACATGTTAGACTGTACCCCATGAACACAATCAAGCCTAGAAAAAAAAAACAATGAACCACCCCTTTACGGTCATATGAGTTTTGCTTTGCGCCATAACCCTTTCAGCAGCCCTGAGCTTAGAACGATGTTCGCGGAGAACAGCAGATAACCAAGGGGCAGAAGAGGTGGTACGGGCTGACCTGGAAGACAAGGTGCAGACAGTGTCTAAACAAGATGTAAAAGTGGAGCAGAAAGTACAAGTAGCACTGTTAGCATCAAGAGATGAAAACTGTTTAGGGGGAGGAAACGAAGATAAAACCATGTTATCTTAACACCCCTCCGTTTCCGCTTCAGCTACCAGGAGGTCGACGGAGGGGGGCACTGTGCTTCTTTTAGTAGTGGTTGCGCGGGTGATATGACTAAACAATTGCTCTCGTTAGTAACGGCATCTCCCCTCTCACTCTGCCCGTCGGCAGGATTCAACGCTCTTCAGACGCACGTCGTAGCTGGACTCTAAAGTGGGCTTTTTGTACGCTGCCTCCAACTACTGTCCCTCTTTGTGACTGCTCAGCATGATGCCTGAAGGAGAGGTGAGCTCGACGGCTGTGGCATCTGGGTTGGTTCTAGCCGTCAGCAGTATCTGGTCAATTCACTCGCTGGTACTCAGTGGAGCAGTGTAGTGTGTAAATAAGGTCCAGATGGTTGCCTGATTTGCGAGTAGCCGTAGTTAACACTCTCTTGAGATCAAAAGAGGCAAGCAGAGTGTGTAAGTCTGCAGCCTGAGGTTTATGTAGGTGGATGTTGAAGTCTCCAAGCATAACTAGGGGAGTACCATCCTTAGGAAAGGTTGAGAGCAGCACATCTAATTAATCTATTTCTATATAAAAAAATGTAAAATTATTTTCTTTTAAAACATACACCAGTAATCAAATTTTTTTTTTAATAATAAAGTTGCATTTTTTACAGTGTACGTTTGTTGATTTTGTTGCTAATTTTGATAACTTGTATTTTGACGCCCAAATGAACCTTGTATGACAGTTCAACATCTGTATATTGTCATGTTTCTGCTGCAAGTTATTTTAATTGCCACAGCATCAGATTTTAAGTTATTGTAATTTACTAGATTAAGCAGATTTTATACAATTGACTTTAGCTCAAAAGAAAAAAAAATAGCCTGGGAAACTTACCTGAGCTGATGCTACTAACCTGGCAAAATTCAGTGATTTAGTTCTTACTCAAAAGCTCTTAGAGCAGCAGCCCAGTGGCTTGTTAATGCATCTGTTGAAATCCTGAGTTTTGCCAGCCAACCAAGCTAAGAGCTTGTGTGTGTGTGTGTGTTAGTGTTTGACCATAACTTGCAGAAAATCCAGACTTTATCAAGTTCTAGGTGTCAGCGTTTGTGCTAAAATGAGAAAAAAAAATGACTGAACATGAGACTGGGAACAATTTTGTTTTGCTTTAAAAAAAATTTGCTCTAGACATTAGACATTTAATCTTTTTGATTCATTGTGTATTAGCCAACTGCTCTGAAAGTCTTCTGCAGTAATTTAGTGCTCTAAGGGGTCTGTGCCTAAAGAGAATGTCAGTTTAATTGCAATCTGAAGAAAAAGTTCCGTCTCACTAATCGTTCATTATTTGCACTCTCTGTTAAAAAGACTCCGTGTTACTTAAATGAACAGACTTGCTGCCAGTTCTTAAATACAGCTCCATTTTAGCCATCAAGGAATTATACAGGTTTTGAAACATTTTCTTACTGCTGATTGTTTTTCAGCACATCAAAAAACAACCATCTGTTCTGCTTAAAGGAATAAATCACATAAAAATGACCCTCAGGCCATCCAAGATGTAGAGTTTGTTTGTTCATCAGAACAGATTTGGAGAAATGTAGCATTACTTCACTTGATAACCAATGGATCCTCTGCAGTGAATGGGTGCCGTCAGAATGAGAGTCCAAACAGCTGATAAAAACATCACAATAATCCACACATCCAGTGTTTTTATATTGTTTGGACTCTCATTCTGACGGCACCCATTCACTGCAGAGGACCAAGCAAGTGATGTAATGCTAAATTTCTCCAAATCTGATGAAGAAACAAACTCATCTACATCTTGGATGGCCTGAGGGTGAATGAATTTTCAGCTAATTTAAATTTTTGGGTGAACTATTCCTTTAACACGGTTAAAACACAGTACTGAACCACTGTCTGGCTCTACAAATGACTGCAGTGTGACGGCACAATCAAAGGTGAGCTTGTGTGCTTATTTCTGCACCACTGCACGCGTATGAAGTGCACACGTGTACCTGCCATTACTGATCAACAGGGTGCCGAGTCAGTGTGCTGCGTGGGAAATGGACGTGACGGAACGTCTGACTAATTTTGGCACACATTGCACGCACACAGTTGCCCTGCAGATAAATGGTTCTCCTGTGCTGACGGACTGCTGGATTGCTCATCGTCTCTCCTCTTGCCTCATACAGCAGATTACGTCTCTGTCTTTCAGTCTGTTCATCCACCCCCCTTTCTGTTCTCATGTCTTTCTGATCTGTTGTGCTGTATGTGTCTGGCTGTGTAACCTCTGCTGCTTTAAGTTAACATTCAGATGTGTTTATGTGAAAGTGATTTGGTTTGAATTAGGGAAGTCAAAACTGCCAGTACTTTGCATCTAAAGATCGTTAACATGTTAAACTTACTCAAGAAGCAATATCGCCTATGATATTAAGGCTTGTTTTTATAGATTGTCTTGAATATGAGTGTATTTTCTCTGCACTGGCAGATTTATTTTAAGCATGAACAAGTTAAAAATTAGTGAAAAAATGTGCTATACGGTAAGTCAAAAATTAAGATAAAAGCTATGAAAAAAGATATCGCTGAACATTTTTTACACCATAGTAAAATTATATTTCTGGCTTAAGTAAATTTTTCATCTCAGTTTTTATTACTTATTTAAAATGAGACAAATCTGCTATTATTTTAATCTCTAATCTGTTATTTAACAGTTTCGATAGTTTTTTTTTAATGCTTCGCTAACTATCAGAAGACGCTAACCATTTTTAAATTCCAGTTGCGCAGATGGGGTATGTTGTAACACTGCGTTACAATGTGCCCTGCCATGCTATTCTATGACATTAGCGATGTAATTAACACTATTTACTTTAATAGATTTTAATGATAAACGACGAGAAACAGGTGAATAAATACTGACAGTCAATGTTTAATGTTAAGAAATTATTATTTCAAGACATGTAAAGCATTTTGGCTCGTTTATGTGGGCCGTCCCAAGCATGGTTGCAATGTGTTCATTGTCAAACTCCAAAATCTGATTATTTTTAATTCTTAAACAAACGCCATTATTTTATTTGAAATAAATATTTATTTTATTGACAAAATATTTTAGTTTTGTCTTGTATATTTTTTTCATTCGATCATATAACATTTTAAGCTGTTATATGGTCATGTTACAAAGTGCCCCTCAGATGTTACAATGTACCCCCCCTACGTGGCATGTTGTTCCCTTTCACTTCCAAGTTTTGAGGGTAAATAAAGAAAAACGTATACACTGTAATTATGAAACAAAGCGACATTTGTACTAGACAAGTGTGAAATTACTGTGGATAAAAAAATTATACTCTGAGCCCCATGTGGATTTACACAATTTGAGAAAGTCAAAAAGTGTTACTTTGTGCCCCGCTCTCCCCTAGTGCATAGTAGTACTTTACCTTTTACTCAGGTTTAATGTTAATAGTTATTGTTCTCTAATTAGCACACAGCAATTAATGAATTATGCAGTTTTTATTAGCATTTTCCTATTTAATGTAGGGGTAGGGGAAAAAATCTATACAGCATAGTATCGCGATATTTTCTGCGGTAATACTGTATCGATACACGGCCGCCAAGTATCGATCTTTTATTATACTATTTGGTAGAATAATAAAATCAATTTCTTTACAATCCACTAGATGGTGGTGTTGAGTTTTTTTCTGGTGAGGTCAGATGGGTCACCTTCAGCATGCAGTAAGTTAGTAAAATAAAGAGGGCGGCATCGCGGAAAGTTATCAGGAAAGCCCCGTCTGCGTTTAAATCGGATGTATGGACTTAGTTCAGATTTGTAAACAAGGAGGGGATGCACCGAAAATATAGGCTACATATTACAATAATAATAATATATATGGCGCGACGCGGCCCCGCCTGGCAGTGTTCAGCGTGCATGTTTCACTCTCCTCGTCACTGCGTGGTTTGACGCTCCACCTAGTATTCCGATCTATGAATGTACGTTCCACTCGTGTACCGCTCATGCTCATCAGAAAAGCAAAGTCCGCTCAAATAACGCACTGACAGGAAATTTCTATGCAGCATAGGCCTACTTGTTCCGGTTTGCAGTAGCGCTACTGTGCTGTAACATGGTGTAGGCTAGTTCAGCTGTACTGGGCAACGCTGCTAATATAAATCATGCTAAAATAATTAAGAATAAATAATGCTACCTTCAGTGACGCTATTTGCTCTGCTCATATGCTCTGATAATAATAACTTTGTAGGACAATACATTATTTGGATAATTAGTCAAAAAAAAAAACTTTTATAATCTGTTATGTTACATAGAAGTGAATAAAATAATATATTGATATTTAATATTAAGGTAACACTTTTCAATAAGGTTCCATTAGTTAATGTTAATGTATTAACTATCATGAACGAACAATGAACAATACATTTATTACAGTATTTATTCATCTTTCTTAATGTTAGTTAATGAGAATACAGTTATTCACGGTTAGTTCATGTTAATTCAGAGTGCATTAACTGATAACAAGCACAACTGTTGATTTTAATAATGCATTAGTTAATGTTGAAATTAACATGAACTAAGATTAGTAAATGCTGAAGAACTATTGTTCATTCTTAGTTCATTAACTAAAGTAGTTAACTAATTAACCTTATTGTAAAATGTTACCAATATTAATATCAATTCTGTCCAGTTTTTATTGTTACTTTCAGTAAAAGTGTGGTTATTTTATTGGCTTGTGTTTTTTAAAATTCGGTATCATTAATTTTGTTAAATTTAAAAAGTCTTACAAAATGACTTTTTATATTATTTAATAAAATAATAAATAACCATTACAAAGCAGTTTCGGTTTTCGGCCAAGTGCATCCAGAATTTTCGGTTTCCGTTTCGGCCCAGAATTGTCATTTCGGTGCATCCCAAAATGTAAGACTTAATGTTTTATTTAATTTAATTTCAATTTAACAGTCATTTACTTTCAAATGTCCCAATTGCTGAAGAGTCTGCACAACTTTTTAGTACAATTTCAAGATGCACTGTTCAAAATACCTGTAGTAGCACTGCAGTGCATACCTGTTTACATTTAATTCATGTGGACTAGATTAGACTGTAATACAAGTAGTTGAGTTTGCCAGGTGCATACAAAATTTATGACAGGTTTTCATGAAAGTGTTGGTCAGTTTGTCTGCTTGACAATCCCTTTTTGCACTGCAGCAATAAAACTGAAGTGAGATAAACAAACTGAGAAATGTTTATTTTTTAGTTAAAACAGATGTTGTCAAAGTTTTCCTTTGGGGACATAATTTGAAGTTGGAAAAAGGTAATAAATTGCAATATATCGCAGAACATCGCAATATATTTAAAACCGCAATAATATTGTATCGTGATAATATCGTATCGTGAGGTCTCTGGTGATTCCCACCCCTATTTGCAAACATCTAAAGTTCCTTCAAATTAACCCAAACAGCAACAATATTACGACTTTTAATAGTATATATAATATATAATGCTGTATACGTCGGCCTGCCCTGCCTGCCTCTCTCCTCTCTCTCTCTCTCTCTCTCTCTCTCTCTCCTCATCCTTCGACCAGATAGATAGCTGCGCTACATTTATTTTTATATGTAGATATAGATCAATTTAAGAATATGATTTTTTGCAGTATGGTCAAATTCATGAAGTGGAAAAAACAACAAAACGCATAATGACCTGAATTTATAAAACGCTGTTTTCTTTCTCTGGTTCTGCACAAACATACTTTTAAGTTTACAGTACAATTTATATTTGTCTGTAGTCGAGTTACTTTATGTACGTAGAAATCTGCACAAGAACCAGAATTTATTTTAAGTAAAACATTAAACATTGCATTGTTTTGGCATTTTTATTCATTGTACAAATACAAATGCGCTTTCAGACTGAAACGCTCAATGCAATTTATTTTACAGGTTAAAACACGGTGCTTTTAATATTGTTTGGCATGTTTATTCTTGCTTTGAAAAAAACAATGCATTTGCTTTGCTATCTTTGCTTGAAATCCATCTAATGGAATGCAAGTTACATCAATTTTGAGGTGCATGGCTGCACAAAGCAGGGCCTTTCATCACTATTTGATTCTCTCAAGTATAAAGCAGGCTGGTGTGACTAAGCATATGAATGTGTTTCTTGGCCAAAATGCCCATCTTGGCGAGGTATTAATGTAAACATAGTCACTTTGTCTTAAGTGAATGTAAACAGACAAGATAAAAAAAATATTGGATTGGTGTCAAAATATGGGATTGGTGCGATAGGCTTTGCAATGTAAATGCTGCCTAATAGACCTGCCATTATCCATTGTTGCTAATATTAATAAAAAAAAAACAATATTTGCAATTAAGACAAAACCGCTCATTGCTCTTAATTCATTTTTATTTATAATTTTTTTTTTTAATCAGGAATAATTAGTGGAAATACACATTATTTATTTTGAGAAATACTTGAATGCTACATGCTGGTGGCATATATGAATTAATATAGCAGCATATTATAGTAAGGTTAAATTAATTAACATTAGTTAATGCAGTAGCTAATATAAAATGGCAACAAACCATACTTTTAAAGCATTTATTAATCTTGGTTAATGCTAATTTCTAATACTAATAACTTTTTAGCATTAATATATTTTGAATGAACATCAATTAACTAGCTATAAAAGCTATAAAGCTATAAAAATTGCTCACTGTTAGTTCACGGTACCCAAAGATTTAAGTGGCACTGTTAATACAACTTAATTTTACTAATATTAGTTAATATTTCGAATATAACTTTTTAAATAAGGCTGTGTGTTCAGTAGCATATTAATTTTACTGTGGTTTTGACTCTCTCTCTCTCTCTCTCTCTCTCTCTCTCTCTCTCTATACATAGCCGCTGGAACGTATTTTGAGTGGTGGGTGCTGGGGGGGAGGGGGTTTGTTTGGTCGGTCACATGATGAGGGTGATGCGAGACACTGATCCAAAAGCGCAACTTTTGTTGATAAGTTTCATTTCTTCGTTTTATATAAGCGAGTTTGTCTTGTCTTTAGTGTTGCTGTGTTTTTCATTAAAAAAAAAATATCTATTATAAATAAATAAAACAATGAACCCCAAACTAAGCATTTGTTTTAAAGAGGTAAAGACCTTATTATTGGGGTTAGCCTTCAACGCACGTAGGCTATATCCTTTTAGTTCATTTTGTTAATAAAATTATATGTTTATATAGGCCTATGCGAATTTGCCAGTGTACTAGTTTATGTCTTGATAGTTTTATTAATAGATAATGAACCACAAACTACAATCTTGTTAAACTGAATAAGGGAAATCCAAAGACTGTTTTTAAGCGGGTAAAACCTATTTTCCTTATTCATATTGTTAATAAAAGTTAAAAGTTTAATATAAGCAAATTTGTCATTGTACTATTTTATTGTATAGACCAATTTTTATTATTTTAATAATAATAATGACCACAAACTAAGCATTCGTTTGGAAGTAAGTGGAACATTTCTAAAAACCTTTTATTATTTGTGCAACGCCGATGTCTTTTCTTCGTTAATAGGGATGGGCGATACCACTTATTTTGTTTTCGATACGATACCGATATTTTTCAAGGCAGTATCGTCGGTATCGATACCGATTCGATACTTCTGAACTAAAGTTTATGAAATGTATTAAATTATTAAATTAAGAGTAAAATGGGTAATGATAAGCACTTAACTTTGTTTAAAACGCATTTTAACATTTAATATGCCTTAATTGTAACTTATTAGGTTATATTTTTGTTTACACATGGTTCAAATATGTTTTTTGTTTACACATGATTCAAATCTATAAATACTACAGTTAAGTAACTATGGTCACTTTAGTAAAACCATGGTTCATTTTCATAAGGGACTGCCAGTGACCGGCTGTTGCATGCATAAAATTCAACCTTTTTATTCTGACAGTGTATGATTTCTATTAACATTACAGAATAGAACATGATCAATATTATCTTTCAACGTTCAATTTAAATAACTGTAATTGCACACACTATGTGGCTACAATTTCAGTTTGTTTATTGTGAAATAAGTCCTTCTGTCCTCTGATAAGCATTGTTCAGGGCTGCCGTTCCCAAAAGCTTTAATGCTTTCTTATGATACTTTTGGGAAACGCAGCCCTGTTTGAATGCACTGTCAGCAGTGAGTGAATGCTCTCTGTGATTGATTAGTTCTGTTTTGCAACATTTGCGTGTTCAGATGAGCAGGAAAATAGTTCTATCCTACACAATTACTCGCTAACAAAGGTTATTCGTCCAATTCAATGCATATTGTAAGCATTATTTTTTTTGTTAAATAAACAAAATCACTGATAAATAAAACACACCTTAGTATCGATATTTTTTGTTTGAGTATCGATACTTTCGATACTCGCATCAGTATCGATATATATCGATACCTCGGATCGATACGCCCATCCCTACTGTTAATAAAAATGTTATGTTTAATATAATTACTTTGTCATTGTAGTATTGCTGATGTTGTGTGTAGGACATTAAGAGTAATACTGAATCAACCTTAAGAATTAATTTTGCTTCAAGAATAGGAAAGACCTAACGTTAAAGATCAAAATAAACGCTACAGATGTGAGAATGCGAGATTAGCTGCTGCTGAGGTAGACGCTCTCGCTCTTTCTCTGCTGTATCTTTGCAGTGGCTGTAGAAATGGTCATTAATTCTTGATTTGGGTATGGCACAGACATGTTACAGGGTAATTATTTCAAAATTTCATGGCAAAACACACGACTTCCTAAGCAGTTCAGTTGAAATGACTTTCCATCAATTTGATTCAACTTAATTTCATGTTTTACGTTTCTTACTGTCATTGTACGCTTAGGCTACTTTTTTCCCCTATGATTTTAATGAATATTCAAATTAATAAAATTTGTTTTATTTATTTTTTGTTACAAAATTTCCATTTATTTATTTTTAACACCGCACCCTCAGCAACCCCCCATACATACATATATGTATATATTTATATACACCTATAAATATATATGTGTATCAATATATATATATATATTATATTATATATATATATACAGTATATATGTGTATATATATATATATATAATCTATATATATCCTATAATATATATACATATATTATATATAAATTATAATATATACATATATGTATGTATGTAGGCTTTACTACAGACAACTGACAATTTGGTATTGTGACAAGCTTATTTTTTTCGCTGTTAGCTTTTGTAAGGTTCCTGTTGACTCCAAGTGGAAGAGCTCCAGTAATACAGAAACAGTGTTTCTTTCTGTGTATTTTTTAGTCCCCCGCTGTTGGGAGAGTGAGATCTTAGCGGTCCTGTTTTCTACTTTCCCAGAAACTGTTTACTTTGCTATGCACTTGATGAACCTCCAGCAAAGCATGTCGGCCGAAAGCATGCCTTACTCGCACTGTGGTGTGTCTGTCTGTGTATCTGTGTGTTGTTTAGCAGTCCAGAATTCGTCCTCTCTCCTCTCTCTCTCTCTCCCCCTCTCTCCTCTCTCTCAATCTCTCCCATCTCTCTCTCTCCGCTCCACCCTATCATCTCTCTCTCTCTCTCTCCTCCTCTTCCGCCTCCTCCTCTCCCTCTCCTCATCGCTCTCCCCCTCGCGCTCCCTCAATCCTTCTCCTCTCTCTCTCTCTCTCTCTCTCTCTCTCTCTCTCTCTCTCTCTCCCTCTCTCCCCCCCTCCCTCTCCCTCCATTCTCTCTCCCTCTCCCCTCCTCTCCTCTCCTCTCTCCTGTCCTGTCCTCTCCTCTCTTCTGTCCTCTCCTCTCCTCTCTCCTCTCCTCCTCTCCTCTCCTCCTCCCTCCGCTCTCCTCCCTCCCTCCTCCTCTCTCTCTCTCTCTCTCTTCTACCTCATCTCCCCCTCCCTCTCCCTTCTCTCTCTCTCTCCTCCTCCTCCTCCTCTCCTCCTCTCTCTCCTCCTCTCCTCTCTCTCCTCCTCCTCCTCCTCTCTCTCTCTCCTCTCCTCCTCCTCCTCCTCCTCCTCTCTCTCTCTCCAACGTCTCCTTCCTCTCTCTCTCTCTCTCTCCACTCTCTCTCTCTCTCTCTCTCTCCCCTCTCACTGTCTCTCTCCCCTCTCTCTCTCTCTCCCCTCTCACTGTCTCTCTCCCCTCTCTCTCTCTCTCTCTCCTCTCTCTCCCCCTCCGCCACCCTCTCTCATCCTCCTTCCTCCCCGTCCTCCCTTCCTCTCTCGCCTTCCTCTCCTCTCTCTCCCCTTTCTCTCTTTCTCTCTCTCTTTCTCTCGCTCTCTCTCGCTCTCTCTCCCTCTCCCTCCCGCTCTCTCTCTCTCTCTCTCTATCCCCCCCTCTCTCTCTCTCTCTCTCTCCGCTCCTCACTCCTCCTCTCGCTTCTCTCACTCCGCTCTCCCGCTCCTCTCTCTCTCTCTCTCTCACTCTCATCTCTCTCCTCTCTCACTCTCTCCTCCTCCTCCTCTCCTCCTCTCCTCTTCCTCCTCCTCCTCCTCCTCCACCTCTCTCTCCGCTCCTCTCTCCCACTCTCCCATCCCCAGTGCCTCTCTCTCTCTCTCCTCTCCTCTCCTCTCTTCTCCTCTCCTCCTCTCCTCTCCTCTCCTCTCAGGTGCGCGATCTCCTATCTACGTCTCTCTTCTCCTCTCCTCTCCTCTCCTCTCTCTCCTCTCCTCTCCTCTCCTCCTCTCTTCCCTCTCTCTCATCTCCCTCCCTCCTCTCTCTCTCTCTCTCTCTCCTCTCTCTCCCCCTCCTCCTCTCACTCCCCCCTCCCCTCTCTCTCTCTTCTCTCTCTCTCCTCTCTCTCTCCTCTCTCTCTCTCCCCCCTCCTCTCTCCCACTCTCTCTCTCTCTTCTCCTCGTCTCTCTCCTCCTCCTCTCTCTCACTCTCCTCCCCCCGCTCTCCCCCCGTCTCCTCCACCTCGCCTCCTCCTCTCCTCTCTCCCCTCTCTCTCCTCCTCTCTTCTCCCTCTCTTCTCCTCTCGTCCTCTCTCTCCTCCTCCTTCCTCCTCTCGTCGCTCTCTCCACTCCGCTCTCTCTCCTCTCCCCTCTCTCTCCTCCTCCTCTCTCTCGTCATCTCCTCTCTCTCTCTCTCTCTCTCTCTCTCTCTCTCTCTCTCTCTCTCTCTCCCTCTCCCTCTCTCTCATCTCTCTCTCTCTCTTCCCTCTCTCCTCTCATCCCTCTCTCTCTCTGCCCTCACTCACTCACTCACTCACTTCCTCCAGTCGAGCTGGAACTCTGTGTTGCACTGTTCCAAATCCCAGTGAACTGTCTTCAGAGGCAGCATTTTAAGGCATCACAGGTGTGCTTTCCAGTTCCATAAGGTAGCACTGAATTTTAGAGCCATTCTACGGTGTCTGTTATTGGTGCACGATCTATTTTTAGTATGCACCAATATTAAAATTCTGACTGATTCACTGTAAAAATTATAAAAATTATGAATGTCGTAAATACAAAAAACAAGGATTATTAGAGTGTGGTTTACAAGAAAATACTATTTCTGTCTTTCTGTTAAATGTCATTCATTTCATTTCAATTCAACATATTGATTGCAATTTTTTGTAATTATTTGTGAAATTTAGCAATTTATATGTGAACATTTTCAAATTAGAAATCCTAGCAATTTTCACTCAGAAACTGCTAGTAAATTTCACATACAAAAAAGGCCAGTAAGACGTTAAATTCTATTTTAAATGTTTGAAGTAGAAACATTATAGTATTTTACTCTGATAATTTTTTTTACAGTGTACTGATAAACTGATAAGTATTTCTATGTTATGCCCAATATTAAAATTCTATATTTTTTGTCTAAATAAAGTAAAAAGAAAACACTCAACTAAATTCACAAAAATTCATTTTAATGCCCATTATTATAATAAACAACTTGAAAATTTAATATAAATTTTCAGTGTTGATTTCAGTGTTTTTTTAGTCATATACTATTATAGTATTAGTATTTTGAATAATCTTTTTTATATTATCAGTTTATAACGTTTTAGTCATTTTAATGTAGTGATTTTATTGTTTCAACATATTTTCTTGTTAATTTTTCATCTAATATTTATATTTGACTATTTCAACTTCATTTCCATTAAAGTGCTATTTATTTGTTTTTAGTTGAACAAGTTAAAATATTATTTAATATCATGTATATAATATTAATTATTCTTATTTTAATCTAATGTGATCTAAATGTAAAAAAAGGGAAAATGAGCATGCACAATTAAATATGCAATATTGTCTGCTGATAAATTTAAAGTCTTTAATGTTGAATGTTATCTAACCACCCATGATGCATAACACCAAAATGAACGGTGCTTGGCTGCTCTACTGTACATGTCAATCAGACGGTGTTTTTCTGTAAAAATCTGCAAAGTGGACAAGGCTTTTCAAAAGTCAGGCTGTGTGACACAAGGATGTTATTTGCCTGCAAAAGCAAGCCAAAGGCTAATGACGTACAGTATGGAGACCAGAGCTTGTTTCTCGTTGTTGACCGACTCTGCACTTGTCATATTGTTCTTATTCTCCTCACACACACACACACACACACACACACACACACACGTTCTGCTATCTGCTGCTGTTTTAGATTTAAATTAGAGCAGTAATGACCTTATATTCCCTCTGGCAGAGAGAGCAGGAGAGACAGCGCCTGATCGCGATGTCACATTTGCATTGATAACGGTTCAGCAGGTTTAATAAAGAATTTAGCTTTGTTAATTCATCGGCAGTGGCATGAACATAGAAGCGCACGTGCATACAAAAGTGATTTTTCTGTGCTGAATCAGGGTGTGTGTGTGCAATAACGTAAACAGTTTGCACAATATACCTCATTTTTGCCTTCGCTGATGATGAAAATGAAATCAAGTCCTCCTACGCATAGATAAGTCACAAAGCACCCGAGAAAGAGAGGTGTGGCTGATGGCGTAAATGTGAGTGTGAAATAAAATGCTTCCATTAGGCATGAAGTGAAGAGCGAGCTGATCCTTTTTTCCACTCTTTTTCTATCTGTCTGCCGGCAGCAGTGTTGCATTTCACACCAAGGTGTTTGAACATGGATTTCCAGCATTGTATTGGAAATGGGCCAGTGTAGCATCCATGCTAGCAAGTTCACAGGAGCACATGCTCGGTCTGGCCAGCAGCCACGTGGTCTCACCGCTATAGGCTTCTTAATAGGTGCTGCGTTTCATTTACAGCCAGGCCTTTTGTGGCTGTGCTGATGCTAAAACACTCTGATCTGAACTACCCACAGTCTAACCGCATTCATTATTACAGCAAACACAACACAATGCCCAGATCTATAGCAAAGGCAGCTGTCATGCTAGCAGCTTTATCGTTGCTCACACTGCTAGCAGCTGCTAGCAGCTGCTAGAAGGAGCATTAGCCCTCGTGCTACCTGGCATCTGTGGCTTTTAAACGCTAGCCAGCGCTGTTAGGTGGGTATTTCGTGCTGGGAGGTAAAGTGTTCGGGTTGATGGTTGGCATATGTTTCCAGACAGAGCTGTCGGAGAGTTTTAGAGCCTTGCTGTTTACCCTTCAGTGTTTTAATTGATGGATCTGAGCTGTGAACTTTCATACCGAGGCTTTTTACAGTATGCGAGCCAAACTTGAGGTCAGTTAGCTTTGTGGCTGTTTTTTTAGTGGTTCAGTTTTAGAAGGAACCTCCATAGGGACGCAACGACAAATGAGATGTCAATCCTTCTTTCTAGGAATGAAGTTATATGGAAAGCAAAATGAGACATTTACCAGTAAGACATTTCTTTGTGAATATATACATATATGAAAAAATACAGGTATTTTCAACTAATGACTTAAATGACTTTTTGGAAAAGGTCAAAGTTACGGCTGCACGATAAATCGAAATGGAATCGAGATCGCGATTTGACAGAAGCTGCAATTGTCATGCGTATCTTTCAGTGAAGCACGGTTCTGTGATCAGCAGTAAATCTCCATCCAAAGGCCAGAGGGCGCTCTTGTGCTGAAACTCCAAATACGCCTCGCAGAAGAAACTGCAGCTGAATAAACAGAAGATTCAACTGCTTTCATTGATTCAGCGTGACTAATAAACACACGACTACGGCAATACGGTTTATCTGAGTTCTTATTATAATTTTCATTAAAATAAAGTATATTTATAATGCAATGCCTTTATCATTGCTTAAATACTATGAAATATGTTGCATGCCTTATTCTGTGTAAGAAGCCACATCATCTCACAGAACGATTTATTTCTGAAAGCTCGTGATGATGATTTCCTGCTGATTACAGAACCGGCATTACTATCAAAATGCGCATGACAATCGCATTCGATTAATCGTAAAGCCCTAGTCAAAGTCAACGATTTTACTGTCATATGTACGGTGTATGTACAGCATTCTAAGTACAATGAAACTCTTACTTGGAGAGCTCCCAAAGACAACTTACAGTATGCTAAATTTAACAGGCAATGCAAACAGACTACTTTACATTTATAGCCACTTAAAGGTGAAATGCATGTAAATGTCCCATTCAAATGTTCCATTCAATATTACTATAACATATGTTTAGCAACAACAGCACAAATAAATAAATAAAATAAGTCAACTTTTTGAGTTAATTTATTAGATGTAGTACGTTAAAACTTTTCAAAATGAATAGAAATCAGTGTGGCCTATTTTGTTTATGACACTGACGATGTGAATCGAAAACATTTTGTCTTTGCACTGAGCACTTTTTTTTGCACAAATTTGACCTCTAAATAAAGTATTTTTGAAAGTATTTTTCTACAATTTTGTGTAATATTTTTAAAAATTAAAAAAGAAAAAAAGAAAAGAAAATGTGATTTATTAAATATAAAAAAAAATATTAAAATAAGATATATATTGTAATAATATGTTTGTACTGTAAAGTGAAACATTTAGTATTTAAAAAAATTATTTATGGAACAACTCTAATATTATATCTAATAATATTTACGTCTTAATTTCTTATTTTTCAAACATTAAAATAAAAGCTTTTATTTTGGTGGTTTGTCAACAAATAAATATATGCCCTGCTGTTTCATAGTGAAGCGCGGCACTGTGTTCATTTACAGTGTTTTCAGCATCTCAGAACGGCATGATTTGCAGTAAATTAACTAACCCACTCAATAAGTATCTCATTTATTTAAATTTGCTTTTCTCTTCATTTTTGGAGACACATCTGAGACAGAGCTGATACTTACATTACTTATGACACCTGTATCCTAATATCTTAACTTAGGTTTCCTAGATAATAAAAGACCAAAAGTAAAAAAAGACAAAACAGAATAGCATCAACAGACAGACTGCCTCCAGTACAAGTTGATCTGTATAACCTCTTGAGAAATCAAAGTTGGGTTTGAATGTGCTCTCCAGTGACCTGAGGGATAAAATCTCTGTGCACGTTCCTCAAAAGGCATCCCGCGGTGAGGAGCAGATCTCATTAGTGCACCCAGAACTTTAGTAAGGGCCCTTAAATGGAGAGAGGCACTGTACTAATGGCAGAGATGAGGTAGCCGGTCATCAATTATACAACCAGATATACATTTATCTTCATAACCGCGAACACTTCCATCAGTCTGACAGATATCCATTAACGCTAACTATTGAGAATGAGAGAGGAGAGGGAGAGAATGAGAAACGCTTGTGCTGTTATGTGTGTAAAAATGGGCTTGGTAAGACTAGTGTGTGAATGTGATTTAAATGAATTTACATTTTCTAATTAAAATATGAGCGGGGTTTGCCTACGCAAAACTCGCCCCACAAGATGATGGGTGGTTGCCAGAGCATTGCTACGTGGTTGTAGGTTTTCTTAGCGGTTTTAATGTCTTGCAATGCGATTGCAAAGTGGTTTTAATATGTTGAGATATGTTTACTAATTATGAGATGTTTTGAGTGGTTTTAGTGTGATGCTGTACAGTTTATGAGTGGCTTTAATGTGTGGTTACTAAGGTGTTCTGAGTGGTGTGGTTGCAAATAGGGTGTGTAATATTGACAAAAAATTATATTTCAATATTTGTTCAATAACGATAATTAAACATTATTTTGCTGAGTGCGTTTTGTGCTGGTTTAGGCCTGCTGTCAATAGATATATGAGACACTAAAACCTCCAGTAGGTGGAGGCAATCTCTGTCTTAATGAGTGATTCATTCAACCATTCATTCAAACGGCTGATTCGTTTAGAAGCGAATCAAGTGGCTGTCTTTATGATTGGATCATTGAATCATTGATTGATTCTTTCCCAAACAGATTCATTCAAGAATGAAACGGTGCAGTGTTGCAAATGTTCTGCTCTGACAATATTGTGTCTAAAATGTAACTCACTCAATATTAATTTCTTGTTTTTTGACAGATTGTATAGCTAATACACCATTTGCGACTTGCTTGTGCTCTGATATTCAGGAAATGGCACTGTTGCTTGTGTGATATTGCAACAAAAAATTAGTATAAAAAAAATCTTGGGATATATATATAATATTATATAAATATATATATATATATATATATATATATATATGTATAATTTAATAGCTATACCTACGTGGGGCAAAAAAGTATTAGACAGCCACAATGTTGCAAGTTCTCCCACTTAAAAAGATGATAGAGGCCTGTAATTTTCATCATAGGTTTACCTCAATTATGAGAGACAAAATGAGAAAAAAAATTCACATTGTAGGATTTTTAAAGAATTTATTTGCAAATTATGGTGGAAAATAAATATTTGGTCAATTACAAAATTTCATCTCAATACTTTTGTTATATACCCTTTGTTGGCAATAACAGAGGTCAAACGTTTTCTCTAAGTCTTCACAAGGTTTTCACACACTGCTGCTGGTATTTTGGCCCATTCCTCCATGCAGTCTCCTCTAGAGCAGTAATGTTTCGCGTCAAAACGAAACACAGCGTCTTCACGACATGGCGGTGGCAGCGGCAAAAACAATACTACAGCGAGAATTAAAGTTACGCCCTCTTTCTTTGCGCGAACATTTGGGCGGCGTTATGCAAATCTTCCCACATCGTGACGTAGATATGTGGAGGCGTGTTAGAACGAAGCTGTGTGGCTGCTAAGGTATTCTGAGTGGTCTGATTTTATTTTATTTTTTTCAATCTCTGGATGTGGATCCGGCTCCCTCTTTGTGTGAAATAACTCTCTGGCTGTTTTTTTTTTTTTTTTTTTTTTTTTACTTATTTTGTCCTAGCACTTTAGGAGTTAAAACTGGGTCCTAACCAGAAGCGATGAGCAACAGAATGTTTTGATGATTGACTGTAATTGTTTCAGATCTGTAGTACAATAGTTGCAATATAGGTTACATACAGGAGTTGTATATTTAGTGTTCAAATCAGTAATCCATTACATTTGTATTTATGCATTTAGCAGACACTTTAATCTCAAGTGACTTAAATTGCATAGAGGTAAATTCTGCAAAAATAACTCGTTTTCCAGAGAAAGAAAAATCAGAAAATCCTTAAAACGGTCAACACTGCACAATATATTAATACTTGTTTTCATTGATTATAGCATGAAAAAAGTGTATTTGGTCTTTCTTCACTGGCTTTTATTTTCACTTGTTTTATCTTTTGTACTCGAAACTCATATTGACAAGATGACAAGATGGCGCCGACGCTGATGGCTGCCTCCGTGGCGTGCTCCGCAGTTGTTTTTATGTTTTTGTTAGTTTGTCCTGTCTTTAGTTATATCCCTGCAATCAGTTTCACCAGAGACGAATTGCTGGACATTCGGAAGTACACACCACCTGATATTTCACCGGTTTTCGAAAATTCTGATGTTTTGCTGGACATTGTATTCGGGGGAGCTGCAGCGTTGATCAAGCGCTTCAGGACGCACAGACGGGGGAAGCGAGGGGAAGGAAGCAGCGGCTTTGCGCTCGTGAAGCTCAGATCAGCGCGGATTCAGGACGCCGTTGCCTAGCATACATCTGGCGAATCTCCGCTCTTTACCCAACAAAACAGACGAACTCCTTCTGCTCTCCCGGACAAATAAGGATTTTTCAAACTCTGGTGCTCTGTGTTTCACGGAAACCTGGCTGAAAGACGCCATCCCGGACAGCGCGTTGAGTCTCCCGGGCTTTCAGCTGTTCAGAGCAGATCGCGACGCAGAATCAACGGCGAAATCACGCGGCGGCGGGACATGCTTTTACATCAATGAGAGGTGGTGTACAGATGTAACTGTGTTAAAGAAGATGTGCTGTACAGATCTAGAAGTGCTCTTCATTAACTAAGCCTTTCTACTCACCGCGGGAGTTTTGCTCGTTCATTCTCGTCATTGTCGCATTCCTCCGCAAGCGCACGTGAGCTCCGCTTTACAGAAACTCGGTGATCTGATCACGGACACAGAACAACAACACCCGGACTCTGTTTAATCATTCTCGGGGACTTTAATAAAGCAAATCTCTCTCGTGAACTGCCAAAATACAGACAGCACATCACATGTCCCACCAGAGACAGTAATATATTGGATCACTGTTACACCACAATAAAGAATGCATATCACTCTGTCCCACGAGCAGCTTTGGGGCTCTCTGATCACTGTTTAGTTCATCTTATACCGACCTACAGGCAGAAATTGAAATCAGCTAAACCTGTATTAAGGACTGTTAAAAGATGGACTAATGAAGCAGAGCGCAATTTACAAGCCTGCTTAGACGTTGATTGGAGTGTTTTTGAAGCTGCTGCTGCCACAGATCTGGACGAGCTCACAGAGACTGTAAAATCTTATATCAGTTTCTGTGAAGATATGTGCATTCCTACCAGGACTCATTTAACCTACAACAACGACAAACCATGGTTCACTGCAAAACTCAGACAGCTCCGTCAGGCCAAAGAAGATGCTTACAGGAAGGGGGAAAATGTCTTGTATAAACAGGCTAAATACACACTGGAAAAGGAGATCAGAGTGGCAAAGAGGAATTATTCTGAAAAAATAAAGATAAAATTCTCTTCCAGCGACTCAGCATCAGTCTAGAAAAGTCTGAAAGAAATCACCAACTACAAAACACCATCCCCCAGCACTGAGGTGAATCAACAACTTGCTGAAGACTTGAATGAGTTTTACTGCAGGTTTGAAAAGACACCCCACACCCGCCCTGAACACCTCTCCACACAACCATTCACACCTCCAGCAACCCCCCTCTCCCCCACACCTGCAATTCAGATCAGCGAAGACGAGGTGCGCCAGGTCTTCCGGAAGCAGAAAAGGAAAAAAGCACCAGGCCCAGATTGTGTTACACCAGCCTGTCTGAAAACCTGTGCTAACCAGCTGGCCCCCATCTTCACACTGATATTCAACAGATCACTGGAGCTGTGCGAAGTCCCTTCATGCATCAAACGCTCCCCCATCATCCCCGTCCCAAAGAAACCCAAAATAACTGGACTTAATGACTACAGACCTGTGGCTCTAATCTGTGGTCATGAAAGTCTTTTGAAAAACTGGTGCTGGCCCACCTGAAGGACATTACTGGACCCTTGCTGGATCCTCTTCAGTTTGCCTACAGAGCAAACAGGTCTGTGGACGATGCAGTAAACATGGGACTGCATTATGTTCTGCAACATCTAGACAGACCAGGGACTTATGTGAGGATCCTGTTCGTGGACTTCAGCTCGGCCTTTAACACTATCATTCCAAACCTCCTCCTGCCCAAACTATCGCAGCTCTCCGTGCCCACCTCCGTCTGTCAGTGGATCAACAGCTTCCTGACAGACAGACAGCAGCTAGTGAGGCTGGGAAAATACACATCCAGCACCCGTACGATCAGCACTGGTGCTCCTCAGGGTTGTGTTCTCTCTCCACTGCTCTTCTCCCTGTACACCAACGACTGCACCTCTAAAGACCCCTCTGTCAAGCTCCTGAAGTTTGCAGACGACACCACACTCATCGGCCTCATTCAGGACGGTGACGAGTCTGCTTACAGACAAGAAGTTGAGCATCTGGCTGTCTGGTGCTGTCACAACAACCTGGAGCTCAACACGCTCAAAAACAGTGGAGATGATCGTGGACTTAAGGAGAAAACCCCCTGCACTCCCCCCACTCACCATCATGGACAGCACAGTGACTGCAGTGGAGTCATTCAGGTTCCTGGGCACCACAATCTCTCAGGACCTGAAGTGGGACACTCACATTGACTCCATGGTGAAAAAGGCCCAGCAGATGTTGTACTTCCTTCACCAGCTGAGGAAATTCAAAATGCCACAGGAGCTGCTGAAACAGTTCAACTCAGCTATCATTGAATCCATCCTCTGCACTTCAATAACTGTCTGGTTCAGCTCAGCTACCAAATATGACCTCAGAAGACTACAGAGGGTAGTCCGGACTGCTGAGCGAATCATTGGTACAACCCTCCCTTCTCTCCAAGAACTGTACCAGAGTGAGCAAAAGGGCTGGCAGAATCACTCTGGATCCCTCACATCCAGCACACTCCCTCTTTGAACTGTTGCCATCTGGTCGACGCTACAGAGCTCTGAGCACCAGAACGGCCAGACACAGGAACAGTTTCTTCCCTCAGGCCATCCATCTCATGAACACTTGACAATAACCGTGGAACACACACTATTTATTCACTCATACACTTATTTATCTAACACTCATACTCAGCCTACACCTCAAATTTGCACATAATATACAGTACCTGTAAAAAAAAAATATATATATATACCTTGTAATATACCTGCACACACAATTGTCAATTATATGTTTCTATTCCTTATCTACTTGTTCTATTTTTATTTTTATTATCTGTGTTTTTTGTTCTGTCACTGTCATTCTGTTACACTGTGGAAGCTTCTGTCACGAAAACAAATTCCTTGTATGTGTAAACATACCTGGCAATAAAGCTCATTCTGATTCTGATTCTGATTCTGATAGTAAATACACTTGCTTAAAGAGATATTCTCTAAAAACAAGTCTTAATATCTCTTGCAGTGTTGCTTTTCAAGTATCTTCTTAAATGATTTTTAGATATGCTAACTAGAAAAATGGACTTAAGAATATACAAATATAATTAAGGCTACAGTAAACATGAGCAATAGTGCTTCACTTGGCAAACACAACTAATTAAGATCTGATGTATTTCTGAACCCTTGATGTTTGGCAAGGTGTGACTAACTTCAGAAGAATGGTTTGATCTGTTTGGAGAGAAAGCTCAGAAAAATGAACTGATTTCTTCGGGAGCAGAGGAGAGAGGACAGAGATTTTTTTTCTCTTGACTTGCATGACATACAAGAAGACCGAGAAAAAGAGAGTGTGTTTGAACAGCGAGTCTGCGGACTGCTGATACGGATTTGGTGTTTGATTGGCGGGTGTGTGTCGCTGAATTGACCCAACGCCACATCTCAGAGTCACTCAAAAGAGGACTGCAACAAGATCCCTAATACACAGTGTGGTGTGTGTGTGTGTGTGTGTGTGAGAGAGGGAGAGAGAGAGAGAGATGGGGAAAAATGAATGTATCTGCATTCTCACAATGGCGATAATTATCCATGGTGTGACAGACAATAACAGCTGCTTTATAGAGATGCTGTTCTGACTTTTCCGCTGTCTGACAGGCAAATTGTGAAAATATCTCTCCCGAGTCGCGACACACTCTGGCAGTGAAATAATGTGATCCTTCAGACAAACTCTTCTAATCAATTGACGTCTCCACAGCTAGTGTTTGTCTGTCACAGCAAAACTGTCTTACTGATGTGCTAAATGTGGTTTCGTTTATTTAATAGTGATGCTCATGCTTTGTGTTCTATATATAATATATATATATATATATATATATAGCTATAATAAAAAATCTACTAACTATAGTGTACGAAGGTATATAGAGAATGGACATACACAACATAAGGTTTATGGAAAGAGATTTATTTGATGTACCAGGACCACTTTGGTCTTAGTTTCCATGGTGAATGAAATGATGCTGGCAGAAAGACCAAACCGAGTGAAACATGTCCAAAACTCTGTTTGCAGGATTATCTTCAAGATGCTTTGTGTCCCAGTAGATAAAGGACAGGCCATGGGCATCCTCTGACATATGTTGAGAGACTTGCTGTAGAAAGAATTGAATTTCTGAGCTTTGTCAAACATAAAACCCTTTATTACACTCTCATGAAGAAATAAAGGTACTGGGCGGAGGGCGAGTCGGTGGTACCTTTCAAAACGTAACTTTTGTACCTTTTAGGTAAGATGTACCTTTAGGTACCAATATGGACCTCTTAGGTACATAAGGTGAGGCCTTTGAAAATGGGTACCCCCCCAGTGACAACTTGTGTACCTTTTTTTCTGAGAGTATACTTTCATAACACATTCTTGGTCCCATATATTCACGACTCAGCAGTGCAAAGAATATACATGAACCAGTTTGTATTCTTTAATTTTTTAAAATTATTATAGGATTTTTTTTCTTCTTCCTTCCTCTTCTTTCCTCTTTATTCTTTCTTCTATATTATTATGCTATTTAATATGTAGTGTAAATATTAACTATTATTAAAATATGCAGGCAAATTAAAGGAGGATGTTTTTTCAGTGACCTTTGTGCAGCTGGTGTGAAAATATAGATTTTTTAAATTATTTATGAGAAATATTGGTTAATCCAATTTATTTCAGACTTAGATGTTTAACTTAATTCTTGTATATATAATATCTACACTGTTTTATGTGAGTCTGTTTATTATAAATATATAATTATATTATTATTTTATGTTATTTTTTATGTAGACCTTTTTTTATTATTCTAGTCAGATTATACAGGCATGTGCAATTTTTCAATCACTCTGAAGGTAACATGATGACAAGTGACAGCCTTTATGAGTGAATCACTGAATAATTCTCACAAATGTATTCATCCAACAATGCCAATTCATTCATTGATATAAATGATTGGTCATAATGATTCATTGAATCATTTTCACAGATTGATTTGTTCCAAAACACTGATTCATTTAAGGCTGAAACATTGCTAGTAGTTTTGGTTATTTTTATTAGCAGTTAAATAAATGTATATTATATAAGTACATATTTCATACATACATTTAACCAAATGGATTTTTAACCAAATAAATTGGAATTGGAATTTGAATCAGGAATCTGTACTGATACCCAACTCTAATTTCAGTGTCGTCTTTACAAGCTGAAAGAGTCGCCGTCATGCAGTGGTTGAAGCTGACATTTTGATGGACGTTTGAAGGGACATTTGAAGCAATTATTTTTGAGCACTTTGTCTTTTTGAATAATCTAACAATAATAATTTCTATCCTTTACAGTATTCTATGTAAGTGTCATTTGAGGTTTGGATCAGACTTTCTGTCTGTCTGTCTGCGATTACATTTTGACAGAATGAAGCACATGTCATGATAATGTTTTAAATGATTCTTATAGAATTTCAACCAGCTGTTTCACCACCTACTTAACCTCAATGTCTTGTGTGGTTGGACACATGACTGAATTCGTGACAGGCAAGTGGACTCAAAAACTGATGTGCAAAGTTACTGTGGACAAGATGTTCTTGGCTGCTTTAGAGTAGCTGTCCATCACAAGCTCAGCGGAGCATCATGAGTTTGCTCTCTGAAGACTTCACCTGTGCTCTTCCTTCAGACAGTCTGGAGATCACAGCCCTTAAACCCACACAAACAGACCACTTAATCACAGGGCTTTTACAGTTAACTAAAACTAAAAACACGGTTTCATTACTTGGGAAAACAATATGAATGTTAACTGAAATAAGATATAAAAAAATCACTTAGTTGTCAAGACAACATTTCTTATTTTTGTTTGGTTCAACTTTATGTACAGTAAAACTGAAATAAAAATAATAAAAAAAACTATATAGACATAAAAAAAACAGTCATAGATAGTTTAGAGTTATATCCATATTTTAAAATTATCATATAATTAAATCCAAGATCTATGTTTTTTTACTTGAAATGACATTAGCTGAAATAAATAGAAACACTTTTTTCAGCTTGTTGCCAGGCAAAATTTCAAAAAAATGAGACGAAAACCATAAAAACACATTTCGTACTTGAAATAAAATGAACGCTATCGGAAATAAAATATACATTTTATATTTGATTTCAGCAATACAAGAAAAATTTATAGAAGATCACAAATATAAATCTTATTGAATAAAACGGTATAGGAATATTTAAAAAAAAATAATGACAAGGGGTAATATAGTAAACTACACCCTATGTTAGTTACTTGAAAACAAAAATTGACTGAATTAATATATATAATAAGACAGTGGGTATGTTAAGTATTCAGACCCCCTTAAATTTTTTTCTCTTTGTTATATTGCAGCCATTTGTAAAATCATTTCAGTTAATTTTTTTTTCCTCATTAATGTACACACAGCTCACCATATTGACAGAAAAACACAGAAGTGTTGACATTTTTGCAGATTTATTAAAAAAAAAAAACTGAAATATCCCATGGTCCTAAGTATTCAGACACTTTGCTCAGTATTTAGTAGAAACACCATTTTGATCTAATACAGCCATGATTCTTTTTTGGGAAAGATGCAACAAGTTTTTCACACCTGGATTTGGGATCCTCTGCCATTCCTCCTTGCAGATCCTCTCCAGTTTTGTCAGGTTGGATGGTAAACGTTGGTGACAGCCATTTTTAGGTCTCTCCAGAGATGCTCAATTGGGTTTAAGTTAGGGCTCTGGCTGGGCCATTCAAGAAGTTGTTGTCACAGAGTTGTTGTGAAGCCACTCTTTTGTTATTTTAGCTGTGTGCTTAGGGTATTTGTCTTGTTGGAAGGTAAACCTTCGGTTCAGTCTGAGGTCCTGAGCACTCTGGAAAAGGTTTTCGTCCAGGATATCCCTGTACTTGGCCGCATTCATTTTTCCCTTGATTGCAACCAGTCGTCCTGTCCCTGCAGCTGAAAACCCCCCACAGCATGATGCTGCCACCACACTGCTTCACTGTTTTTTTTTGGACTGTATTGGACAGGTGATGAGCAATTCCTGGTTTTCTCCACACATACCGCTTAAAATTAAGGCCAAAAAGTTCTATCGTTCCCTTGTCTCATCAGACCAGAGAATCTTATTTCTCACAATCTTGGAGTCCTTCATGTGTTTTTTCATGTGTCTTGCACTAAGGAGAGTCTTCCGTCGGGCCACTCTGCCATAAAGTTCCGACTGGTGGAGGGCTGCAGTGATGTTGACTTTCTACAACTTTTTCCCATCTCCTGACTGCATCTCTGGAGTTCAGCCACAGGGATCTTTGGGTTCTTCTTTACCTCTCTCACCAAGGCTCTTCTCCTCCGATAGCTCATTTTGGCCGGACGGCCAGCTCTAGGAAGGTTCTGGTCATCCCAAACGTCTTCCATTTAAGGAATGGAGGCCACTGGGCTCTTGGGAACCTTAAGTGCAGCAGAAAGTTTTTTTGTAACCTTGGCCAGATCTGTTCCTTGCCACAATTCTGTCTCTGAGCTCTTCAGGCATTTCCTTTGACCTCATGATTCTCATTTGCACTGTGAGCTGTAAGGTCTTATACAGGTGTGTGGCTTTCTTAATCAAGTCCAATCAGTATAATCAACACAGCTGGACTCAAATGAAGGTGTCAAGGATGATCAGAAGAAATGGACAGCACCCGGATGTAATGATGAGTGTCACAGCAAAGGGTCTGAATACTTAGGTCCATGTGATATTTCATTTTTTCTTTTTTAATATATCTGCAAAAATGTCAATAATTCTGTTTTTTTCTGTCAATATGGTGTGCTGTGTGTACTTTAATGAGGAAAAAAAAAATAACTTAAATTATTTTAGCAAGTGGCTGCAATATAACAAATAGTGAAAAATTTAAGGTGGTCTGAATACTTTCCGTACCCACTGTATATATATATATTAGTGCTGTCAAAATTAGTGCGTTAACACAGGCAATTATTATTTATTTTTTAGTTTAATGTGTTAAAAATATTTAACGCAGGGGCGGAGGGGCTAGGGTTGGTCACCCCACTGGCCACTCACAGCTGCTGCTTCTGTCTCTTGTTTCTTGACAAGAGTTGCTTTTATTTAGACGCAGAACGTCTTTACCACCACCTCAAACGGGAGACTTTTTAGTTGCACATTCCAACTTCACCTCAGCACCAGGTGCTAGTCAAGCGAGTGCGGAAAATGTACAGGCCAAAGTTTAAAAAAACGGTTTGGACGTATGACCAGCGCAGGAGCAGCCCATCAATGCTCTTCGGCAGCGCTGTACAGAACTTGCTCAAGAAGAATGTCTCCAAAGAAGTGTGTTTTTGGCTGTAAGGGAAAGATAACCATGTTCACCTTACCAAAGAACCCAGTTTTAAGTGAACAGTGGATGCAGTTTGTTTTTCTGGGGCAGCAACGGAGTTGCTCAAGTGTGTTTGTTTGTTCCCCTCTTTCGGTGACGAATGTTTTATTAACAAGGTCCAGTTCGACGCTGGATTTGCAGATCGTGGATACTGAAGAGCCGTCCCCCGCATAAAAGATTCTGGTCATGAGTCGGAATCTAAGGCGGTAAATAAAACTGCATCAAATTTCTGTGTTTTGTTGGCAATCGGCGCAACTCTTTAGCTCCGCCCACGGCACGCCTCCAGGAGCTCGGCTGTTTTCTGAAAGAATCGTAAAGCTGTATCTTTCTTTTATAAATCTGATCAAACTAAGGGCTCTTTGGAGATATGAAAGATGCAATACTACTGTATTGGTACTCAAGATTAACATGAGATTGGCTGAAACTGTGTTATGTCCCCTTTAATTTAACTTCATGTACTAAAATGAATAACATTAAAACTGAAATAAAAATGAATAAAAACTAAATAGAGATTAAATTTGTGTGATCCGTGACTAAGTGCAGACAGTAAATAAGATTAGCTTTAGCTTGAGGGGCTAAATCACCCATTAAAAAAAGTTGGGAAGTGAGTAATGGACTAGCATACCAGGTTTAACATTAGCAAAGAGCTAACGCGAGCAGTCGCCCCATGACGGATCGTCCCATTAAAGCTGAGTGCGAAAGAGTAATGGGCCCCAAGACTCAAGTCAGCGCCAGGTTTAGCTCCACTGGCTAAACCGGCTATTACGGCTTCCCACGGGAAAGCACGAGCGTGTGTGTGTACAGAAAAGTGTCTCTTTGCACACATATAAACGTATATACGTGTGCGACCTCCTGTGTGAGAATTGGATTTACACTTTCGTTTCAGCTCCCTTGCTGACCGCACAGCTGTGTAATGATGCCCAGTTTTGTGGTTAATGCAGCTCCTCAAATTATAGTTTTTCTAAAGATAAAAGTTCTACGTGAGTCACAGTGCTAGCGCCTGTCTCAGCTAGGACTGGAGGTGAGTTTTAGCCTGACTGCTTTTGATCATTTAACAGCAGGCAAAGAAAACGCAAGTGACATTTTGGCAGATTTGGGATGTTTGGACAGGTAGGCGGGGAATTTGACTGTAGGGTTTAATTGCTTGATTGAAGTCTTTAATTAGATAGGAAATTGCATCATCTGGTTGTCGGGAAGGAGAGAGAGATGTTGCAAAAATCCTACAGGAACACACACATATTGTCTTGCATACAATACAAATCTCCTGCCGACTGCAGAAACGCACGGATGCTTACAACCCGTGGAGACAATTCACAGCACTTCCTGAAGACTTGAGCGGGGTCAACGCGACAAATCAGCTGGAAATCTCAAATAAATGGTGTGTATAGACATGCAAGCAGTGCAGTTCTTTTCTATACATGTGTGGTAAGGTATAGGCATGTGAACAATGTTTTTTTACATTTTAGTTAATTGCTTGCTATACTTATTAAATGCATCAAATCAATCACTGGCAGTATTTGAAGATGAGTTCAAAGACATGTACACTACAGTTTTAGGGTCAGTAAGATATTTTTCAAGAAATTCAAAGGATAGTCCACCCAAAATGTAAACAATTCTGACATTTACTCCCAGACTTTCTTTTTTTTTTTCACCCCTGCAGAATACAAAATATTATATTTTGAACTGTTTTGTTCCCACTTAGCGTCTTGGTAGTCCCCCCCCCCCCCCAATATACTGGAAGTCAATGGTACCAGAAGTTTTTTTGTTGCCATCATCTCAAAATTCTTATGTCCACAGAAAAAAAGTCATACAGACTTGGACCCCATGAGGTGAATGTAAATAGGAAAGTATTTATTACTTTGACAGAATTTTATGTGTTTTTTTGTCATTATATCTTGCAAGGATGGCCCTAAATTGATCAATGACAGTAATTGTTTTTTTTAATAAAAATAAGGTTACAAAAGACTTTTTTTATTTTGAAATAAATGCGTCTTTTGACTTTCTATTCATGAAAGAATCCTGAAAAAATTTCTCAAATATTTCCACAACAATATTAGGCAGCACAACTGTTTTCAACATTGCACATACATAAAATCTTCTTGGAGCACAAATCACATATATCGCAATGTGACACTGAAGACTGGAGTAATGGCGCTGAAAATTCAGCTTTGATCACAGGAATAAATTACCCTTTTTAATTGTTCACATAGAAAACACTTATTTGAATTTGTAATAATATTTCATAATATTACTGTATTTACTGTATTTTTTAATCAAATAAATGCAAACTTTGTGCGCATGAGACTTATTTCCAAAATGTAAAAAAAAAAAAATTCTTACCAACCCCAAGCTTTGTAATACCAGTGCTTTGTGATTAGGTGCTTTGAATTGCTCACATGGTAGGAAGATCATTTTAATGTAAATAATGTTCACTGTGTCACTACTGAATTGTGGATACAGCCAATATAACAACACTGGAGCTGATGAGACGAGACTGAATTTGCAGTCATTCTGCAGGTAAGGTCAAAACAGGCACATTTCATTTTTACTATAGATTTGGCCGGTATAAAAGCAATCGAACACCTTCTAAAGACCTTTCAGAATGGGTCAGCGGAGGAATAAAATGATGAATCTCATGTCAAAGGAAGGTCACGTTGACTTTACAATGTAGCCTGAAAGACAGAAAGTTGAAATGTGCATGATATGTAGTGTTTTAATGCATGACCCTGGAAGTAGCAACTTTGTCTTGAATGTTTCTCTTAAAAATAAAGGTTCTTTATTGCCGTCAATGGTTCCATGAAGAACCTTTACCATCCATGGAAACGTCCGTGCCAAAAAGTCTTTATAAGGAAAAGATTTTGTTTCGTAGATATAAAATGTTCTTCACAATTAGAAAAAAATCTAAACGGATCACGTGAAAGGTTAAGGAAATATGGTTCTTCTGTGGCATTACTGCCAAAAAAAAAAAGAGGTTTACAAAATGTTCGTTATAAAAAGTTCTGCAAACTAAAAAAATGTTCATCACACCTAGGCAAATAATGGTTCTTTTAAGAACTGATTGCTGAAAGGTTCTTTGGGGAATCCAAAATGCTACTTTAATGGAATCACTGCGAAAACTCTCTTTTGGAACCTTTATTTTTAAGAGTGTAGGGACCATAAAAAATAAACACAAATGAGTTGTCTTTGGATTTTGCATAAATCCGAAGACAGTTTGAGACGCGAGCTTATTGGGGTCCATTTCTCAGAACAGAATCTGAAAATCAAAAGCAAAAATCTCCCATTTCCTTTCCATTTGATCTCATTGCTGACTAGGAGAACCCGCAATCTCACTGGCGATTTGTCTTTCCCATGGACGCGTAGTAAATTATAATTTCTCATTTTCACCTCATTATCATCACTGTTATCCCAGAGTCTGTGCAAGTCTACTATTGATTTATTGGTTTCCTACATAAGCTTCAAGTCGTCTCTCATATGCTAATATAATAATCCTAATGTGTATGCTGCCTTCAGGTCACGTCGCAATAATTATATTTACGAGATGAGTGCACATGAACGCCACCGGAGTGTCATATTTACCCGGATTTTCTTGAAGCTCCGACTCGCAGTTGAGGCAGTGTCGATTTGAAGAATCATGGTGGTAGCAAATTGGTATTGATCATAGTTAAGTTGACTGTACAATCCAGCATGCGTCTTGTATAGGCCACCGTTAATGCAGAACAGCAATAAATCTTACCAGAAAATCTTCTCAGCCGGTCTCAAAAATGATAAAATACTCCAATAAACTTCAATTACACACCTTGTGTGCATTCTTTGCAGTTTTATTTTATTAGTGCTCAAAAACTTCCTGTGTTAGTCACCAAGTACTAATAAAGAGATACGAAATTGCTCAATCCGTCAATTTTATTACAACCAAAATCACTTGAACACCCATCACATCATAATTACGACTTCCGCACTTGTAAGTAGGAGCGTCCCAGGCGGAATTTGAAAGCAGCATTGGGCCATTTGCCGGGACTGATGGAGAGATGCTGTACTCGAAGTGAAGTTATTCCCACATAAACACTGAAGTGCACTATATCAGCCTCATTCATTTAGAGACTTCAAGTTGCAGAATTAGCAATGGAAAAGCATCTAAATGTGCTCTAGAAATACTGGTTTTGTGAGAAGAATATGCAACTGGAGTGTGTGTGGCCGCAGGTTTTCGTGTCCATAATCAGTCTTTGAGCGTGCAAAACTGTGTGATATTGATTATACATGGTGAGAGCATTTTCAATTAGCGTGCTCAGAAAGAGGCTAATCAAATTTAAGCGTGCGCTAATCACCCTGACTTGAGCGAGCCGGCAAATGCTGAAGACTCACACCTGATTGTTTCTGCTTGCTACATCCCTCATTCTCTCTCAGTCTCTCCATTTCATTTCATTTAAATGAGCATGATAAACATGTTTCCTGAGAGAAATGACAGCAGAATGTTGATATTGGAAGGAAAGCAAATTTTCTTTGATAAAAAATTTAGGAGTACAAACAACTCCGCATTCAATATTAACCACATATTTTTCAGAAGTCTTGTGATGTTTTCTCACCTTAATATTCAGACTCTGTGCATATGTTATAGATTGGACTCTGTGAAAGCAGTTTTGTGGACTCATTCGACTTGGTATGTTTATTCTTTTGCTCCATCCCAAACAGGTATCCCTAACCAAAATGTTGTCCGGTGAAGCTTGTAGTAGTTGTAGGAACAGAGATCCAATTTGTCAGGCACCGAATCTACAATCTACAGCTCACATGACGTAAACTGTTTTGGTTTGTATTGGTTTGCTGGACAAAGGAAAATTATTTTGTATATATTATTTAAAAAAAAAAATTGTTGCAAGATCATATTCACTATCGACTTCTGTAAAAATTCACAATTGATTACAAAGAAATGGCTAGTAGTAACACACTAAATTAAAACAAATTAAACATTACTTTTGAAGTCGAAATACCTGAAAAGATCTATCTCTACCACACTCACTCCTCTCGCTCTCCTCTCTCTCAACTCTCACCTCTATATATATTAATATATATAACACACACACACACAACACCCTCTCTAGTAGCTATATATATCTACACACACACCCCACACACACACTAATCATATACCGTGGTGTGGAAAAAGATTGGCCCCCTTCCGATTTCCTTATTTTTTTATTTTAGCATGTTTGCAACTTTAATTGTCAGATCAGCAACTAATTTAAATTTTAGTAAAAGATAACACAAGTGAACACACCATGCAGTTTTTAAATGAAGGTTTTTAATATTAAGTGAAAACAAAATCCAAAACTACATGGCCCTGTGTGAAAATGTGTTGTGTTTGCCCCCCTAAATCTAATAACTGGTTGTGCCACCCTTTGCAGCATCAACTGCAATCAAGCGTTTGCGATAATTTGCACTGAGTCTGTTACAGCGCTGTGGAGGAAATTTTGGTCCACTCATCTATGCCGAATTGTTGTAAATCAGCCACATTGGAGGGTTTCCGAGCATGAACCGCCTTTTCAAGGTCATACCACAGCATCTCAATAGGATTCAGGTAAGGACTTTGACTAGGCCACTCCAAAGCCTTCATTTTGTTTTTCTTCAGCCATTAGAGGTGGACTTGCTGGTGTGTTTTGAATCATTATCCTGCTGCAGAACCCAAGTTCACTTCAGCTTGAAGTCACGAACAGATGGCCGGACATTCTACTTCAGGACTTTTTGGTAAACAGCAGAATTCATGGATCCATTTATCACAGCAAGTCTTCCAGGTCCTGAAGCAACAAACAGCCCCAGACCATCACACTACCACCACCCCTATTTTTTACTGTTGGTATGATGTTCTTTTTCTTTAATGCAGTGTTACTTTTACGCCAGACTTAATGGGACACACACCTTCCAAAAACTCAACTTTTCCACAGAGTTTTTCCAAAAGTCTTTGGGGAATCTCCAGATGGGTTTTCTTGGCCAACTGAGACGACCTTGTATGTTCGTTTTGTTGCTCAGCAGCGTTTTCCCCGTCTGGGCACTCCTGCCATGCAGACATTTTTTTTGCCCAGTCTCTTTCTTATGTGGAGTCATGAACACTGACCTTAACTGAGGCAAGTGAGGCTTGCAGTTCTTTGGATGTTGTTGTGGGTTTTTTTGTGACCTCTTGGATGAGTCGTCGCTGTGCTCTTGGGGTAATTTTGGTCGGCCCGGCCACTCCTGGGAAGGTTCTCCATTTTTCCATGTTTTTGCCATTTGTGAATAATTGTTCTCACTGTGGTTCGCTGGAGTCCCAATGCTTTAGAAATGGCTTTATAACCTTTCCCAGACTGATAGATCTCAATTACTTTCTTTCTCATTTGTTTCTGCATTTCTTTGGATCTCGGCATGATGTCTAACTTTTGAGGATCTTTTGGTCTACTTCACCTTCACTTCACTTTCTCAGGCAGGTCCTATTTAAGAGATTTTCTTGATTGCGAACAGGTGTGGCATTAATCAGGCCTGGGTGTGGCTAGAGAAATTGAACTCAGGTGTGATAAACCACAGTTTTAACAGGGGGGCAAACACTTCTTCACACAGGGCCATGTAGTTTTAGATTTTGTTTAATAATAAAAATCTTCATTTAAAATCTGCATGTTGTGTTTACTTGTGTTATATTTTACTAATATTTAAATTAGTTTGATCTAAAACATTAAAGTGTGACAAAAATGCAAAAAAATAAATCAGAAGGGGTGGGGGAGGGGGGTCCAACACTTTTTCACACACTGTAGATATACTTAGTCTAAAATTCAGTGATATTGTTACTGTTAGTTGTAAATTAGTTATGTGAATTAATCTAGTCCATTATTTGTATTCCATGTTGTGAAATGATGAGATAGTTTTCTATATAATATTGTCTTTTAAAATTTACCCAACACAAAAAAGCAGTTCTGTTTTTGTTTAGTACATTTATTAAGTATATAGTGAGGCTCAATTATTCTTCAAGTAGGCCTATTGAAAGATCGTTAATGGAATCATTAAGGAAGCGCAGCAGTGAGATTAATTGTAGAGGAAATTGATATTAATTCTCCTTCTTGTTAGATTTTCTTCTGAGAAACATACCCTTGTAATCTTACATGTGTCTCCTACAGTTTCAGAGGAGATCTCAAGTATGTCTCAAACGTTCTGGTGATGAGCAGTGATTCATAAAGCCCAGCTTTAGTCTCATCAGACCATCAAACTTCTTCCAAGGTTGTCATTGGTCTCTTATAGGCCTCTCTCTTTTCTCTCCTAGTTTTTGAGGACGGCCTGTTCTAGATAGATTTATAGCTGTGCCATACTTAATTATTGATTTAACTGTCCTCCAAGGGATATTCAGTGACTTGGATATCTTCCTGTTCCCATCATCATCATCCCCGTCTTGTGCTTTTCAATTGCTTTTGAGGTGCCAGGAGTTTTCTTTTTCCTTCACAGCAGTCTGCCACAGTACTGACTCAGCAAAGGTTAGACCTGCAGCTAGAGCGGTAAAAAAACCTGAAACCATGTGAATACACACAATTAAACTATTTATAATAATCCTATAATAATGAATTCATTACATTTACATAGCACTTTTTCTATGCACTCAAAGCGCTTTACATTGTCAGGGGGTATCTCCTCATCCACCACCAGTGTGCAGCATCCACCTGGATGATGCGACGGCAACCATAGTGCGCCAGAACGCCCACCACACACCAGCTTACTGCTGGAGAGGAGACAAAGTGATGAAGCCAATCAGTAGATATGGGGGATTGTTAGGAGGCCATGATGATCAGAGGCCAATGGGCAAATTTGGCCAGGATGCCGAGGTCACACCTCTACTCTTTTCGAAAGACATCCTGGGATTTTTAATGACCACAGAGAGCCAGGACCTCGGTTTAACGTCTCATCCGAAGGACTGTGCTTGTTGACAGTATAGTGTCCCCGTCTCTATACTGGGGCGTTAGGACCCACACAGACCACAGGGTGAGCACCCCCTGCTGGCCTCACTAACACCTCTTCCAGCAGCAACCTAGTTTTCCCAGGAGGTCTCCCATCCAGGTACTGACCATGCTCAGCCCTGCTTAGCTTCAGTGGGTAACCAGTCTTGGGCTTCAGGGTGATATGGCTGCCGGCCATATCATAATAACGTGATATGGCCACACGAATATATAACGGGTGTGTGTGTGTGGTGTGTTTGTGTGTGGTATTAATTATATGTATTATATGTATAGTAATATATTATAGTATATATTGTATAATGTAGATATATGTAATATATAGTATAGATATGTATATATATTATATATGTAATATATATATATATTGTATATATATTAATAGTATAGATATGTATATATATGAGATATAGTATTTATTAGATATTATATTGTATATTATATATATCATATGTGATATATCTTATATATATATATAGAATGTTTTATATGTGTGTGTGTGTGTCCATTTGATTTCTTCTTGCTTTATTTAAGATTGTATTAGAGTATTTTATTATTTAGAAGAATGTGAACATATTAATAAAAATAAAAATAAAAAGTAAAACAAACTATATTTACATATTTTAGTAGTTTAATGACCCATTTAAACTTTGTGTTTCTTAATAATAATAATATAAAATTATGATTTTAACCAAATCCAAAGATCGCTACAGTGTGAGAGAAACAGCCTATTTATAGAAATAGTATCTAATTTTTTTTTAATCCTCTAGTCTTACATAACCCTTTTTGACATGATTTTATCACTGCAAACTAAGTAGAACGGCCTAATTAGCCTTTTAAGGGTGTCATGTTAGATTGTGTAAATTAAGTGCTAAGTACGTCTTGAGCTACAGAGGCTTGACCACTGACCTCTCCGTTTAATCTGGGGCTGGGTTTACATCATGCGAGTGAAGAAATACGATTGGACATGTTGAAGCAGCTTTTACAACTTAAAGGGTTAGTTCACCCAAAATTTACTTTTTTACTCACCCCCGAGGCATCCCCGATGTATATGAACATTGTATTCTTTCAGACAATCCAGTCAGTTATATTAAAAATAGTCTTTTAGCTTTTCAAGTTCTATCCTTGATCATGGCACTCAGCTGGTGTTGCATGCTTCAGTCCAAAAGATGTTAAATAAAAAGCGCCCATTCATAATAAAAAGTCTCACACGGCTCCGGGGGGGTTAACAAAGGCCTTCTGTAGAGAATCGATGCGTTTTTGTCAAAAAATATCCATATTCAAAAACGTAATAATCACTTTAATCTAGCTTGGACCAACAGTTGTACACAGAAGCAGCTCCAGAAGGATGACGTATGAGTCCCCATGGGGGGGGGCGAATGCGCGGTGAGTCCTCGTCAAAAAACAACGTTTGTTTACAGGACAAAGGAAGCAAGTTCCTTACTTAGCAAGGAGAAACTCAGTCTCCCTTGGCTATATCGAATCCTCTGACAGTCTTCTTTACAATCCTCGTTGTACTTCTAATTCTTGCCGTTGATTTGTTTTGATCTCCCGCGCGTTTCCCCGCTGCGCCACTTCTGATCGTCAAGCTGACCTCATACTCATCCCCCGACCTGCTTTCGTTTACCACAGTGAGCGCCAGCGAGATTCAGTACTATTACGTTTTGAATATGGATTTTCTTACAAAAAATGCATCGATTCTCTACATGGATGCCGTTGTTTTGGGTTTTTCAACCCCGGCGCCTTGTGAGACCCTTTTAATTAATGGAATGCTTTTTATTTAACTTATTTTGGACTGCAGCAATGCAACACCCTTGACCAGCTTGAAAGATCAAAGACAATTTTTATTATAACTCCGACTGGATTCGTCTGAAAGAATAAAGTCATATACACCTAGGATGCCCCGGGGGTGAGGAAAACGCAGCCTAATTTTCAATTTTGGGTGAACAACCCTTTAAGTTGTTCAGCACCATGGACAGCCGCACTGCAGAGCCTGACGACGGCACACAATGAACCTGAGCTTTCTAAAGGTGACCACTTAATATTTATCTATCTCTCCTGATTGAAAGAGGAACTATCTTGGTTTTTAGTAAGAGGTGCACCAAAATTTACCTTTTATAAAGGAATAGTTCACCCAGTAATGAAAATCTTATTTACTCTCTTTTTTTTGTTCCAAACGCATATGCTTTTAACACATCTATAATCACAAAATGCAAAGTTTTGTAAAGTTGTGTTACAACACCATCAACTAAAACGACTTTTTATTTGTTTGTTGGCTGTCATATTACCAACACTGGTGGGTGGGTGTTTTGGAGGCCTGAAAATGCAAACTTTTTGAAAAAGATAGCGTTATCGTCTCCATGCAAACTATAAAAACGTGTACTTGTGAAAACGGTAACGCCATGGGCATGCATATTACACGTCTATAGGTATGTGCAAGTTTCTATACAAAGTGACATTGCCAACTACTGGCCTGGCATGTATAATACAGTGTTTTCAATAGTTTTTTTGCGGATCCGTGTGAATGGGGATGTCTTCTGTCCGCAAAAATTTTCAAAAATGCGAAGGAATGTAAACACACCCTTAATAAACATTGTTTAAATAAAGTTGACATTGTCAGAATAACTATTTTTAACCATAAGTAACAATTAGTAGGGCAGTTGCAGAATTATTATTTTTTTTTATCTATAAGCACAAAGCAGGTAAAAATATTTGTAATTTATTAAAATTAATGAAAAATTTATCAAAAGTGACAAAAGTATTTTTGTTGGGTTGAAAATATGAAAATATATTTATTTCCACAAAGTTTCCGGCATTCTCCCTTGCAATTAGGAGTAAAGATGCTCTCCAAAGAAAGGGTTTAATGAATCTGCACTTAAAAGCATTAAATTAAATTCAGACGTCATCATACTGCAGCTCTCGAATGATTAGTCACATGACATTTACGGCTCTACTGATTGGCTCACGAATTCTGTGGTAGATTTCAAATAACATACTTCTATTGGCAGCCAGACACCTGCTGCTGAGATGAATGGGAATGAAAACGAATGTCTCTTTCCGGGTATTATAGACTCTATGGGTGTGCCTATGTGTCAGATTATCATTTATCTTTTAACAATGATGTGAACACGCTTTTGGCTCCGAGTAGCCTTGTGATGAATGCAAGGAGATCAGTCCTTATTTAGTACACAGACAGTTAAAGCATTCTGCTGTCTGCTATATTGCTTGATGAATGGCCTCTTTTATACGATGAGTGTGGGTGATGAACAGACTCATGGTGAAGTTTTGCATAAGTGTTCTGTTCTGTTTCAGTGCTTTAGTGCATCATGTCTCGAGAGGACTTCCGCCGCTCTAGTGCTCTCTCTTAAACATACAGCCACCCGCATACAGGTAAGAGTGTGATTAATGCCCCTTTTGCATTACGGGCCCATTGAAGGACCTCCGCTCCAATAAATCAATCACCGATTCATGCCACTCTCGCTCTCTTTTCTGCTGTTTAACTCTCTGATCACACAGTCGCTGGCTGAACTCTGGAAATGAGAACAGATTTACAACCCGGCACACAAGCCACTATCACAGAGATTATACAAAAGAGAGCGCAGGAGGGAATGAGATAGCAGGGAAGAATTGAGGTGGAGGAATCGATAGTGGGAGAAACAGGAAGCGGACATGCAGAGCAAAAGGAAGCACAAAGAATGAAGAAAAGACGCATGATGTGTGAGAAACCATCTGTATTTATCTGATAATGTGAGCTGGTTGTTATCCCAAAATAAACAGGCGGGACGATCAGGATGGCCCAAAACGGGTTTATTTTGTAAGAATGACTGACTGGCAATACATTTTCTTGCTTATTAGATGGATACTTGACAAATAATAGAAATAAAAAAATTATGAGAAATATACATTTGAGTTGAAATTATTAATTTGAGAAGTTAAAGTGCATGAAAGAAGCATAGTATAGGAATTCATTTAAAACAAGATAAAATTTAAGACAAAAAAAGAAAGCTTGTCTAGAAAGTTTGAAATAGATTTAATAGCTCCAAGTTGAAGCAGTTATAAGTTTGAATAGACAGACAGACAGATTCATTCATTCAAATCATTCATTCCATTTTTATAAATTAAATTAAATTAAAAGTTAAAACCAGTTAAGACTGATTACCGATTAAACATATAAAAAAGTATTCAAATATAAGTATAAAAAGTAATAAAAGTATCAATACTGGTTACTTTTAAAATCAGTTAAAACCATTATCGATTAAAAGTATAAAAGGTATACAAAGTATTAAAATCAGTTAAAAGTCCAATCAGTTAGAAATTATATAGCAACCTCATTCAGAACAGTCTGAAGGTCTGAACAGAGTTTGGTGGTTGTTGCTGTAAAGCAGTTACAGTCAACAATTTTAGTCTCAGAAGAAGAACATTATATTTAAATTGATTTCTCAAGCCAAAATAATAATGTTCAGTTTATGAGTTTTAGGAAAAAAGCTTAGACCTAACCATCAGTGGGGTCAGTCACCATAAGCAGGTCGTATAAAAACATTCAAATGAGATTTGCCACCAATTCGCCAAAAAGTAAAATGTTATAAATTGTGATGAGACAGTGTTGAATTGACCAATCAGAAACAAGTATTCCAGAGAATTATGAATTTTTTTTTTTGAAGGTTGTAAACTGTAGAGGAAAACAGCAAATTTGAAATCAAGCAGAACTACAGTGAAAGCAATGGACTTTGTGTCTGAAATGTGGGTTAACATACTCATAAAGAGCTATCCATTAGCATTCCCATTCATCTCTGTGGCAGTTACACAACTTGCATGCTACAAAGTTCGCTTAATGGCCACCTTTTCAATTCATGTCATTTATATGTTTTATTTCACCAGAATACGCTGCTACTTTTAAATGGCAGTCAATCATAATGTTGCAGATGCAAAATCCTATTCTAACCAGCCAGGCCAAACCTACAATTAAAGACATAAAGCCTGTTAAAAGGTATTAAGATTAACTTGCTGTAAATCTGCGAAAGCATCAACAGGTTTAGTTCTGGAGCAGTGGCATTGTCATTGGTCAGACGTTGCAACTTTTCAGTTGCTTGACAGATCATTTCTTTCCCAAATGCTTGTGTTTTTCCTCTACGTCTTTGCTTTGCACCGTCTCCTTTGAAATAAATGGGTTATCAGTGATATCTGATAAACTGGTGTGTAGACTTCCGTATCTTTAGTGTGTGTGTGTGTGTGTGTATTTGCCACACCTGCCCTCATCATATTATTCTTCCTCAATGCCTGAGAGACCCGCTGGTGTCAGAAAACTATGACAATACATCAGCCTCATCGCTTTAAAGAGAAAAAGAGACAAGATGCCTGTCTTCTCTGTACTTCCTCTCCTCTAAAAGTTGCTTGATTAATCATGTCCACATTTATAATTGATGGGTGTTGAGCAACCAGTCTCTCTCACACACATGCACATGGAATATTAAAGCGTGTCTCAAAGCAGCATGTCAGGTGTATATTATCATAATGGTTTATTAAATGCCTTGCAGTGTTTTACCTGTTAGATTGCCAGTGTGCACTGATTCATTATTTAATATCTAAACCTAATGATAGTAACACCCCCAAAATGCAAAATTGTGTTTGTGGAACGGATTTAGAAACTCTGTTTGTGCGGTATATCAATATATTTTCAAATGAGATATAGGGCAATACCGTTTATATTGATATAATTTGTTTAGTAAAAATCTGGTCTTTTTGAGATATATAGTTGAGTATCATCAGCATAACAATGGAAACTAATTCCGTATTTTCTAATAATATTACCAAGGGGTAACATGTATATTGCAAATAGCAGAGGGCCTAGGACAGATCCTTGTGGCACTCCATACTTTACTGGATTTAATTGAGATGATTCCCCATTTAAATAGACAAAGTGATGGCAATCGGAGAGGTAGGATCTAAACCATCTTAGAGCCTGCCCTTGAATACCTGTATAGTTTTGTAATCGATCTAAGAGTATGTCATGATCTATAGTGTCGAAGATTGTGTTGCCAGATTAAGAACATGCAACAGGAACAAGTGCGATTGACTATGGAGAGCAACGAGCCTTATGCTGTATTTTGATGAGTTGATTTATCTGTATTTTAATATGCCTCTGGTCATAGAGCTTTTTAGATGAATGCCGAGGCTTTTTAGGTCGGGTAGAATCTGTGATCTCTGACCCAGTTTTGTTTGCTGGTTTCCATGGTGCAATACGCTGTGCTTTCCTGCAGCTGGTAACCTGGTGTGTTAGAATACTTTTGGGTAAATTGGCAGTGGGTGGAGTCGCACAGACCAAAACAAAAACAGACATCCATACACGGAACAAATTACACAAATTTCGATTAACTGCCTGTAACATTGTTTTTTCAGAGAAACAAGTATGTAAACTTAGCATATTTCCTAACTATTTGCAAATGCATTATGGTATTTTTATGCTTTAGTACAGACCAAAAAGGACATACAGCACCTTTTGAGATGTGTTTTTCTCAGCGCAAAACTTATCAGTAAATGTTAGAAAGTAGGGCTGCACGATTAATCGAATGTGATTGTCATGCGCATTTTGTTAGTAATGCCGGTTCTGTAATCAGCAGTAAATCATCATCACGTGCTTACAGATGGAGCAGAATTTACTACACATAGCCGTAGTTCACTGACAAGTTACGCAAAAAAAATCGCAATTCTGAAATCGAAGAAATCGTTTGCGATCATGAACAGCTGTTTGCATACTTCTCGGAACTACAGCTCTGTGAAGTCAATGTCTGCGCAATCTGAAAGCATGTGAAAAATACACAATTTAATACATTTTTTTACTCCAAACTCATTCATACCCGTCTCTAGTGTTTTGAAATAATCCTTCTGTGAATGAGTGGCTCTTACACAGAATGGGCACGCAACAGATTTCATCAGTATTTAGCAAGGGATAACGGCATTGCATATATATACTTTATTTGAATGGAAATTATAATAGATACTCCGAGAAACCATACATACAGTGGGGTACGGAAAGTATTCAGACCCCCTTAAATTTTTCAGTCTTTGTTATATTGCAGCTATTTGCTAAAAACATTTAATTACCTTTTTTTTCCTCATTAAGGTACACACAGCACCCCATATTGACAGAAAAACACAGAATTTTTTTTTGCAGATTTATTAAAAAAGAAACTGAAATATCACATGGTCCTAAGTTCAGACCCTTTGCTGGGACACTCATATATTTAACTCAGGTGCTGTCCATTTCTTCTGATCATCCTTGAGATGGTTCTACACCTTCATTTCTTCATTTGAGTCCAGCTGTGTTTGATTATACTGATTGGACTTGATGAGGAAAGCCACACACCTGTCTATATAAGACCTTTACAGCTCACAGTGCATGTCAGAGCAAATGAGATTTATGAGGTCAAAGGAACTGCCTGAAGATTTCAGAGACAGAATTGTGGCAAGGCACCGATCTGGCCAAGGTTACAAAAAAATTCTGCTGTACTTAAGGTTCCTAAGAGCACAGTGGGCTCCATAATCCTTAAATGGAAGACGGTTGGTACGACCAGACCCTTCCTAGAGCTGGCCGTCCGGCCAAACTGAGCTATTTGGGGGAGAAGAGCCTTGGTGAGAGATGTAAAGAAGAACCCAAAGATCACTGTTTCTGAGCTCCAGAGATGCAGTCGGGAGATGGGAGAAAGTTGTAGATAGTTTACCATCACTGCAGCCCTCCACCAGTTTGGGCTTTATGGCAGAGTGGCCCGACGAAGCCTCTCCTCAGTGCAAGACACATGAAAGCCCGCATGGAGTTTGCTAAAAACACCTGAAGGACTCCAAGATGGTTAGAAATAAGATTCTCTGGTCTGATGAGACCAAGATAGAACTTTTGGCCTTAATTCTAAGCGTTATGTGTGGAGAAAACCAGGCACTGCTCATCAACTGTCCAATACAGTCCCAACAGTGAAGCATGGTGGTGGCAGCATCATGCTGTGGCGGTGTTTTTCAGCTGCAGGGACAGGACGACTGGTTGCAATCGAGGGAAAGATGAATGAATGCGGCCAAGTACAGGGATATACTGGACGAAAACCTTCTCCAGAGTGCTCATGACCTTAGACTGGGCCGAAGGTTTACCTTCCATCAAGACAATGACCCTAAGCTCACAGCTAAAATATCGAAGGAGTGGCTTCACAACAACTCTTTTTGTGACTGTTCTTGAATGGCCCAGCCGAGCCCTGACTTAAACCCAATTGAGCATCTCTGTAGAGACCTAAAAATGGCTGTCCACCACGTTTACCATCCAACCTGACAGAAATGGAGAGGATCTGCAAGGAGGAATGGCAGAGTATCCCCAACCAGTTGTGAAAAAACTGGTTGCAATCTTTCCCAAAAAGACTCATGGCTGTATTAGGTCAAAAGGGTGCTTCTATTAAATACTGAGCAAAGGGTCTGAATAGTTAGGACTATGTGATATTTCAGTTTTTCTTTTTTAATTAATCTGCAAAAATGTCAACAATTCTGTGTTTTTCTGTCCATAGGGGGTGCTGTGTGTACATTAATGAGGAAAAAAATTAACTTGAAAGATTTTAGCAAATGGGTGCAATATTGTTAAGAGTGAAAATTTTTAGGGGGTCTGAATACTTTCCGTACCCCCTGTATTGCCATAGTCGTGTGTTTATTAGTCATGTTGAATCAATGAAAGCAGTTGAATCTTCTGTTTATTCAGCTGCAGCGATAGGCATTTACTGGATTACGTCTTCAGGGCATATTTGGAGTTTTAGCCTGAGAGCGCCCTCTGGCCTTTGGGTGGAGATCTACTGCTGAGCACAGAACCGTGCTTCACTGAAAGATACGCATTACAATCGCAGCTTCTGTTGAATCGCGATTTCGATTCCATTTCGAATTATCGTGCAGCCCTTTAAAATTCACTTGAATATTTCCACTTTGCAAAAAGGCTTGTCTTGACAGTAAGCGAGTATTCATCAGATTTCACTGAAGGAATGGTGTCGCACAAATAAAACGGGAGTGGAATATTTCAGACTAAAAGATATGTTTTGCCAAAAATTTGGCATTCAAAAGTGGAAGAACTTCAAATCTCTTCCCCTATTTAAACCGCAGTATGAAGAGTGTTGCAGCAGTAAGAGAGACTTTTAATATCAAAACAAATCCATAATTTGTTCGACACTACTGTTTAATAAAGTTTAATTTTTTCCCCCCACTGTACCGAAAACATGCTGAACCGTTTGTTTTTCTGTACCGTTAAACCCTATCGAAACTAATAACCCTCTAAAACAGGTTTTATATATTATTCTTTATTTTTTATTATTATTAATATTTATATCATTAATATCCTTTAATATTAATACTTAATATCTGAAATAAATTCTAAATGGATTTTGTGTGTGTTTGTGCATTTGTTGTAGTGTAGACCTAGCCAACATGTGGTAAAATGGGCCCTGTTTACATAATGAGGTATGTTGTTTTTAATAAGTGATTACATTATAATAAAAATAACTTTACAATTGGAATGCTAATGTGTCCTACTGCTAGTTGTAGTTAACCTGTTATTTTGGCATGTCTAATTTTATCAAGACTTTCCATTACACAAAGTGTTTGAGTCTATATGGTATTTTATAATCAACTCCTTTCAACTCATGAGAGACTGTTTACAGCTGAATCAATTTTAGCCAAAGAATGATTGTAATATCGATTCGATAATGAATTGATATATCTTGCATCCCTATAGTATTGGCAGTTATTAATTTGTTGCTTCTTTTACATTTTTCTGTTAGTAAAATACATGTTAGCATTTCACAAAGTCTCTTCAAGATCAATATGACAAGATCATTTCCAAGTACAAGTATCATAACCGTACTGACATATTGATGAATGACTTTTTATAACAGAATAACAAGTGATGCGCAGAAAAAAAGCACCATGACACAAAAACATTTACAGAACGTGTGTCATTCATTTCATTTATTGAATCACACTACAAGATATGTGTCTCATGCATATTTCATCCATGCGTATACATGCTGTAATGAGCTATTTGACTTTACTATGAAACATTAGTCAATGAGTCACTGTCATTAGTCAATGAGTCACTGTTCCATAAATGAATTGCTGACATCAGCAGGCTGGTGTTAATCTCATGTTAATAGTAAATGAGAGCTGAGATCAGTTTTGTCCATTTGGAGCCACTAATTTGTTGCTAAAGTTGCCACTCCTTTATTCATCACATGGAAAACAGAAGTGCATTATTACTAAGTGCATCTGCCTGTATTTATTTATTTAAACATTTTTTTTTTTTGCCAGTTTTAGTTTATTAATAATTTTCTTCACAGAGAAATCCACTTATCTTTATTTCAAGACCATCAAAATAATTTGTGTATGTTATTTTAAGTTAATTCGAATTTTATATAGCATAAAAATTGTAAATCAAATTAACTTTCATTTTTTTATTCTTATATATATAGTTGGTTTTGATTTATTTGGATTTTTGACAGGACTAAATGATTTTGTATGGTTTTACTCAAATTCATTCCGCTTTCATGTCATCATTGTATGTACATATATTTTTTTAAATTAAAATAGTTTCTCCTATCCAAATTTAATGTGCACAGATGGCTGTAATGAAATTCTGACTGAAGTCTGTGTCCGGTACAGTTCATTTACTGGCTTTGAACCTGTCGTGTTTTGTGCTTTTGCTGTAGACTAAGTATGCATGAAGTCAAAACTGACACTGTTTACTCTGTAAATCAGGTTCTTAAAATAAGCGTTTGCGCTTCATATAGTAAAAAGAAAGTTACAGTTTACATATTAATGTGCCCTACTCCTATCTTGTAGTTAACCAGAAAGATATCAGTTTTATCAATTATTTTGGTATGTTTAATTTCATCAGATCTTACTCCGTTTCGGCTACACAAAGTGTTTTGAGTTTACATCCACTGTTCGCAGTTGAATCAAGTTTAGCAAAAGATTTGTTTGTGTGTGTGTGTTTTTAGTGTAATATCTGTTGATAACCAATATAGTCCTGAAATATCATGCATCCCTGAAATTGACAGTTACTGAAGGAGTCTGGGAGAACTCTCAGTAAAATGTGACGATAGCATTTCGCAAACTTTCTAAAGCTGTATATGACTAGATCATTTGCAAGTACAAGTATTATAACCATACTGACATATAATTCCATTACAATAAGTAGTTTATCAATAAGTGATGTACAGACCTAAAGCACAATAACACGGGGCATGCACCATTTCATTCATTGAATCCCATTACAAGATGAAGACTCAAGTCCTGCACATTTCATCCAGTTAAACATGCTTTAATGAGTTATTTGAGAGCTATTACTGTACATTTGTAAATGAATTGCTGGCATCAGCAGTCTGGTGTGAATCTCTCACACATGATCTCTCTGTACATTCATAAATGTGGTCTGTACCATTTCAGTCTGGACTCTCTTCAGTCTGGAGCAGCAGTGAGGCGTCCTGATGATATTCTCAGCGTCGCTCCTCATGAACACATACAGAAAACAGTCCACGAGTGGGTTTAACAGATAAAGAATGAAAGTAAGTACAGCCCGATCAAGTGGGAATTTGTAAATGTTTGCATTCACAAAAAGACAAATTTGCAAGGGGAGCATTAGAAAGGTGTAACTGATCACCACAAAGAACAAAGGAGCCAGAACTAACTGCTTCTTCAGAGGAGTGAGAGAGATTGAGTGAGAGAGAGACCTGCATGAACCTACAAAACACACAATGATCACTGCATAGGGGATGAAGGGTATTATATATGCCAGAGCATTTATCACAAAGTAAACTGGAATAACAATAAAAGGCAGAAGCCAACCGGTCAGTAAAGTACAAGCAAAACATTTGACTGAGCGATGAGACCTGTGCCAAACGGGATGAGCGATCAGAACATATCGCTCTACGGCTATACATGTCATGAAATACAAACCTGTGTAACCAGCCCCCAACCATGTGATCGCTAAGGCGGTCATCCAGTAGAAGTTTAAGCCAATGGTTAGTGGTAGTATGCAAACAGTCTGGATGAGATCTGAAATGAGTAGATTCATGACAAAACACTTTTCAGTATTTTAACTTTTTTTGCTTTCCTCCCACAAATGAAAAGCACTGTTTGTTTGTGTGTGTGTGGTCCTACAATTCTTGTAGCTGGAGGTCAGTATTGTGGCACTCTTTGTGTTGTCTCTTCATATAGGCACACACACGCTCCATGCTCGCTCTCTGGGAATATGTAAACACTGTAAAACACGCTTCAAAAATGACAGATGAACTTGGAGATAAAAATCTGTTAGTCGAGAAGACATGTCTAAATTTGGTCAGACTACTCATCGTATGGCTATATATACAAACGTACAGACACACACCAGCCTGCGCTGGGCTTCAGGGTGCCCATAGTGGTTCTGTATCTTGTGTTACAGCTGAATTATTGCTCGTATCAAGCACAAACACTGTGTTTACTTAGCTATCTAAATGGGGACATTCCATAGGTGTAATGGTTTTTATACTGTACAAACTGTATATTCTATCACCCTACAGCTACACCAACCCTACACCTAAACCTACCCCTCACAGGAAACTTTCTGCATTTTTACCATAAAAAAAAAAAACCTTTGTTTACTTTATTTTTATACCAGTTTTACAAATGGGGACATCCCCAAAGGGAGGTTTTTGAAGATTTTGTCAGTTTTAGCTCACTTTTGGGTACACATTTGTCCCCAAAATATGGTTAGGTACACACAAACACACACACACACACAACACTCTTAGGAGAAAAGTTCTATATAACCTTCTGTGAGGCACTTTATAAATGTATACATTTTTATCACTAGAAACTATTTAAATAGCTAGTTAAACATGAAAGTATATACGATAATTGAAGACATGTCTCCCAATAGAGACTTTTTGGCATAAAGGGTTCTTTAAAATGGAGTCAAGAACTCTTGGGTTGTATATGGAACTCCGCGGAACTTATTTTTTTCTTTTCCTAAGAGTGTACACAATTTAAAAAAATCACATTTAAGTTAAGTGAGTTTAGTATTTTAACTTCCTCTAGAGGACAATTGTATTGCTGGAAGTTTTGTTTACTGTCCCTTTGTTGGTAACATTTTACAATAACCTTGCTGAATAAAACCGTTAAAACCAACCTAAGCTGGTTGGCTGGTCTTCCAGCCTGGTCATTGCTGGCTTAGCAGGCTGGTTTTAGAGGGGTTTTTGCCACTTCTTTAGATGTTTCAGCTGAGAGACCACTATTATTTATTGTTCCACAACCCCCACCCCCCCCCCCCCCCCCCCCCCGCATGGAAGGGCTCAGTTGTTAACTACTTTCATTCAGACTAATTTTTAACTAAATGACAATGATCTATTATACAAGACCATTTATACCTTGCTAATGTTAGTTGAATGATAGTTTATGTTAGTTCACAGTGCATTAACTAACGTTAGCAGATACAACTTTTGATCTTAAAAATGTATTCATAAATGTGAACTGCTGACATATTGTTCAATGTTAATTCATGTTAACAAAATGTAGGTAACTAATGTTACAGTAACAATTAAAACCTTGTAAAGTGTTACTGTTTTGTTTCATGTAAGTATCAGTCTCATTAGATGTTTCTTCCTGAAATTCCTTTGGAGAATAAAAATAGACTGCAAACTAATGAGACAGTTTGTTGAAACACAGTAAAGGAAGGAGTGTAGGGGAAAAACAAACCCTGGTTACTATATTTACCATTTACCATTTGTATGGGGAAAATCAAGAAAAATGTCTGACAGATCTGACGACTTCAAGAAAGAAAACATGCTGCTGTGAGTGTGTTTGTGTTTTAAATGCAAAAAAGGAAAAACACCCACAACAACCTTTAGGCATGCTTTTCTATCTAAAAATGCTGAAGTCTGTTGGAAATACCCAGATATACTGTACATCTTCCCATTAGAAAGAAATGTGTAAGTATGGTAACCTGGATTAACTACAGCCACTGTATGTTATTTTATCTATGGACGTATTGCGTTAATGTGAACACTGATTGTTTGGTCTTTTAAGAATTTGATGTGAAATGTTTGAGTTGAGATCAAGGTCTCTAATTTTTGATTATAGACTTGGCAGATTGTATCAACAGCACTATCCATTTCTTGTTTAGAAACACATATACATGTGCAACTTTATATTTTTTATAATAGTCTTTTCTTCCCTATTGTGATGTATATCCAAGTGAAATGGCTTCTCGAACAAGAAAAAATGTAGGGCGGGGCTTGATTTTGTCCATTGGGTTTTGATTGGATTGTTGGGGTTTGTGGCTATGGTCGATCTCAGTGGTTGCAGATTGCCCCCCCTCCCGTGAAAACATATCATCTATAATAGAAAATACCACTATTTTGATTCATGTGACTGAGCAGACATCTTAAGAGAAACAGCGAGACAATACCGAGATCTCTTTGTGTTTTTAAGACGTCTCGCTCTCTCAAAACCTCTCACCAACACACACACACACTCACTGACTTTCTATCACAACCAGACACCCAGACTGCAGTGATCCTGTATGTCAATGTGAGCACTATCTCTCTCACGCTCTGCTCAAATAGAGGGATAAATCTCTGAGATAAATTAAATATACCACTCTCTTTCCCGCACATGGGCCATTAAACAGACCTGATTTACCTCGAAACTTTGTATGTGTGTGTGGCCCGGGGACACTATAGATCTTATGCTGTTTATCTTGTTTTTGCCTTGATTTTTATTGCTTCCCGTGTTGCCTGAGGCAACAAGCTGTAGTTTAAAATCATCCACAGCCCTCATCTGACTTGCAGTAAATCGCTGACCTTTCGTTAAAGCCGCCGCTGATCCGTTGGCAGTTCACAGGAGAGGGTGAAATTGTTTGTATCTCTGCCTGACCAATAGGACAGCACAGAAATGTCTTGATCCATGCTACTGGTAATGCAGGATGGAGACTGTATGCACATTTTCTGTATGCAAAGAATCCATAGATGACCTATAGTACTACATTGTTCAGTTTACAGTAGAGAACACGGTATCGGACAATCCAATGTGATTAACTTGATCTTTGACTTTCAATAGGACATTAACTAGAAATTATTTCAGCTTATGTCACTCCTTCAATATGTTTAAGGAGAATATGCTAATAAACGTGTGAAGATATTAAAATTGAATCACTTTTCTAGTGAAATATATGGTAAATGTAATTTTAAAAAATAACAGATGAAAACAGTTGTGCGGTTTAATATGTTTGTGGAAACCGTGATACTTTTTGTTCAGGATTCTTTGAGGAATTTAAAGTAATTTAAGATTTTTCAATAGATATCTTTTGTAACATTTAAATGTTTTACTGTCAGTTTTGATCCTTTAGTGATCCTTAGTGAGAACAGTATTAATTTCTTTAAGGGGGTAAAAAGTTACTGACCTTTTGTATTATATTTCCAAAATGTGCCAACCTATTTTTACTTTATATCATTTTGTAATTCCATTTTCTCAGTAGTAATGTAATTTTTTACTGTATACACTAAAAATTTGATATAAATAATTTTTTAATCATCAAGTAATGGCTGAAACCAATCCTAATATACTGTATATATGATAATATATTATATTATATAATATATATATATATATATATACAGTATATATGTAAACATAACTAATAATGTGTATCTATATATAGTTGTGTGGGTGTGTGGTGGTGTGTGTATGACCCTGCAGCACAAAAGCAGTGTTAAGTCGTTGGGGGATATTTGTAGCAATAGCCAAAGATGCATTGTATGGGTCAAAATTATAGAATTTTTACTTTATGCCAAAATCATTAGGATATTAAGTAAAGATCATGTGTCCTGAAGATATTTTTGTAAATTTCCTACTGTAAATATATTAAAACTTAATTTTTGATTAATAATTTGTATTTCTAAGAACTTCATTTGGACAACTATAAAGACGATTTTCTCAGTATTTTGATTTTTTGGCACCCTCAAACTCCGATTTTCATATTGTCCTGTCCTAACAAACCAAACATCAATGGAAAACTTATTTATTCAACTTTCAGATGATGCATAACTCTCAATTTCGAAAAAATTGACCCTTATGGAACCTGTTTTATGTGGTCCAGGGTTCACACACACACACACATATACACACACAAACACACACCACACACGAGACGTCATTATATATATATACTATATTATTAGAATAATATATATATATATATATACTCTAGATTATTATATATATATATATATACTGAAATTTGCATATTGTTCACTGTATACACATATATGCCTGTAGTAATAGTAAAAGTAGTAGCTATGGAACCTAGTGGCCTAGTGTAGCTTTGAAACCTAGTGGTGAAATCTGACCTTTGACCCCCCGTCCACCTGCAGCACATCAAAGTGCTGCGGTTGATCTCATCATAAACTCTCTGATGAGCCTCTGATTGCTGTTGTTAAATTCACCGGTGACCCATAGAGAGTGAGAGTTGGGGTGGCTATGAGTGGGGTCCGTGTCATCGTTCGTTTCCAGCTGACCTGTAGGAAAACAGCATGAAGTTGTTTGTGTCACTACTAATGAGGGCTGATTGGTGAGAGGAGGCTTGTGCCTTTTCACCACGTCGACTTCAATGAGACCACACATTCATCAGCGATTACCACTCTTCTCCATCCCTCACTCTCTTATTTCATTACGGCCTCACTCAGACCAGAGAGAATCGATGTTTCCTCATTAAAACCGCTCTTATTGAAATGAGCAGCAAACGGACGTTTTAATGTGCCATAATATGGCACAGCTGGTGATGAGCATTTTCATAGCAGGAAATCAGCACCTGGAGTGGGAGGGTGGAAAAGGACACACTCATCCGCAAAGAGCTAAAGAAACAAACAAAACAGACGGGAAAAAATATGATATTTAAATGATGGTGCAAAAGATATGTGAACAGTTGTACAGAAAATACAGAAAAAAAAAGAATGAAAAATGTGATCAGAATTTATGTGCATCCGAAAGTTTTTTTGGAAGACTTTTCATGTACAAAAATTGTAAATACATATATATATGTATGTGTGTGTGTGTGTGTGTGTTTGTGTACGATTTGCATGTTAAATCTCATGTAAAGTGTTTTTTCATTTGTTTTTTATTATGAGCTGATATTTAATAGTTTAATAGTTATCAGCAATTTGTTGTACATATGAACATAAATATATATTTTTTATTTATGTATCACAAAGCATAATACTTTTTTTCAGAATTATTTGATGAATAGACATTTTAAATAGTGCATATTTTACTTTTTTTTAGAGGGTTGAAAACATTTTTTAATGAAAAAAAAATTTATGTTGCTTATTCATTGTCAAAACTGGAGGGGAAAAATCTAATTCTTGTGTAAAATTATTGTTGCATTGTCTGTTTTTATTATTAGCTGATTTTAATAGTTATTAGCGATTTTATTTTGTTCATGTTAACATAAATACTTTTTTCTTCAAACCACAAAATAATTATAAAAATGTATTTTTGTTCAGAAATTGGAAAAATGTTCATCATAGAAGTGTATTCATGTCATTGAATCAAATTGCCTTTTTAAAGTCTCTTTGACATTAAACATTGAACAGTTGCATAAAACACAGGTAACAAATTATGGAAAATGTGATCAAAATTTTATGCATTCTAAAAGTAATACTTATGTTATAGACATATCTAAGCAGACAGAATAAATGGATATTAATTTAAGACTAATGAAACTGCTGATTTGCATTGGTATACCATTATAGTTTTTGTTAATATTCTGAATTAGATTTTATTTTTATATTTTATATTTTATATTTTATATTTTATATTTTATATTTATAATATTCCTAAATTTAGTTTACTTATTTTAGGTATTTTATAGTCTTTAAGATTTATTTTTTATTTTATTTTAATTAATGTTTTATTTATTTCCAGTAATGAAAATGTTATTTTATGTTTTTAATGTTAGTTAGTGATCATAACCCTGCAGTGATTTCTGTGGATGTGCTGTCTGAGACTCAATGGGATCGTATCCGAAACCCACTTTCCCCGTAACACACACTAGGAAATGAAACGGCTCGTTAAATTATGTTCAGAAATCACCCAAAGAACTTAAACATCACCAGGAGCAACATAAATAGTTTGAACGAGCTACTTGTAGAATGAAATGCAGGCAGATGTAGGAAATTGAGGATCCCACTGCAAAGATAAACACAGACGGCACCGGCAGAGCTTTACGACGCCACAGCTGCCAGCAGCCGCCAAACATTGGGAGCTTTTCATTGGTCGTTAGCTGATCGTCGACGGGATTTTGTTTTGAACAGAAGCAAGGTTACTGGAGCTCACAATGAACAGTGGAGAAAAAGACCTTTTCATCATTATGTTACACTGATAAAAGCCTCATAAGGCCAAAGTGGAGGAAATTACAGGTTAAGATTGTATAATCGTTCAGTGCTTGAGATGATGAAAGGGAGAAATGTTTTAGAAACCTATTTCAAATGAGTCTGCCAAGTTTCCATTCATAGATGAGTGTTGAAAAACCTTTGCCATTTTCAATTTAATGTTGATTATTTGCAGAAAAGTAAACATATTTGTACAATTTTATATATAATAAGTAGTATCTCAAAAATTTTTTTTCAATACATAACTGTCATTTAAAAGTAATTGGGTTGGTAAGTTAATTTTTAAAAATAAAGTCCTCTTCGCTCACCAAGCCTGCTTTAGTAAAGTAAAAACAGTAAAATTGTGAAATAGTTTTGCTATTTTAAATAACTGTTTTCTATTTAAATAGATTTTAAAATGTAATTTATTCAATGTTCTCCCAGCTGAATTTTTAGCATTTTCCAGTCTTCAGTGTCGCATGATCCTACAGAAATCATTCTAATAAGCTGATTTGCTGCTCAAAAACATTTCTGATTATCAATGTTGAAAACGCTTGTGGCTGCTTCATATTTTTCCCAGGATTCTTTGATGAATAGAAGGTGTCAAAAGAACAGCATTTATTTTGAAATAAAAATCTTTGTAACAATGTAAAAGTCTTTACTGTTTGCAGACCGGTTTTAAATGTGTCCTTAATGATACAATTTTAATGATTTCTTAAATCTTATTGACCCTAGTATTTATATAATTTTAAGTTACCAGCATTGTTCTACATTAACATATCACATTTTTTTGCTCGAAACCACACAAGAAATATCAACATTCTTTTTTTTTTTGTTCAGAAATTGAAAACATGTTTGTCATAGAAGAGGTATAGTCATGCCATTGTATTTCATGTATGAAATTGCATTTTTAATGCCTTTTTGAAGAACTTCAATGAGCGACGGTCACATTACTCAATCCACTGAACGCTGGCATGTGTAAAAGCTTAACAGGAGGATGGAACAAGAATTCATCAGCAGTCAGATGTTTACAACAAGCAGCGTTATTCCCAGGTTACGTGTGCTATTAGACCTGGTGATTAATAATGGTTTATTTTGTTAACTGTGCAAAACACATGTGGAAACGATCTGAGGAGTTTAAAATACCGTCTTTATTCCAACGAGGTTGACAGATAGAGGTGAACAAAGACGTCTGTTGTAGCTGATCAACAGCTGGGTGTTTTATTAGCGCGGTTGAAGCCTGGTTTAGTTACCTCTTGGAGCAGAACGAGCCTGTATTTTTAATTTATGACACGAAAGGTTAGACGGGGTTAGAATTGTGCGTTTCTCAACCGATTCTTCTTCTGTTTCCTCTATCTTTTTGGAGCATGTCTCTTGGGAAAAGCATTGGATGGATGTTGCGAATTTGAGGCTCTTTTCCTCTTTCTCTTGCTCGCTTACTGGCGTTTTGTGCTCGTATATGCTCTCATCTTGCGTTTATGATTTGCCACACCCTCCGACACACAATCTGGAACTGATTAAAAGTTACAAAAGTTGTTATGAGTTTCAGAAGTTCACAAGTGCGAGAGACTTTTTGATAGCAGATGTGGCGCAACAGTTTGCCGTGAAGCGTGTGGGCCTTTCTGCTTCCTCTTGAGACAAGAGCTGCTCACAGCCAAACAATCAACAACACTCTCCATCACCACAGAGACCAGCACTCACAGAACAGAGAGACCAGAACAAATGAAAGGAACGGATTAAGGAAAGGGAAAAGAGGGAAGTGAAATGTAAAGGAAAGAGAAACAGAGAGAGCAGAGGAAAAGATATGGACAGGACAGGATTAAGGAAAGGGACAAAGAAAAGAAAATGAAAGAAAATGTGGGGAAAGGGAAGATAACAAAAGCAATAAAAATGATTAAGGAATAGGGAAAGGGGAGAAGTAAATCGGAAAGAATAATAGGGAAAAGGAAATTATATGGAAAAAGTTAAAATATAAGGAAGGAATAAAGAAGTGAAAAAACTGCAAAGAAAAAAAAGGGAAAATCTATGAAGAGGAAAAGGAAACGGTTTGGGGAAAGGCTTAACATGGAAGGAAGGAAAGAAGAAAATAAGGGGGAAAAGGAAGAAAGGAAGGAAGGAAGGAAGAAAGAAAGAGGGGAGGGAGGAGGAAGTAAAAAGGAAGGAAGGAGCGATGAAGAAAAGGAAGGAGGAATGAAGGAGGAAGGACAGGAAGGAAGGAAGGATGAAGGGAAGGAAGGAGGAAGGGAAAGGAAGAAGGAAGGAAAAGAAAAAAGGAAAGAGGGCGGGAGTGGGAGATGGGAAAGGAAGAGAGGGAATGGGAGGAAGGAAGGAAGAAGGAAAAGGAAGAGAGGGAGGAAGGAAGGTAAAAAGGAAGGAAGAGAGGGAGGGAGGAAGGAAGGAAAAGAAAAAGGAAGAGGGAGGGAGGAAGGAAGGGGAAAAGGAAGAGAGGCAGGAAGGAAGGAAGAGAGGGAGGAAGGAAGGGAAAAAGGAAGGAAGAGAGGCAGGGAGGAAGGAAGGGAAAAAGGGAGGGAGGGAGGAAGGACGGAAGGGAAAGAGGAAGGAAGGGAGGGAGGAAGGAAGGAAGGAAGGAAGGAAGGGAGGGAAAAAGGAAGCTGAGATGAGATAGAGAGAGAGAGAGAGAGAGAGAGAGAGGGAGGAAGGAAGGAAGGAAGGAAGGAGGAAGGAAGGAAGGAGGAAGGAAGGAAGGAGGAAGGAAGGAAGGAGGAAGGAGGAGGAAGGGGATGGAGGAAGGGAGGGAGGAAAAAGGAGGGAAAAGGAAGAGAGGGAGGAAGGACGGGAAAAAGGCAGGAAGAAAGGGAAAAAGGAAGGAAGGCAGAAAAGAAGGGAAAAGGAAGAGAGGAAGGAAGGATGGAAGGGAGAGAGAGAGGGAGGGAGGAAGGGAAAGAGGAAGGGAGGTAAAAAGGAAGGAAGTGAAGAAGGAAGGAAGGAAAAAAGGGAGACAGAGAGGGAGGGAGGAAGGAAGGGAAAAAGGCAGGAGGGATGAAGGGATGGTAAAAAGGCAGGAAAAGGAAGGAGGAAAGGAAAAAAGGAAGCAAGAAAAGAAGGCTGGAAGGGGATCAGGGAGAGGAAACATTAAACTAAAAAAGGAAAATTATTAAGTAAAGGGGGAAATGGTAGGAGAAAAGGAAAGAAGAGAAGTGAAAGGAAAAGAAAGGAAAAAATAAAAGGCAAGGGAAGGAAATGAAAAATGAGAAGGGGAAAATATAAGGAAGGAATAAAGAAGTGAAAAAACTGCAAAGAAAAAAAAGGGAAAATCTATGAAGAGGAAAAGGAAACGGTGTGGGGAAAGGCTTAAAATGGAAGGAAGGAAAAGCAGAAACTAGGGAAAAGGAAAGACATGAAGGAAGGAAGGTAAAAGGAAAAAGAGGTGAGGGAGGAAGGACAGGTAAACAAATAAGTAAGGAAGGAAGGAAGGAAGGAAGGAAAAGAAAAAGGAAGAGGGAGGGAGGAAGGAAGGGGAAAAGGAAGACAGGGAAGGAGGAAGGAAGGAAGGAAGGGGAAAAAGAAGAGAGGGAGGAAGGAAGGTAAAAAGGAAGGAAGAGAGGGAGGAAGGAAGGGAAAAAGGAAAGAGAGAGGGAGGGATGAAGGGAAAAGAAGAGAGGAAGGAAGGGGAAAAGGAGAGAGGGAGGAAAAGGAGAAAGGGAAAAAGGAAGCATAGATGCAGGAGGAAGGAAGAGAATGGAAAACGGAGGGAGGGAGGAAGGAAGGAAGGGAAAGAGGAAGGAAGGAAGGAAGGAAGGGAGGAAAAAAGGAAGATGAAGATAGAGATAGAGAGAGAGAGGGAGGAAGGGAGGGAAGGAGGAAGAAAGGAAGGAGTGGGACCGGAAGAGAGGGCAGGAAGGAATTCAGTAGGGAGAAGGCAGGAACAAGGAAGGGAGGGAGGAAGGAAGGAAGGAAGGGGAAAAGGAAGAGAGGGAGGAAGGAAGGGAAAAAGGCAGGAAGAAAGGGAAAAAGGAAGGAAGGCAGAAAAGAAGGGAAAAGGAAGAGAGGAAGGAAGGATGGAAGGGAGAGAGAGAGGGAGGAAGGAAGGGAAAAAGGAAGAGAGGGATGAAGGGAGGAATGAAAAAAGGGAGAGGGAGGGAGGAAGGAAGAGAGGGAGGAAGGAAGGAAAAAAGGAAGCAAGAAAAGAAGGCTGGAAGGGGATCAGGGAGAGGAAACATTAAACTAAAAAAGGAAAATTATTAAGTAAAGGGGGAAATGGTAGGAGAAAAGGAAAGAAGAGAAGCGAAAGGAAAAAAAAGGAAAAAATAAAAGGCAAGGGAAGGAAATGAAAAATGAGAAGGGGAAAATATAAGGAAGTAAAAAGGAAAAAGACAAATTTAAAGATAACGAACAGGAGAGAAAACAAAAAAAAATGGAAAGGAAAACAAACAGAAGGGAAAACTCATCCACAACGAGGGGAAAGGGAAATTGAATGAAAAAGGAAAGGAAAAATCAGACGGTGGTAGAGAAATTATATCGCTAAGAAGGAAAATCATTAGGACAGGTGACAGGGGGAAGTGAAATGAAACGACAAAAGGAAAGGATAACAAAGACAAAGCAAAGAAATGAAAAAAATGAAGGGGAAAATATAACTGCCAGAAATGAAGGGGCACGTGGAAGATGTAAGTAAATGGAGGGAAAGGGGAACGATTTTGAAAGGGAAACCAGAATGAGATAAGGAAATCGGATTTCTTGTCGCAGTCGTTGTTGATGTCTCTTGTTGTGTGTTGAGAGCAGCAATACGCAGCTCTTGTTTGTGTGGTGTGTTTTGTGTTACTGATATTCCTTGGTCTCTACAAACACTGATTTATAATCTGGTCCTTATCGTCCAGTTCAGAAACACTTTCCCATGTGTTTTAGAGAGAGGAGAATTTAGAAAGGGAAGAAAAGTCGCTAAGAAGCGAACCAATCGATTGTTTTGGTGCAACAGACCGCACAATTGATTCTAAGCTAACATACATTGTTTCCCTTATAAGACCTTCTTAAATGCATTTTAAGACTCCTTAGATGAGATCAAATGATATTTATGTCATTGAAATAATTTAGAAATGAAAGTGCATTTTGCCTACCATCTACCAGGCTCCAAAAAAAATGACAACACAAAGCAGTCAATTAAAAAGTTTTGTCCCCCCCAAACAGTCCTGAGCAGTTGTGGCCTTCATCTTTTAAAAACCCATACGTAATTTTGTATCAGCAAAAATACACTCTCCACAGAAGAATTACACACATAATATGTCTATCATTCCGACCAATTGGTGACAGTGCTTTTATCATTTTTTAATGGATGACTACCATTGAATTAACATTAAATGTGTGCGCTGCTTCATTTTTTCAACCTCAATTCAATTGTTAAAAAACCAAAAACACTCCCCTATCCTCCACTGGTCAGCAACGAAACCTAATCCCCCTATGAACAAATTGGTTTTAACTTATTAACTACTTTTCAAGCATGAAAAATGCCATCCCTTTTAATTATATAACATTTAGAATAAGCGCAAAAAATCTAATTTAACATTGCCTAAACTATATCAGCAACTTTAAACTTTACTTTATTTATGATTTTTATGTCGAAACGATGTTAGTGTTTTCCCGTCCCCACCCTTCTTCTTTTTTTTGTCTCCATCGGGCTGTAAATTTAATCAGAATCACCCCACAAACACTGCCTCCTCAAGCGCTTTGGTGTGTGTTTGTGTTGTTGTGTTTGTGTGTGTGTGTGTGTGTGTGAGTTGAAGTGAGGGTTTTGAGGTCTGTTGCAGCCTGAGGTCACTGCATTACTGCAAGTCCCGCTCAACTCTCTATATAAGTTTTTTATTTGTTTTTTGCACTCTTTTTTTCCTTCTCATCTTGTCATTCTTGCTTTATCTCTCTCTACTAAAATCCTACTCTTCACTTAACTCTACAAACACTTTGATATCATCTTTGCACTCATCCCTTTTTCTCCTCACTTTCACATTTCATATTCTGTTTATTCCTCAGCTCTCTCACGTGGTCTTTCTTTGCCTCTCCCCTTCTCTTGCATCTTCCTTTCCCTCTTTCTCCATCTTGTCTCATTTCTCTCTTTCCTTCTCCTGTTACAGTTGCACGTGGGTTTACCTCACTTTATTCATTAATAAGTATCAAAAATAGAGGTTAACCTTTTCCCTCCCCCTTGTTTAACAAAGGTCAGTAAATGGGCAATGTTTGACCTGCAGAAAATATTAAATGTCAGTCTGGGGAGGTCCAAGAACTCTTCTCTTCTCTTCTCTTCTCTCTCTTCTCTTCCTCTTCTCACTGTCTCTCTCTTTCTCTTCTCTTCTCTTCTCTTTCCTTCTCCCTCTCCTCTCCTCTCCTCTCCTCCCTCTCCTCTCTCCTCTCCTCTCCTCTCCTCCTCTCCTCCCCTCTCCTCTCCTCCCCTCCCCCCTCCTCCTCTCCCCTCCCCTCCCTCTTCTCCTCCCCTCTCTCCTCTCCTCTGTCCTCTCCTCTATTTTTTTTACCATGCCTTCACACATTACAATACTGCCTATTAAATCAAATTTACTAGTATACAAATACTATTTTTTAAAAAACCTCTAAGAATAAAAACATTAAAATAATTTTTATATATTTTATTTTTAAAAACATTTTTGAGTAATATCCATAAATTAAGAAAGTTGTTTTAAAATTGAAGAAATTGAACAATTTTGGATATTGATTCTACATTTTAACACTATTTTAAACTAATCGTTTAACTAAACATTTAAAATACAAATTGGAGTTTTAATTATTAAAAACCTTGTTTTTCCATTCCATCAATACATTACTAAAAATATCAATTAAAAAAAATGTCAAAATCAAAGTTTTATCATTGTTATATACAATTTTGCATTTAAGTGGAACAGCCAGGCCAAAACCTCTATTTAAGGTTTTATACCGACCATGTGATGTCTTTGAAATATTATAGAAATTATTCATATAAACAGTAAAAACTGAAACCTAAAATTACATCCATTTGCTCAAAATTTTCAATCAGAACAATATTTTCCTTACTTTAAATAAAATAAACATCACTGAAATAATTTTTTAAATTACTTCTATTTCATCTAGTTGCAAAAGACGATTTCACTTATTTTAACTTAATGTACTAAAATAACTAAATGATAAATATTCATAAAAAGTATATACAGTAGACATAAAAAATGCAAAAACCTCAACTAAAATTTAAATGAAATTGAAGTATAAAAATAAAAACTGATTCAAAATATAATCTTAATGATACTTAAATAAGACTATTTAAAACTAGCTTCTTTTTATGCTAGGCTTTTTTTCATGCTTTCGTGTAGGAAAGAAAGGTCAAGGGGCACCATATTTGTCTTTGGTATATGATTTTAGTATTGTCTTTCTTAAGCCCTATTCACACGGGATTAGTATTACCTGGTGACCTCCAGTCATTTGTAATAATTGCGGAGGTTGTCTGTGATCATAATCCCGTGCGAATCAGCCATGTCTTTCATTTGTAAAGTAAAAACTCCCCCGCAAATAACCTACCATATTTCGCCAAACACTGAGGTCCTGTGATAATATTAGACCCGTGCAAATCAGCATCTCTGTGATTCGGCCAGCATTTAGCGGGTCGTATATCATTTTTCAAGGTTTTTGTTCGCTGTGCGCCTTTTTATCCATCTTCCGCGAAGAATGGAGGGTAATTTCAAAATCACACAAGGTCCCCAGATAATACTAATCCCGTGCGAATAGGGCTTTAGAGTGTTTTTAGTATGTTTTCCAGTTTGCACTATTTTAAGAGATTTTTTTTTTTCCTTTCTCACCCCCCAAGCATGAGGACTTTCCTGTAATGACAAGTGTTATCCCATCTTTAAAAAAAATCACCTTGTGGTTGCCATGGAAACTCAAAAGTCCCTTACATTCCACATGCACACACACACACACATTCACACAAACATTATGGCAGCATGATGGGCCTATATAAACTCACATACTGATACATACAATATATATATATACAGGTGCATCTCATTAAATTAGAATGTTGTGGAAAAGTTAGTAATTCAACTCAAATTGTGAAACTTGTGTATTAAATAAATTCAGTGCACACAGACTGAAGTAGTTTAAGTCTTTGGTTCTTTTAATTGTGATGATTTTGGCTCACATTTCACAAAAACCACCAATTCACTATCTCAACAAATTAGTAATACTTCGTAAGACCAATAAAAAAAAACTTTAGTGAATTGTTGGCCTCTGGAAAGTATGTTCATTTACTGTACATGTACTCAATACTTTGGTAGGGGCTCCTTTTGCTTTAATTACTGCCTCAATTCGGTGTGGCATGGAGTTGATCAGTTTGTGGTACCGCTGAGGTGGTATGGAAGCCCAGGTTTCTTTGACAGTGTCCTTCAGCTCATCTGCATTTTTTGGTCTCTGTTTCTCATTTTCCTCTTGACAATACTCCATAGATTCTCTATGGGGTTCCGGTCTGGTGAGTTTGCTGGCCAGTCAAGGACACCAACACCATGCTCATTTAACCAAATTTTGGTGCTTTTTGGCAGTGTGGGCAGGAGCCAAATCCAGCTGGAAAATGAAATCAGCATCTTCAAAAGTTGGTCAGCAGAAGGAAGCATGAAGTGCTCGAAGATTTCTTGGTAAACGGGTGCAGTGATTTTGGTTTTCAAAAAACACAATGGACTAACCCCAGCAGATGACATTGCACCCCAAATCATCACAAGACTGTGGAAACTTAACACTGACTTCAAGCAACTTGGGCTATGAGCTTCTCCACCCTTCCTCAAGACTCTAGTACCTTGGTTTCCAAATTAAATACAAAAATTGCTCTCATCTGAAAAAAGGACTTTGGACCACTCGGCAACAGTCAAGTTCTTCTTCTCCTCAGCCCAGGTAAGAAGCCTCTGACGTTTTCTGTGGTTCAGGAGTGACTTAACAAAAGGAATACGACAACTGTAGCCAAATTCCTTGACACGTTGTGTGTGGTGGCTCTTTATGCCTTGACCCCAGCCTCAGTCCGTTCCTTGTGAAGTTCACTCAAATTTCTTGAATCGATTTTGCTTGACAATTCTCGTAAGGCTGCGGTTCTCTCTGTTGGTTGTGTATCTTTTTCTTCCACACTTTTTCCGTTTTTCCGCTTTCTGTTAACATGCTTGGATACAGCGCTCTGTGAACAGCCAGCTTCTTTGGCAATGAATGTTGTGGCTTACCCTCCTTGTGAAGGGTGTCAATGATTATCTTCTTTACAACTGTCAGATCAGCAGTCTTCCCTATGTTTGTGTAGCCTAGTGAACCAAACTGATAGACCATTTTGAAGGCTCAGGAAACCTTTGCATGTGTTTTGAGTTGATTAGCTGATTGGGATGTCATCATGTTCTATTTTGTTGAGATAGTGAATTGGTGTTTTTTTTTTAAAATGTGAGCCAAAATCATCACAATTAAAATAACCAAATACTTAAACTACTTCATTGTTGCATTGAATGTATTTAATACACGAGTTTCACACTTGATTGAATTAAACTGAAATAGAATGACTTTTCCATGACTTTTAATTTATGAGATGCACCTGTAGATGCTATGGCAAAATGTAAACATGCAGGACGGCATATATATATATATATATCTCTATATACAGTGGGTCCGGAAAGTATTCAGACCCCCTTAAATTTTTCCACTCTTTGTGCTATTTCGCCATTTGCTAAAATCATTTAAGTTATTTTTTTTTCCTCATTAATGTACACACAGCACCCCTATTGACAGAAAAACACAGAATTGTTGAATTTTTGCAGATTTATTAAAAAAGAATAACTGAAATATCACATGGTCCTAAGTGACCCTTTGCTCAGTATTTAGTAGAACCCTTTTGATCTAATACAGCCATGAGTCTTTTTTGGGAAAGATGCAACAAGTTTTTCACACCTGATTTGGGGATCCTCTGCCATTCCTCCTTGCAGATCCTCTCCAGGTTGTTCTGTCAGGTTGGATGGTAAACGTTGGTGGACAGCCTTTTTAGGTCTCTCCAGAGATGCTCAATTTGGTTTAAGTCAGGGCTCTGGCTGGGCTTTTCAAGAACAGTCACAGAGTTGTTGTTGAAGCCACTCCTTCGTTATTTTAGCTGTGTGCTTAGTGTCATTGTCTTTTTGGAAGGTAAACCTTCGGCCCAGTCTGCGGTCCTGAGCACCCTGGAGAAGGTTTTCATCCAGGATATACCTGTACTTGGCCGCATTCATCTTTTCCCCTCGATTGCAACCAGTTGTCCTGTTCCTGCAGCTGAAAAACACCCCCACACATGATGCTGCCACCACCATGCTTCACTGTTGGGTCTGTATTGGACAGGTGATGAGCAGTGCCTGTTTTTCTCCACACATACCGCTTAGAATTAGGCCAAAAAGTTCTATCTTGGTCTCATCAAAACAATGAGATCTTATTTCTCGCCTCTGGAGTTCCTTCAGGTGGTTTTTTTAGGCAAAACTGCACTGAGGTAGGCTTCGTCGGCCACTCTGGCCATAAAAGCTCCCCCTGGTGGAGGGCTGCATTGATTGTTTACCTTTCTTGCTACACCTTTGCTCGCCATCTCCCGACTTTCGCCTCTCTGTAGCTCAGCCACCCAGGTCTTTGGGTTCTTCTTTACCCTCTCTCACCAAGAGGCTCTTCTCCCCCGATTTAGCCTCCAGTTTTTGCGGAACGGCCAGCTCTAGGACGGTTTCGGTCGTCCCAAACGTCTTCCATTTAAGGATATGGAGGCCACTGTGCTCTTAGGAACCTTAAGTGCATTAGAATTTTTTTTGTAACCTTGGCCAGTTCTGTGCCTTGCCACAATTCTGTCTCCGAGCGCTTCAGGCAGTTCCTTTGACCTCATGATTCTCATTGCTCTGACATGCACTGTGAGCTGTAAGGTCTTATATAGACAGGTGTGTGTGGCTTTCCTAATCAAGTCCAATCGGTATAATAAAACACAGCTGGACTCAAATTAAGGTTTAGAACCATCTCAAGGATGATCAGAAGTAAATGGACAGCACCTGAGTTAAATATATGAGTGTCACAGCAAAGGGTCTGACTAATTTGGACCATGTGATATTTCAGTTTTTTTCTTTTTTAATAAATCTGCAAAAATGTCAACAATTCGGTGTTTTTCTGTCAATATGGGGTGATGTGTGTACATTAAGAGGAAAAAAAATTAACTTAAAGTATTTTAGCAAATGGCTGCAATATAACAAACAGTGAAAAATTTAAGGGGTCTGAATACTCTCCGTACCCACTATATATATATATATACACGTCCATCAGAGTTCTGTCCCATCCATGCACAGTTTGCATATCACGCTCACTACATAATTCTTTCATTCTGTGCATGTCCATTTAACTGCAGTCAGCTATTAATCTTGTCTGAAATCTAAAAATGCACAAAGTTTCCTGTGAGGGGGAGGTTTAGGGGTAGGGTTGGTGTAGGGCAATAGAAAAGACGGTTTGTACAGTATAAAAACCATTACGTCTATGGAGAGTCCCCGTAAACCACCAGTACCAACGTGTGTGTGTGTGTGTGTGTGTGTGTGTGTGTGTGGGGTTAGGGGTGTGCAAAACAATACATTTAAAATTTTAAAGATTTCAAATTCCAATACAGCTCCAGAATTTCAATTGAATGATGAAATTCCTGATGTTCAGCAGGAAGCAGAATTTTACTTTGAATGTGAATTTAAGGAAGTAGAATGAAAATCAAAACTACACAAATTTTATTAGACAAATATGTATGAGGTATTTCGTTATAAGTTTTGCATAGGCCTAATTAAAGTAATGATGCATATTAATTCTTATTTTGAAGACTTTGGGGTAAATTAGCAGTGTGCTTTGTGGGAAACGAAATGTCGTTGCACTAAAAAAATTGTATTAAAAAATGTAATCGTAAATACTTATTGATTAAAAATGATGATTTAAAATATTAAAATATTACATTATTATTAAGATATTTGTATTACTATTTTAATATTTTAATTTGTAAATGAAAGATAATATTTAAATATTTTATGTTTAATTTGTTTTTACTATTTTAATAATTGTGATAAATATATATTAAACATATTACTATTATTATTTGTAATACATATATAATTTTTTGTGCTAATTTTAATGCTAATTTACCCCAAAGTCTTCAAAATAAGAATACGTTTATTTAGTTATTTGACCAAAAAACAAACAAACTTGTGACTAATTAATTACCTCTGCTGTTTGACTGTTTAATTTCTTTACATTGTAGTTAAGTCACTTCCTCTTCCTGTCATTCCATTTCAAATTCCTGTGGGGTGTGTCCAAGTCAAACGTAATGAATGAGTTGCTCATGAAGTTGGGGTTTGCTTTAGGGGTTTGGGGTTTGTTCAAGTATATGAGCAATAGACAGCAATGTTTACTTAGCGAGTGCCACTCAATATATTAATATATTAAAGGCTATATATAGAAGTGCAGAAGTCGGCACTAAAGCATAATATTCCTTTAATGTGCAGCAGGGACATTTAGAAATTTCAGCAGTGACCTTTGCAACAAGACAAACACTAAGCAATTACAGCGCCTTCAGCCATTTTCAGACTAGCAGTGTTTAATTTGTGTGTGTGTGAGACAGCCAGAGCCAGTGAGATCAAGATAAATAGTCTGTAAAGTCATCAGCCTTTTAAAGCTGACCTTAGATCAGTGAAAGTGCCGAGCCTCAGCCAATCGGATTTAAAGCTCACTCTAAAGCTGCCAGTCGTGTTTAACTGAGACTAGCTAATCATTATTTGCTGGGACAACCACAACCTACAATTAATTAATTGTAAAACACTCCACGTAACACGAACAACGAACACTTTAGCCTGCTACAGCCTGTGTTTGGACTCTGAGTGTCTCTGTGAGTTTAATAGTCCTGTTTGATATTGTATAATCTTTAAATGTTTCGGATGAGTTTGAGAATCATTGCGGTACTATTACAGTTTTTGTTGATATTTTGAATTAGATTTTATTTTTAGTTTCTCTTTTCATCTTAAAGTTTTAGTGATTTTGTTTTGTAGTTTTAGTTATTTTTCAGTTTCAGTTTTGTATTTTTTATAAATTTTTATTTCAGTTTTAGTTATTTTAGTACATCAATTGAAATAATTTAAAATGAGAAATGTTGCTGAAATACCTTAAATATTTTTATTAATATATATATTATATATATATATATATATATAATAATATATATATAATATATATATATATATAATATATATATATTTACTTATTTGTTATTTTATTTTTATTTTTTTAAAACTCCTTTGATGTTTATTTCACATAAATTCAAAGAACTGATAAACATGACACACATTCAGATTGGTGTTGAGACCATTATTATTATATATTATTTTCTATTTGAATATATTTTAAAGGTGACCTAATATACCTCTTTTTACAAGATGTAATATAAGTCTCAGGTGTCCCTAGAATGTGTCTGTGAAGGTTCAGCTCAAAATACCCCACAGATTATTTATTCCATTTTGAATATGTCTGTTTTGAGTGGAAGCAAAAACAACTCTGTTTTCGTGCCTGTATCTTTAAATGCAAATGAGCTGCTGCTCTCCGCCCCCTTTTCCAGAATAGGGCTGTGCCTTTAAACCTCGTACCTCAGATACTCTCCCAAAACATCTGTATAGTTTTGATCATCATGTCTAACGCCCTGAAAACTTATTTTTATGCGTTTTAAAGACATATCAGTGTAAACTTCTGATATATGGTTTTCTGAGCACACATCCAAAGCTTAAACTGTCAAATATACACAAGGTTATGGCTAAAGCACACATAAGTTACATAAACACAGTCGGTTACATAAACAGCTGGGAAAGAAATCGCATGTTTGTATTAGATCTGTGTATTAATTGACAGCAGCGTAATATACAATACCTTCTGCTGTCTGTGCTGTTGATATGACCTAAACAATAAAATAAAAACAGAAAATCACTCACTGCTCTGCAAGGTTATTTTCGTAAACGAAAACTAAGACTAAAAACGACTGATGAAAAAACAATTTCATAAACTGAAATAAAATAAAAACGTCAAAATATTTGAAAAACAAAACGAATCTAACAACAGGTATTGAAAAACTAACTGAAATAAAATAATAATTATCAAAAATAAATAATCGTTTTCGTATTCATTACGTTCTCACCCCTTGGCGGAAAAATATACGAGCTGCATGGAGGTTTAGGGAAATAGCCTGTAATGGCGCACCATGCACATGGGGTTATCGAGACGCAAAGCAGTTTTAAAGCCCGTGCACACGTGTCCTTTTGGTAAACGTGCTCCAGCAGTACTTAACATAACACACGACCCATTATCTGACAGCAGCACTAATTTAATTCTGTACCAGACCAGAACCATTTGACATAAAGACTGCGAGTCGCGACCCGAACCGCACTCGCATTAAATCTATTACATCAGGTAAGGAAGATCATTTATTTTCTCATGTAACACAAGCAATCAGACCATCATTAGGCATTCTAAGTTGGTGCTTTGATGAAAATGACATGATAATTAACAGAAAAAAAGATGAAAACAATACAAAACTTTTGCCTAGCATCTTCTGATCATTCTGCCAGGCTTTTGAACAAATGTGCATTGGCTAAATCACATAATACACACGCTTATAATTCTTTATAAATGAAAAGAACATATTCAAATATAAGCCTTTACTGTTATATGCGATTGCCGTTATTATTGAATTTCATCAGTCCCAGTTTTGATTGATGCACGGCTGTTCACGGAAAAGTGAGCAAGACACCACAGTTACAATATCATGATTATGGTTCAATAAGGAAAGACATATAACCAAATCAGGCTACATTTATCTTCATACTCAATATCTCAACACACATCATTGGATTTGACATTAAGCGTGACTTGTGTAGATTAATTTATTACAAAAGCTTGCCTGCTTTCTTTTACTATCTAATCAATCTCAGCATGCGTTAATTTTGTTTCGCTATATGTTTGCCTCACTAAGGTTAAATTATGCCTGCGCTCTGGAAGTGATCTGTTAATTCTGCTAAACTTTAATTAAAACTGAAACTAAACTATATAAAAATGAAATAAAAATGCGTTCACAAAATAAAAACTAAACTAAAACTAACAACAATATTAATGAAACTAATAAAAACTAAACGGAATTTTATAGCAAATTTGAAAACGATATTAAAATAAAACTAATTCCAAAACTATATTAACCTTGCTGCTCTGGACTGAATAACTTCTGTAGCTTTAATAAGAAGACATGAATGCTGCTTTTAAATGCTCTAGCATGAAGATAACCGTGGCGGATTGTGTGCAGCTCATTTAGGGCGGGGTCTCTGCTAATATGGTAGTGTCCGTCATCAGTCGTGGGCGGGGCCTATACAATGTGACATCACTTTGTACAGAATCTGCAAACAGCTTGTTCTGAGACACTACGTATGATTTATGGGGATGATGTCCACATTTATGTCCAAACACCATGTGAAAGTGAATTTTGCATAATAGGTGCCCTTTAATAAATACGTATATGCAGAATCATTTTTAATTTTCTTTAATAATTTTATATGCAGAAATGTCCATACTGGTCTGTTATTGTAGTTTCATCTATTAAAAAAACAAGCTGCTTTACATGTCAGTAAGTCTCTTGTTCAGTGGATAGATGCTGCCTAGAATAAGCTGAAATGAGGAACCAGTTTCATTTATCTGGGCTTTTGGTGATGTATGACTTTTATTTTGGCGTGTCATATATTTTGAAAGTCTTAGTTTTTTTGTGCCCTCTCTAATTGAGTGTTTTTGTTTGCTCATTAGTTCAAGCCCTCATGCTGCTTTGTTTTTCAAGTTGAATGTTTTGTTCATCGGCCGTTGGGTGAATCTTTACTGGTTCCATTTAATTAAAGTCAACATTTTATTTTCATAATGTGATGTATTTTCAGTGAGAATTCAGTTTCTAGTTTGGAAATAACATGAACTAATGAGTCATGCAGGTTCATTTATAACTTATGTTATTTTCAAGGCATACATATTATCAGTTAATTTTTTTCCTTTGGAAATTAAACGCATAACTTTGGATTAATAGCATCATGCTCTTCTTTTTAATGGGATCAGGAATGTGTATTAATGAAGTAAATAGGTTCAGTTTTGATTTCACATTGACTCTAAATCCACATTAATGCATGTCATGTTCTGAGTTTTTAGTTTTATATAGTCTTAATCTTGCAAGATTGGTGTTTTTTTACCACCATACATTCATTTATTTAAAATTAATTACAATGAAATAATTTATATATTTATTTTTTTAAATAAAAGGTTCATTAAATTTTTCTTAATCAATTGATTAATTTTTATTTTAAATTAAACCTATATATATATAATATATATATATATATATATATAATATGATAATAGTATATATATCTATATATATATATATATAAAATTAAATGTTTATACTTATTTTTTTGTCTGTTCTCTGTGAGTTATTTATATTAAATTATATACATTTTATACATTTTAAATTCTATAAATTAAAATGAAAATATGTGTTTTTAAAGAAAATGTTTGTTTGTTTGTTTTGACAGCCTCTCTTTCTGCCTCTGTCTTAATGCATACAAATGCATGAGGGGGTGGCGTGAGTGCAGCAGCTCTTCTTCATCAGCTGTTTGACTGAAAGAGGAAATGCAGGCATCTCTTCAGAAAAGTGGAGTGTGGGCACAGAAGCTGGTTCGGGTTGGCCGATACAGGCCATCACGATGTGCCGGGGTGGCCCAGTTCAGTCTTCATCCGTGTCTGTAGGGCATAAGAGTAAAAGACAAGAGTGTGCACTTCTCTTCGCTGAACTGGGTCGCCTGCATCTCTTTTATTCCCTTCAATGACTCCTCTGATCCGCCTGGGAGCCATGTGCATTTGCTGTCCCTCTATGAGCTGATGCGTATCTGCATATAGAGAGCCACAACAAAGACTAAGCATCAATTCTTATAATGATTCAGCTGGAGATGGATGACCTGCCCGCAGGAAAGAAAAATCGCAAACGAGATCTCTTCAGTTCCTTTATTGTTTCTTCTTAACAGCAATGAGAATGAATGGAGACTTTTGTTCAGAAGTTTCAGAGGAGACTCAAATACAAGGTTATTATTTAAAAGTAAAAATAAAAAAAACATAAACCATTTTCTTGACTTTAAATAAAATAAACTTTAAATGAAATAAAATAAAATTGCTTTTATTTCAGCTTGTTGCCAAGGCAACATTTCTCATTTAATGGTACTTATATACCAATCTTAAACATAAATATAAATAAATAAAAACTATATAGACATTAAAAACTAATAAAAATGACAAAAACTGAAAGAAAATACAAGGATAAAACAAATTCTAAATATTAATAAAAACTATAATAGCATCTCACTGGTGCTAAAATAACACTGCTCAAATCTAAAAAAAAGTATTAAATTTTGCTCTGATCTGAAATAGTTTCCTCATTAAATTCTTCTCAGATCAAATGATCTGATTTATAGTATATGATCTACTTTAAATTTATAGCTCGAAACTTTTACTGTTTTGTTTGTTTTTTTGTGTCTCGATGGCTAGTCTCGATCAGATCTTCTCAAACTATTTATTCTAACATTCCCCAAAGGAATTTTGTAGGAGAAAGTTCTAAAAGAAAGCAGATGCATGAATGAAATATAAATATAGTACTCTGTATCAAGTCTCTTGAGCTATGAAAAGCATCCGCAGAGCAAACGTGTCCTCTAGGCGTTCTTCAGGTTCTGAGAAAGACGGAGGGAGATCACATGAGATATATCTGTGTGTGTAGATTTATATTTCTTAGCACTGACTTAATTTTATGCTATAATCAGGATGTTTAAAACTGGGATTCTTAATCCTGGCTGATTACATAATTAATAAACTGATGTGTTATGTGCACTTAAAGGAATAGTTCAGTTAAAAATGGACATTTGCTGAAAATGTACTCACCCTCAGGTTATTCAAAATGTAGATGAGTTTGTTTCTTTGTGGGAACAGATTTTGGAGAAATGTAGCAATTACATCATTTTGCTTCACACTGAATAGTGAATGGGTGCCATCAGAAGTTAAAATGTCTTAATGGATTTGTTTCTTACAAACATGCAACTTTTCGCTTTACAAGACATGAATTGATGGACTGGGGTGGCGTAGATTATTTGTGGATTATTGTGATGTTTTTATCAGCTGTTTGGATTCATTCTAATGGCACCCATTCATTGCAGAGGATCCATTGGTGAGCAACGATGTAATGATAAATTTAGAAACAAACTCATCTATGTTTTGGATGACCTGAGGATGAGTAAATTGAATTTTTGGGTGAAATATTCCTTGAAAGGAACCACATTTGTAGACTCTGATATTCTCCATTATCTTTAAATGGCTTTAGGACTCAGATCAAATACTTTTTATTATGTGTATTTAGCCATTTTCATAATGTCCCCTATTTATGTGTTCTTGTAATGTTTTATGTTTCCAGTTTGACCAGGGCTCTTTTGAAATAGAGATTTTAACCCCTAGAGACTAATGTGGTAAAATAACATTTCAGGTGTGATGCCCATAGTCCTGATGTCCATTGATCAACCAGATGACGATTTTAGTTGGGTTTTCACTACTGTCGCGGTTTCTCTATTTCATGTAACCAAGAGCAACCACATATCGTGCGCTTTAGGCTATGCTTTAGAATAGAGACCCTGCTGATTCACATGCGAAATCTTTCTGTCTGCGCACTCACCCACACTCTATGACCAGGGCCCATTCAATACATCCCGCACTTTGCTTGACTGATAGATTGACTGATTAATTAGTTGTTTAGATGAAGTAGGGGGAATTCACTAAGAGTGAATCACACCCACGGCGGCGGCGTTTAGTTGCACACACTGTCTGCGTTGTGCATATGTGCTTGTCTCCATGCTGCTCTTCTGCATTTGATGAATTACTCCTGCCATGATCAATAGAAAATGTACACAATTTTTTTTTTCCGTGGGCGTTAATGGCAGCAGGGGTTTTGCGAACAAGGTGTGATCTATAATGGACCTAATTTACAAATAAAGGAGGTGTGTCTATGCTGAAATGACTGATAATGACGATGTAGATACAGTGCAATGCTATTTCATATGCATTGTGGGTGGCTAGTAAATAAGACAAGGCTTTTGCAATTCTCCCCCATGTGCTGCATGTGTGTGAGAGTGTATTTCCCACTGGATAATAAATAAATTATACAAAACACAAGTGCATATACATTTTATAAATCCCACTTCTGCCCTTTCCATAGGATATTACTCTTAAAAACTAGCCGTGAACCGGTGCATCAACAATTTACACCACATTCTGCAATGTTTCTCTGACGTTATGAATTCATGGTGCTTACAAATGAACAACATAATGCTACTTGTTCTGGTTTAAAATCACTAAGCCAGAAAAATAATGTGATCCTGTTGACATTTAATTAAAGAAATGAGCTCCGAGAGGCCATGCGTTGCAGTGATTTGGAAGGGTAAGGCATGTTCTTAGTTGCCAGACTAGAGAAATTATAAAAAATAAGAATACAAATAATCAAAACAAACAATAAAACACTTGCTGAGGCAAACTGCTGGATATTGCCAACTAACATAGCAGTTTAGCATAAAAATGAAATGTGTTGTCACAGTTGTATGTTGTTAGATTAATTTAGAGATTATCAATTTAAGAAAAGCAGTTACAATGCCCATTCAAGTTTGAAATTAAATCCAAATTGATTACATATATTTTGGCATTTCTCCTTAAATGATTGATTAGGTGGTTGGTTGATTGATTGATTAATGTGATGTACACTGTAAAAAGTTCAGTTTACTTAAAAAAAATAGTTTGGAAACTGATTGCCTTATTTTTTGCAAAGCAAACTTAGGGAAAGTTGAAGTAAAGGAAGTAATCAGCTAAAAGTAAAGAGAGCTAACTTTTCTTGAGTAAATGAAAGGAACGGTTCACCCACAAATGAAAATTTGCTGAAAAAGCACTCACCCGCAGGCCATCCAAGATGTAGATAAGTGAATGGGTGCCGTCAAAATGAGAGTCCAAAAAGCTGATAAAAACATCACAATAATCCACAAGTACTCCACACCACTCCAGTCCCATCAATATTCTTGGACCGTGAAAAACTGCATATTTATAATAAACTAATCCATCATTAAGATGTTTTCAACTTCAAACCACGGTTTTTGACTAAAATACAAGTCCATAATAGGCTTTCCCCTTTCCCCATCCATGAAAAATTCATCGTCCCGTGATCAGGAGCGAAATAGTTCCGGTCTGGATCAAGCACTGTTCACAGGGAAAGGTACAAACCTGTCGAATTTTTCACAAGAAGCGTTATTATGGATTATGGACTTGTTTTTAGGCTAGAAGTGACTGTTTAAAGTTAGAATAATGCCTTAATGATGGATTTGTTCGATATAAACATGCAGCTTTTCACTTCACAAGACATTAACTGATGGACTGGAGTGGTGTGGATTACTTGTGGATTATTGTGATGTTTTTATCAGCTGTTTGGACTCTCATTCTGACGGCACCCATTCACTGCAGAGGATCCCCTGATGAGCAAGTGATGTAATGCTAAATTTTTCCAAATCTGTTTTGATGAAGTAACAAATTCATCTACATCTTGGATGACCTGAGGGTGTTTCTTAAATAACTGTTCACTAGGTTAAAAAAATGCCATTTTTATGAGAGTTTACCATGGTAATACCATGTTTTTTGTGCATGCATCATGATAATATCAAAGAGTATCATTCATTGAAGTACCTTGAATTACCATGTAAATATTTGTGTAATACGTATGATGTGATATAAATAATTGCACCGTAGTTCAACTACAGTACTTTTTGTAATGAGTAGCTTTAACCAGAAAAGGCTGATTTACAGATCACAGATCGACTCTGGGCTCTCATTGTGCGTCACCTTCATATATTTAATTAGGTCTATGAATAGGTCAATAAATAGGTAGACTGTAATTATACCATGTGCGCTAAAGAGAAAAGCGGTAAAAAGAATCGCAAGGGTCAAAGCACAAAGTATCTTTTTTTTCTTGCAGTTTCCTGCAGTTGCACAGACTCAGGGCTTTCTTTATTTTTCCCTTCCTGTGTCAGTCGTGCTAATTAGTGCCTCTCTCCATCAGCGATTTTCTGACTGGAGCGCGGCATGACAGGAGTGTTTCCTCACTCACACTGCAATGTGTGTGCGAGCGTTCGACGGAGAGAGAGATTGTGTGCATAAGTTTTTGTTGAGGACGGAGCCTGTAATAGAGAGTGACTGGAGTAGGTCAGGTAAATTCAGCAGTCAGCACTGTGGGCTAATTAGAGAGACAGAGGAAGAGAGAGTGAGCGAGAGAGCAGTCCTAACAATGAGCCCAGGGCCTCGTGATCAGCACATGTGATTAGCATCTGCTATTAGAAAAAGTGATTAACTTCCACAGCACTGTCGCTAATGCTAACTTCAGTTCTGCAGTCTCAACGGCTCAAGCTAATCTCTGTTTGAAGTTATGCATTAACCAACAGCACATTCGTATAAATGTTTCTCTCGTTTAATGCAGTATTTATTATGGGCGCTGTCGAATAAGATCATTTTCACGCTAATGCCGGTTCTTCTGTAGCAATTCATTTCACTCTGTGACCAACATGTTTTCTCAGCAATATGCTCCTATGTACTTGAAATTTCCAAAAGTATTTGTCAAGATTACGTTTTATGAATAAGTTTCGCATCAGCAATAAAATCTGACAACAATGCAAATGTAGTTTCTTTAGCTCAAATCATGCTAAAAGCTTCTATTCAAACAAATTCTCTCATTAATTCTATAGACTGTCCACTCAGTCGAAAAACCTCCTTTTCATGCTAAAGTCGCTTTGGTTTTGCACTAGAGAGCATAAAATCTTTTTTTAGGTCAATCAATCAGTGAATGATTGAAAATTGGTGGTAGATAACCTTTATTTTAATGCAGATAACAATTTAAGGTCAACTCATTTTCTGATGTTAGTGGTTTGCTAAGGCAAGCATTATACTATTGCTCATATTTAGGGTTTACAATTTGAACAAACCTATAATCATAAGCATTAAACTTTAAACGCGTAACTCGCTTTGCTTTGTTTGTTGAGGTGAGTCGTACTTTTATACTTTGTGAAAAAAGTGTGCTTAATAGTGTTGAATTTGCACTTGTGAAGTGTACTTCAAATCTTTTTTTTTTAAACTGCATATGCAGATAATGTATTAATGAAATAATCATATGTAAGTGTATTTAAAAGAAGAACACACATTCAAGACTGTTTCTTAACATGCATAAAAAGTGCATTTAATGTCAAATAAGTTTTATGTTAAAGTACATTTTATGTCATTGTTTAAATAATCTTTTATTGTGCTTTAAAGAAGTACACTTACTTTTATGCATTGACTAACATACTAAAGCATATGTAAAGTACTTGATTTTAATTTTAGCAGTAGTGTGGTATTCAATATTGCATTTTAAAGTAAATATATTTTACATGTACTAAATTGCAACTTCATCATTACAAATATAATATATAATGACATAGAAGTGACATTAAATTATATTTTAGTTTACCATAAATGCTTGTCTGTAAATTAAACAATACACTTTAATTATATTTCAAAGACAATAGAAGTAATTGTGAAATTACATATAAAGATGTACTTAACTCCTACTTATGTAAAAAAAAATCACTCTTAAGTTCAACTAATTTTGTTTAATATAAATTTAGTTTGCAATACATTTTCATTTAACATGCAATTAATTGTGTGAATAAATTACGTTCAGTTCGCACATAAGTACTGTATATTCTTTTTTTTTTAAAAGAAAAGAATGCTAAAGTGTACTTCATTTTTACAAGGGTAGCTTCATGGCGACAGGTTTTACACCACTCATATTTTTCCAAAATGAATAGCTTGAGCAGTATGCATTAATGCCAGTACAGTATCTTGGACTGTTTTGGCTCGTATGCAGTTCTTGATTGTGCATATTTCTCTCCTGATTCAGACAAGATGACTTTTTCACTGGAAAAAACAAAATTATGGATAGAGGAATCTTATTTTAGCCAGAAGGTAAAAACGGATTTGTTTTGTACCAAAACATGCAGCTTTTCACTTCACAAGACATTAATTGATGCACCACTCACATTTTCTTCAGAAAAATCAGCTTTTTCATTGCTATTTTTCCAAAGTCGAATAACTTCAGCAGTAAGCATCGACGCCAGTACAGTTAGATTGCCAGAGTGTGGTTCAGTACTTCAGACAAAATCAGCTGTAAGAAATTTGCTGATACACCAGCCTGAATAATCCTGGCGAGTGTTGATATGAGCGTTTCTCTGGCATTGAGGGCTGAAGTGCCCTCAGGCCCTGAGCTCAGATTGAGAGCACTGTGTTAGTTCTGTCCATCCAGCTAATGCTAGAGGACTAACAATTTACACTCCATCTCGCACAGACCTACATACTGTACTGCCTACATCTCAGACCATTCACACACATGCTAACACACCTAAAAGCACACTTGACCAAGTCACACTTCATGGGAAGTTGTGGCCTAATGATTAGAGAGTCGGAGTCTTAACCCAAAGGTTGCGAGTTCGAGTCTCAGGTCCGGCAGGAATTGTAGGTGGGGGGAGTGAATGTACCTTCAATACCATGACTGAGGTGCCCTTGAGCAAGCCCAACTGCTCCCCAGGCGCCGCAGCATAAATGGCTGCCCACTGCTCCGGGTGTGTGTTCACGGTGTGTGTGTTCACTGCTGTTTGTGTGCACTTTGGATGGGTTAAATGCAGAGCACTAATTCCTAGTATGGGAAGCCATACTTGGCCACATGTCACGTACTTAAACTCTTACGGAAAAAAAACCACACTACAAACCGGGCCATTGCACAGCTTTTTCGAAATATATATATACTGTATATATATATATATATAGTAGTGATTCAGTCATTTGTATCAGATTGATTGTGTCAGTCTCTCATTAAGGAATGAAACAAGTCTAAATGAGCGAGTCTTTTGAATCATTCCCTCAACCGATTCATTCAGGAACAAAACATGTTAACTGTATAAGAGAGTAATTCATTCATTACACAGACACAGATAAAGTCAGGAACAGTGTTGCAAATCTGCTATTTTACTGCAGAATTAGGCTACATTTACACTGTTGCCTTGGGTTGTTTTTAGTCTGCGGGTTAAAGCGATCTTCCCAAAAACACAATTTCGTTGGACGGGAAAACCTGGATTTTCTGGATATTTGTCTATCCTTCATAGCCTCATTATCATTTGTTTTTTGTCAAATATGGCATCTACATGTTAAAATTTACCATGATGATACCATGATACTTGTTTTGTAGGTGCACATACATTCTCTTTTGCTTTAAAGCAAAAAAAATGTGAGAATTCGCATTTAATTTAGCACCAAACACGTTCAATACTGTGCACGTATGCTATCGTGCAGTTTTATTTTAGCTCCGAGTCGTTAGGAAAGTGTCAGCCGTCTGCACTTCACTCATTAAACGCTCTCACTCTCGTTCACATCGTCCCGCCGCTAATTATGGGCTGGTGACAGTTGTGGAAGCCTTCTCGGCTAAAAGTTTGTTGGTTAGAATTATTTGCATAAATAGGCCATTTTGAAGTCGCTTGTTAGGTTGAGGTGAACACAGCACACCTACAACATCCACCCCTGCAAAAACTTCACGGATCAGTGCTAATCTTGTTCACTTTTTCTTCCGCTTACTCCTTTCCTTTTGCTCTCTCTCTCTCACGCTCGCTCTGTAGGAAATGTAGTACCGCCGAAATGAGGGCGAAGTAGAAAATTATGTGGAGATGTAAAGTGCTAACATCCGTCAGACACACACACATGACCATGTCATCACGCCATTCATCTGCAAATTCGGGAACACGGCTTCAGTGTCCAGAAGGTCAAAGCAATTTATCAGTAACAAATAACATGCCACTGTTGTGTGTGATGCTTTAGACATACTTGGCTGTAACCAGTTCATAATGGACAGTACATTCACTGAAACACTGTTTTACACTCTCCAGCTTCAGGAACTCCAACTGACTCACTAGAAAACTCAGTAACTCAGCACTTTCAACATGATTTATGCATGAAGACATACATATAGCATCATATGATTTCTGCAATGCGGAAAATGCGGACAGAATCATGGAATCCTGACATAATGATATTTATAGTATAAGGCGGAATGTACGGCTATGCACTTAATCAAACCATGATATAGACTATTGTTTGTAAATATTAAGGAAATAAACACATGAACTTCATCCCCAGAGCTGCTCTGAGAGTCTCTTTACCAGCATTTAACCATTTCATTTAATAAAAACTATCATCATATTATAAACACACAGAAACTCAAAGGCCTTCATGAAAACCTGTCAAAATGTGACAAATGGAGCTCAAGCGTAATTCAGACAGACCACGGTGTGACAGCCATGCATAAGCTGACACTCCTCCCACTAAAATTAAATAAGATATGTAAGTTCATTCATACTCACACTTGCCTTAGTCTGTCTCACAGACATGCACTTACCCTCCTCCATCCCCAGCTCCTCCTTATACGGGCATGATCACTGCTTGTCCACGGAAATCATCTATCAGCTAATCGTTGCTTAAACTTTTCCAGTCTCATTTACAGGCCTGTATCACTTCTGCATGGAACCTTATATCTGTTGCATAAAAAAAATTATTGTAATTGCAAAATAATGTTCAGGACCGCTACAATATTCTTAATCAAACAGAGAATTTAATTTGATTGCATTTTAAAAGATTTTAAATTCTATTATTATTTTTTTAATGAATTCCACATATTGATTACCACCATTTTTGATAATACATTTTCATTAAATCATAAAACACAGAATCCAGAAAAATGAAACGCATTTCATATGGTACTATTATTGTTAAAATTGTAATAGATGAGTTTTTATAATATTGTTATTAAGGAATAAATTATCAAATTTATATCATTTAAATTGTTATAATTATTATTAAAAGTCAACTGAAAACCAATTAAAAAAATCCAGAATAATGTAAATGGAAAACACAGAATTTGTGAAAAATAAATGAATTTCACAGAGCCCTAAACACATGCTCACTGTCTCACTGTCATCTGAGCTTTCTCATACACATAGGCACAGTGTTATCGGTTGACACTAATGGCTTCAAGAGCCTCTGATGGCGAGGCGGGATCGGCTGGTCGATAGTATTGACGAGTCGTCAGTCACCAGTGCCATTTACCTGTTTTGTTCTGCAATAATCCTCCACTAATCTCTGCCATCAAACACCATGTACACGCTGACCTGAGAACAGTCCTCATCAGGGCCCTAATGTTTCTTATCAGGAGCCAAATGAAGAAAACATGATCGAAAGGTCAGCTTTATGCTCCTGTCGCAGTTTATGAAATGATTTCAGGCCATTTTGTTCTTATTTTTCTTTCCTACAGAGGGTGCCGTGTGTAGCTGGACAATGATGCAAGAATTGACATTTTCATCTACATTTTTGCATCATTGCTTCATTTTTACATTTATTTTTAAGTTTAAAAATCACATACCCACTTTTCAAAAGTTTGGGATCACCAAGGCTGCATTTATTTGATAAAAAATACAGTAAAAACAGTAATATTATGACATATTATTACAATTTAAAATAACTGTTTTCTATTTGCATATGTAATTTGAATTGTAATTTATAGATTGTGATGCAAATCTGAATTTTCAGCATCATTACTCCAGTCTTCAGTGTCACGTGATCCTTCAGAAATCATTTTAATATGCTGATTTGCTTATAAATGTTTTTACTGTCACTTTTGATCAATTTTAATGCATCCTTGCTGAATAAAAGCATTAATTTCTTTCCATTAAAACAATAAAATACTCACCCATAACTTTTGAATAGTCCAGAAATAGGAACTAATAGGAACTAGTCTAAATATTTTACTGTGTGAAGTGCTGTTTTCAAATCTCTTTTAGAGCAGATGCCATAATTGAGTAACTTTTAAGAAATTTACTTCAAAGAATACCATGATTTTACCCAGCCAAACACAAGGTATGACCTCAGTAACATATCCGTAAAACCATGGATTTTGATACTTGCAAAAAATACTCACTTAGCCAGCCACTGTTTTAACACGGTTGTCTCACATCTTTGACAACTTTTTTACACAAAGTTAGAGTGCAGGTACATGGAAAGAATATTAAAGCAATGTAAGTTCAGAATAAAACAAACATTAGAGACGTGCTCTTGCCTTGAGTTTGGTCATACAAGATCCTGAAGACTTACAGAGTATTACATCATCTGTCTGGTGCAGAGAGAGAGAAGGGTCTCTAGTTTCTGTCCCATTTCTTTATTCATTCTGTCTCTTTGTCCACACGTCTTACTGTGATAACTCATTATTGATCTTTTGTGGCTTGTCAGGGAGAATATATATTTCAGCATGTGAATGCTGGCTTACGACCTGGATGAGTTTATTGGGAATGATATGCTATCATACTATGTATGTTTTGCTTAATATGCAAATGTCCCTTTTCCCGTATTTTATATGCCAGCATGAGGTGTTTGTGCAGGTCTGCTGGGTTTATATGCTGTTTTACAGATTGCAGTGCATATGTGCTTGTGAATTCCTGCATATATGCACAGCTGTTGGATTGTGTGTTGGACTATATTTGGATTTGCAGACTACTTGGCTTACTATTTCTGAAGTGTGCAATATATATATATATATATATATTGTGCATGATCTTAGTTTTCAGCAAAATGCATGTAGCAATCCCGTAATGCAATGGGCTCAACTTGACCTTCCATTTCCAGTGTGACTAATAAACCAAAATCATTCCCTTCTTGACTCATTATTTGATTTGACTGTAAAGAGTTATATAACAATAACAATGCATGATATTAAAAAAGCCAAATAGCATTTGTTTGAAATGTTTAGTTCCACATTGTTTGCACTTTCAAATGCAAAAAAAGGCAACATACCATGTATTTTATACAGTACACTATTACAATTTTTTTTTAAACTTCTAAATGTAGCAACTATTATTTGAGTTTTACAAGAAAATACTATTTCAGTCATTTCAAAATGTCATGTTTAATTAAATGTTACATGCCTTTTCTTTGCATTTTATTAAAAATTTTGACATTTTACGCAAAATGGCAATTAAACAAATTGCATGCAGTGAAAAAGTTTTGACATTTTACACAAAATTGCAATTAAAAATGGCATGCAATTAATTTTTTTTGACATTTTACACAAAATTGAAATAAAAAATGGACATTTTACAGAAAATTGTGATTACAAAATTTGCATGCAGTTAAAACATGTTGACATTTTACACAAAATTGCACAAAAAAAAATGCATGCAATTAATTTTTTTTGACATTTTATACAAAATGGCTATGAAAAAACTGCATGCAATTAACAAATGTTGACATTTTACACAAAATGGCCTTAAAATTTGCATGCAATTAAAAAAAATTGACATTTTACACAAAATGGCCATTAAAAAATTGCATGCAATTAAAAAATGTTGACTATTTATACAAAACTGGGATAAAAACATTGCATGCAATTAAAAAAAAAGTTTACAGCACAAAATTACAATTAAAAGTTTTCTCTTAACATGATAACTGGAGACCTCTTGTTGCATTAACATGCAAAGTGCTGAGGTCCATGCCCATAGCTAGCTATGAGGTCACCGAAGTCTGGACTCTGTACATTTTTCATGTTCAGAAATAAAATTTGTTCTCTGAATGATGAATTTGCTATTTAAAACTCCTCACATGAGTGTATGTATGTTTAGACAGTTTGCAAGAATGTTTAGCGTCCGTGGTATGAAAAGGATTGCTGTCAGACGCTGGCGGAGTGAACAGGCTTGAGAGAGTTGTGAGTGAGGGCGCCTACGCATTAATTTGACACTTTAGAAAGTTAACACAGTGGGAAGTTGAAGTTTAGGGTTAGCGATATATGTATCTTATGTTATTTGCAAAGGATTTAAAATAATTTTGGTTTATTATTATTATTTTTTTTTTACGGTTTTTATTTGTTTTCATAGCAATATCTGGCAACACTGATCCCAAGCACTTAAAGCAGCACTATGTAACTTTTTCTGTGTTCAAAATGTGCAGAATGTATATAATGAGCGAGTACATCATGAATTCATCTTCCAAACGCGTTTTTGTCTGATTCCGAATCACTACGGTACACTTATAATAAGTACTCTTATAGTAAGAAGTCTATGCTATTTCTTTCAGTATAGTTACATTTTCACAAAGTCATGCAAAAAACATTCATAAGAGCACTAGACAAAGTTATGATCTATATAGCAATGGTTATTAATGAAAACTTTAACAGTAATATGTATTGTTGCATGAATAATAAACAACTGATAAAATTATCCACCATCAAATTTTGATGCAATAAATATGGTATAATTGTGGTACAGTGTTCATCCCTCCAAAACAGATAAAACATATTTCACAAACATCTACATGTCTGTCTCTAAAGTGTTTAGTGTATATAATGCGTTGTATTTGTAGGGGTTATTATAGCACAATTCTTAACCTCACTAATTTTCAAACCCTGGCTACGGCCATGCTGAGGTCATGTGAGAGTGCATACTATTTGAAATGTTTATCGCCGTATAATGTGTTTTGTTTTGCATGTGATGCAACATTCGCCGACAGCTTTTTTGTACATGAAATCACCCACATGCCAACAAACCAATGAGAAAGCTCAACAGTAATGGCCAGTCATAGCAATAGAGCGCAGGCAGCAAAGTGGATCTGCTCACCCGAATCCCTCCATAACTGGCACAGATTTGCAGAAAATTACTCTCGTTTGGCAAAGACCGTTACATACGTATTCCTAACTCTTTTTATTATCCAAGCTTTATTTTACACGTAAAATCACAAGGGAATTTATAGTAATGCTAATATTTCACCAGTCCCTGAGCTCATTCTCTCAAATGGCTTGGGTGTGCAGCGTTCGCAGCTTATATGAACTTAACACCCCTGATGTACAGGCTGTTGCACAGTATACTAGTATTCCACTTCACATTGGTTTATTTGAATGAATGTAATGTACTGCGGCTGCAGAAGGTCTAAAAGCCAGATGGTTATAGTCTGACTCAAAAGCTGCATTCTGTTCAATTTCAGAGAGATTTGCTTTGCTCTTTCAGCACATTTACACATCTGTCTCTCTCTGGTGACAGTCTCACTTAGGATTTTTGGTGTGCCACTTGAAATAATCATTCATTTCTAATCAGATGCCCAGATGGCAAAGCACAGCACACATACACATCATCACCTGGTCATTTCACATTCATATCATGCTCATGTTTGTTTGCATATCACTGTGAGGATTCCTTTATTCCCTCACCTATAACCCTGCTTCTTACATTTTGCCATTTTATTTAAGGTATTATTTAACAGATTGACGCTTTATTAAGCCGTTTCCTCTGCAATGATTATTTCAAGTTTTACTTGGAGGACTTCTGTTCTCTCAAAGCTATAGCAAAAAGCTGCCACACACACACACACACAATGCACACAAACATTCACTGTGCATTTCACATGGCTGAAAAAAATTACAGGCAATTATTAGAAGGGCTTTTTATGGTGAGATTAAATAAGCTTTATTGGACGAGGATTATCTACTTCCCAAATGTACTGTGAAGAATTGCTTTACCAAATCGGAGCAAAATTTGCATTTATATACATTCCCCCTCAATACTGTAACGGTTCTGGTTTCAATAATATTTTCATGGTCCAAATATAATGCTGAATTCCCTCTAAAATCCCGCCAAAGGCAGACTATGGAGAGGTTGTGTTGACTTTCTAGCTTATTTATTTATAGTATATAATATATATATATATAACATTTTTTCTAATTATGTATTTATTACCAAGTATATAAAAAATAATATTTTTTTGTTTCATGTAAAATTGTAATATCAGCATAATTCACATATAGAAAAATATATTCATCCTAAAATTATGTTTATTTCTAGGTGTACAAAAATGTCTTGTGAAACCCACACACACACACGCATATACATTTACACATACATTATGTATTCATTTTTATATATAAATACATTTATACACACACACATAATGTATGTGTGGGTTTCACAAGTCTGAGACCCCACTAGAACTTTTTTTTTGTACACCTGGAAATAAACATCATTTTAGGATTAATATATTTTTCAATTTCTCACTGTTTAGTAAACATGCGAGCAATTTAATAGTGTGGATCCATAATAAATGCAGAATTCATTTACTGGGACCACTGTGGAAATATCTGCTTGAAATCTTCCATCTGAATTGATTTTTCCTTTATGAATATTTAATCTCAGCCGTATTGTTGTAATAACTTGTGTTCGAATGATCAAAAAGCTTAATCAGCCAGACTTGGATCAGAGGAATAACTCTACAGCTTAAGAAAAATAATTAGATACCACAAGATGTCTTTTTCTCAGGAGACGTTTGAGTTCAAGTGTATACTGTAGATATGTGGTGTAACATCTCTGAGCTTCTTTCGTGCTGTAATTACAGGCGTCTGAACCTCCAGGCCGGGGGGAACGAGATCCTCAGAGCAAAACCAACAGAAGGAAAGTTTCCTCTAATGTATGCTGCTAATGCCATATATACGGAGCAGGGATGTTTAGTATGCATTAAGGTCTTATCTAGCTCAGTGCTAATGAATTCTGAGCCGAGTATGCCTTAGGCATCCATTTCGGAGGCTGTTTAAGAGTTAAGAAAGCTGATGCCTTTCTGATCTAGAGAAGGCCCCAAATATGACCGAAGGCAGGAGAGAGAAACTGAGTAGGTGAAGCACCATTATTGACCTGATGATGAATCTGATCTCCCATAATGCCTCTGTCCTGCTCTTTCTGGAACATGTGCGCTCACCTCGCTTTCCTTCACTCTGTTTTTTATTCCTTTTGTCTTAATAATTGTCACTTTCCACAAATAGGTTACAAAATGGGGCAGAAATTCTTAAATGAAAAAAGTTATAGTTATAATGTTACAAAATATATCTATTCCAAGTACTGTAAATGCTGCTCGTTTGAACTTTCTGTTTTGAATCATGGAAAAAAAAATGTATCATGATTTTCACAAAAATGTTAAGCAACACAACTGTTTTTTTTTTTCTTTTCTTTTTAAAAAATTGATAATAATCAGAAATGTATCTTGAGCATTAAATCAGTATATTAGAATGATTTCCGAAGGGTCATGTGACACTGAAGACTGGAGTAATGATGCTGAAAATTCAGCTTTGCATCACAGGAATAAATAGCATTTTAAAAAATAAAACCGTTATTTTAATTAAATAATATTTTGCAATATACTGTTTTTTTTACTCTATTTTCAATCAATAATGCAGCCTTGGAGAAAGGCTGAAAAGAAAAGAAAAAATGTAATAAGACAGACCCCCCAAACATATGAGATAGTATATTTCTTGTGTATAATATATATATATAATATAATATAATATAATATTTGTCTATTTACTAAATTAAGTCATCATATTTAATTACGATTTCATTTTCACAATCTTATATGAGTTTGTTTTAGAAAATTATTATATTCATACATTTATTTCAGTTTTTTTGTTCTTAATAGGAAGACATCAGTCGGTTAACGTTGGTGCACACAAACTAAAACACTACCAGGCTGTTTGATGTGTTACCTTCTTTTCATGAGTTTTGGAAATTTATAGGGGTTTTTATGTTAGATAATAGTATATAATATATCTCATAATTCTTACAAAAAAAAACATGTGCCTCTAATGATTAAAAAAGAAATGGGACACCAAAGCAACCCCTATTCATGGATAATTACATTTTCATTCTCATTATTTTTCCATTTCCCGCCCACTCGTCCCCATATCTCTGAGTCTGTTTTTTTTTTTTTATTCAGATCCCCTACTTTTCCTGACAGCTCCAATTTCATATCCTTCCCCTCTCTTTTCCCCTATACTATTCATTTCCTCGCAGGTGTATCTCCTGAATCTCTCTCTCTCTCTCTGTGTGTACAGATGAAAGTCCATGCTTTGACAGCCTCTTCTTCAGAAACAGGTCTAATTCCATCCTAATAAGTCTATCATTATAAATCAAACTATTCTACGAACTGATAACCCCGACATCTGCTTCTCCAGACACCTCGAGTACAGCTCCTAACTCCCCCCTTCTTCCTACCACTCTTGATGGAATCGGCATTGCGTTTATATTCTTTATCACAGAATCAGATAAGTTATCATATTTTTTTTAAATGAGGAGAGTATTTCAAGCCTGTCCAAATCATGTTTCACCAACCCGCGATATCTGATGTCAGCCAACGTCTCTCTCTCTCTCCTCAGTCTATAACTGATAATATATATACACACACACAACAACGCCCAAACCCCTACAATTATTGTTTACAACATTATATATTTCAATATGTTAGAATTATATCTATTTTTTATCACTTCATATAATAAATTTTTATTAAACAATTAATAAATCACAATTTATACTTTTTTTTTTATTACATTAATTTTTTTGTGATATTTTGCAGTGGTATAAAACAGAATCACTTAGTTCAACATCCTCCCCCCCAACACCACCAACACACCCCCCCATCTCCCCACCCCCATCTCCCCGTCTCACCCACCGAGCAATAATCCTACTATATTCTAGGGTAAGATCACTCTTGTATCATGTCATCTGTATGATAAACATATTTTATAAGAATGCTATATAGGTATGGCGAAAAAATATATAACAGTATCTTTAGGGTTATGATATGAACTATGTGTTTCAGGAAGGTTGTTAGACCTTTAGGGATGTATTGTGCTGATTCATGAAAAGGAGTGTATATTTATTATATGCTAAAAACGGTGAGATGCGAGGCAGAGAGGCTGGAAATCAGAGAGGATAGACGTATACACATATACGTATACGGTAGGTACTGATAAGATGTATCTATAATATATATATTATATAGAGATTATACACCGGATGGATAAGGATAGTAGGGGGTAGGGTGATGGTAGAAGTATGTATGTATGGTGATGCTGGAAGTTATTTAATGATTCGGAAAGACATTTCTTAGCGAAGTCGAACGTGTTTGTAAGCACAGGCACAACAGGTGTCAGACTATGCTGGGAGATGCAACAGATAAAAACAGCCGTTAGGTGGGGGATATCATCAGGTTTTGATGTGGAAGCATACTAGTGGAGTAGTGCATGCCCAAAAAAAGTAATTTCAAAGTGCCAACTATCTTGTGGGATCAAATATTACGATTTCTGCGTGGTGGGTGGGAACTGTGAATTGGCAGTGACATGAATTAAAAATATTTTTGACTAAGTCTCTTTGCTGGCGCAGTTGGCTAACAGTTATAGTGACGCCACCCTAAGCATCCCACTATCTCTCTGTATGGTGAGAAGTTCTTGCTAATATGATTTCTCATTATGATGTTGTGGTGGGGAGGGCTGAGGCTGAGCAGGGGATTGTGGGTAATGTGCTGCGGGCTGCCGCCTCAGGCTGTGGGGTCGAGGTGTGCAGGATTGACAGAACCCAGAGCTCTGGGGTATGAATATGAGAAGCGGTAAAAGAGGGCTGAGAGACAGAGATCCCGAGCAGGGATTTGATTAGTGACCCGCTCGCTTTTATGCCTCTGGCTCTGTGTCTTTGTTGTTCTCACTCTCTCTCTCTTATTCTCTCTTTCTTATACCTTTGTCAGCAAAAAGAGAGTGAGAGAAGGTGAAGGTGATGGAGAGGATTTTCTTCTGGTATTGAGTGTTCATCCATGTGTGAAATTAACAGACAGAAATCAGTGCCTCTTACATATATCAAAATATGCTTAAAAACTGACCCTTTACCACATGAAGACACACACACACGCACACACACACACACACACAATTGAGGATTTAAAAAAAATCTTTAAGTCAATATCTATATATTACTATTTTTCAAATATGTTCTAATGATATATTATATATTTTTGTTCATTTGATATAACATTTTATTTGTGTGATATGTTATAGTTTTATAAAATATAATATTTTTACTGTATTATAAGTTTAAAAAAAAAAAAACAATACTAATCGTGTTTTTTTATTATAAACCATGCATTATAATATGGTATGTATATATATATATATGTATAGATTTGACATTATGTATCGTGCAGCGTTTAAAATCTACATAGTAGCAATTTATAATTATTTGCCATAATACATTTTTAAATGTCCTTATCATCAATATTATTTTTTGTATCATCTTAAACTTGAGATTTTTTTTTTTTAACAAGTGTATCACTTTGGGATGTTTTGCGTTGCGGGGAATCTAAAGTGCATTATAAAGGTTAAAATGTATTATATTATGATTACTGATTATTATTATTATTATCTATAGATTAAAAAGGAGTGTGTTGCAAACAGTATGTATCAATCACAAAAACACATTAATATCATTTACATATTAATTATATTTACTTATACACAAACTATATAACTATATAGTTTGATCTAAGCGAGTAAAGGGAGGATTTGCTATAACTATGTGCGCCTGTGATGGTGACCGGTTGCTAGGGCCATGATATGGTCATCATGGAAACGGCTGGAATGACAAATTCACATTGAGAAATATCTCGCTTCTTAAGACCAGAGAATTTTAAAGCACAGAAAAATTTAGCTCAGAACCGAGGGCCAAATTTGTTGCCTGCTCTGCATGCCCTTGATAGTGTGAGCTGTAAAAATCCCTGAACCTGAAACTTTTGTGCTGATTCAGCCTCATTTTTTTTGTATGTTTCTACAACTTCTCTCTCTCCTTTCCCGCCGTTTTTCTTTCCATCAGTCTGTTTTGTTTGCTGGAGCTGGACGTGAATAAGCTTCGCATTCTCATTAGTCAGAGACTAAGCGTCGAGTCGTTGTCTAATAGAAGTGCACTGACGTTGATTGGTGTATTGCTTTTTCACAGCGGGGGGAAAATAACCATCTGTTAAATATTAATCTCTTTCCAATCCAGCTCATAAGACTGAAAACTCCTTCTCCAGCTGCACTTCGATTACGAGAGTCACACGCAGACACACACACATTTTTATAGCTGTCTACATATCAAGGATGGAGTGTCCAGTGCAGACGTTCATGGTCTGGTAACATGAAACTGTTTCAGTGCCTTGTCTTGTTTGTTTTACGACACACACACTTCAGGAACAGACAGACGTGTGATTGTCTCTGTGGATGGCCTGTGAAAGTCATTAGATATTTTACACCATCTCTTTGTGATCTCAGAGACCCCCACCTTAAAAAAACCACACAAACCCAAGGTCTCACTCCACTAAGAATAAGCTGACCATTACATCAGCCTGATGCCTGTTAACCAGTGACTACATGGAGTTTAACACTTAGCATATTGCTTACTGCACAGAATGTAGTAGCCTACACACTATTTTATTTATGGAGTTTAGGTTATGTGTGAAATTAGAGGGCTTATAGGGAGGTGGTGCAGGGCATGCCCTTATTCGTGGCAAGTTGTGGATCACGATCCACGTGCGATGCAACACTGGTGTCGAGATACATCGAACAGACGTTGCAGTGCGCAGCTATGTTGCGGTTAAATCCTGTAGTGGACAAATCAGGAGAAAAGGGAAAAAAAAAATGGTTTTAAAACGGGAAATGAAGACTGAATCAAACACATTGCAAGGTTACATAGCAGTCCTGGTGCACTTTTTGCAGGTTTACTAGTTGGGGTTTTTGAGGTGTGAAGAGTTCTTTTTGTAAAAGCCACTAAAAATAAGGGGTCATATGATGCGACTTTCAATTTTTGCCTTCCTAAAGAAGATCTGTCAAGTTGCCAAAACTCAAGTTCTCAAATCCAACAGTATTCCTTTATAAAAGGTAAGAGTCTGCCCGCTGCCTAAAACGTCTTCGTTCTAACACTCCCCCACATAGCCTACGTCTCGATGGTTGAGGTAGATTTGCATAACGCCGCCCAAATTTTTACGCAAAGAAAGAAGGCGTAACTTTCTAACTTATTCTCGCTGTAGTATTGTTGCTGCTTCCATGTCGTGAAGGCACTGTGTGTTTGTTGTGAAAGCGAAACTACTTCGTTTGATCTTCCAAAAGAGGACACGACTACAAATCAGTGGTTAAGTTGTATTTATAGCACTGTTCCAGAACAGTTCAACCCCAAAATTCAGATGTGTGCAGCGCATTTTATGGTGGACTGTTTCCTGATCCTGGGAGAGTTGACTACAATGACGGTTGTTCTGACTCACAGATTGTAAGTATGTTTTTTTTTTTTTATTTAAAGAATTTGCCACTGATGATTCAAATGTGAGTGTAGAGTAGCGCTTGTTGTTTGTCATTTCTCTTATCACAAATGCAGAAAGGGTTTTATGTTTACACGGCGCGATATGCAACGCAACGCGTAAAAAGACATATAGTCATTATAACTCCGTACTTATGTCCCACTACTGTGCAACAAATGCCAATCGTTTTAATGGGTTTTAATGTGTTTGTCTCGTCGCTCGGCCGGGACACGGCATCACAATATGATAACATTTCCATCACACGCTTGAGGTACTCTTAGGGCGGGGGAGGCCAATTCACATGCACTGGAATAGTCTGGCCAATCACAGCACACCTTGCTTTTCAGACCGTTGAGCTTTGTAAAAATCTACGCGTTTTAGAAAGGCGGGCATAGAGGAGAAACAATAATGTAGTTATGTGGAAAATAATGTTTTTTTTAAACCTTAAACCGCATAAACAAATTTCATTTACACTAAATACACAAAATAATGTTTCTTTTTAGCAACATCATATGACCCCTTTAAACGATTCGTTCAAGTACAAGAACAACACAAGTGACCATCTTTATGAGTGAGTCATTCAATCCTTCAATTCAACCGATTCATTCAGAATGCTTTCTTCTGGAGCATATCTTCTTTATTAGTCATTGAACGCTGAACTGAATCGTTCAAAACTATGAATCTTCGGGGGGTAAAACAAGGGGGGACTGTCTTTATGAGTGCTTAATTAAACGTCATTCCAGTTCACCCTTGGTTTATTTTATTTTTAATTTTTAATCGCAGAATTACATGACATGAACAGTAAATGACAATCATGTCTAATATGAAATTACATAGGGAAATGGAAAAAACCTGTATACAAAAATCTACACATAGATGAAAAGTCATAATATTAAATTAATCAGATTTTTTAATAATTCCCAACAAAGCCTCAAATTCTGCCTAAAATATGAATTACCTAGGACAATAGGGGCTAAACATGTTCTACAAAAAATATACTATAGAATAAAAGCATATATTAACAATTAATCATTTTTTATCATAAATTCCCACAAAGCCTAAAAAATCTAGCATTTTCTGTTATTGTGTATAAAGCTGAGGGATGAAATAGGAGAGCTGAATCCAAGAAGGGAAGTTTTTGTTTGTGAATGAAAAAAATAGGCATACGATATAATAAAGAAGTTGGCAACATATGCAAGGCCTCAACCGATTTGTTTTCCAAAACTCTGATTCATTCTGCAACGTATCTGGTTCATTCAAGAGCGAAACTCCACTACTGTGCGTTGCTCTGAGACGCAGCGGCAATCAGCTTCGTTCGAAAACTATGCTATTACTAACAGTATATGAGATAGTAACAATACCTTTAGCACGCAGAATTAAAATTAACGACAGCTATGCATGCTTACAGAGTAAACGCTTCTGTTGATTATAACGTGGCAATATTAGGGGTGCAACGGTTCTCGGTAAAAAAATCGAACCATACCGTTCTCCACACACGGTTCGGCATACACTAGGACCACGGTTCAACTTAAATCTGACAATGCATCTGTAATATGGTTTATTAGAGTTTGGCTAATGCATGTTTCTGTTGATGGTTACAAATTCTGGCTTCCCAATACATTACAACAAAAAAAAACAATATGTGGACAAACCAATGTGAGTGCTTTATGCTGGAATAACTGTCATTTATGCCGTCATGACGTGTTGATAACGCAGGTGAGACCTGAACAGCACATGTTGCTATCTGTGTTTAAACTAAACTCATTTAAGCCTTGCCAGTTTAAATATTAAAGATCCAGAAGACGTGAACTCGCGCGCTCAGTGAGAAGATCTGTTTGGTTGCTCATCCGAACGCTCGCAAATATTAAGTTCTCTGTGAAGTATTGTGCTTGAATGGACAATTCACACACAAAATTATGTCAAAATACCCGTCTTGGTGAGTATCCTAGCAGACATAGTCGGCTGAACGTAAAGTATCAGTGCACTGGATCAGTGCGTTCTCTTAAAGTGACAGCACTTTCTTAATATTAATCAAACAGCAACAACACAACAAAACAAACAATCTCTCAACCTTTTTTTGCTTTTGTTTTTGATGAATAACTTCTGTGCAACTTTAAATAGGATTATCTTATACAGTCAGATATGCAATGTTATTTTACATTTGATTTATTCAATTTCTGTACCTAAAAGCTATGTTAGACCTACCTAAAAAAACTGAAAAGCACTGTTTCTTTTATTTGTATCTTTTCTCACTGCTTATTTATTTGTGCTGTTGCTTGTAGTTAGATCATTTGTTCTTATTTTCTTTATTTTTATTTGACAATATAGTTTTTTCCCTAAACATAGCACATACCGAACCGTACCGAAACCGTGACTCTAAAACCGTGATACAAACCAAACCCCTAGCAGTGATGTAGTGTTCCCACGCGCTGCTGGTTTAAACTGTAGACAGTGGTGTTTGGTGATTTGACGCTAACTCCCTGCTGCAGCTCCAGCGGTCTTGCCTGTTCTGATCAGCATCCTATTTACTGAAAAAAAAAAAGAATAAGTGAAAAACAAAATATCTCGCAAGACTCGCACCTGCCATGAAGCCTTTCTGGTTGAAGAGAAATCAAAGTTGAACTTCAGAGAAAGAAGAGGTGGAGAACGAGAGAGAGCGGGACCCCTGCAGAAACACAGCGTGTTTGAGAAAACTGCCTCATTAAAGACTCATGATAGCTCATGTAAGGTACCCTTTTCAGATATTTACCATGGTAACTATAGTTTCCACCAAAATGCCATATGAAGAGTTGTTGTTTCCACTGCCCCCACAAAAATGACATTTATGTCTTGTTATGACTTTCATAGAACTATGTGCTTACCATGGTATTATGGTGGTAAAGTGATGATATCAGATGGCAATTTCAGGGTATGAAATTGTTCATGAATGATTAACTTGCCATTTCAGTGCCATATATGAATTTGCACAATTGGATTTATTGAAATACCTTACTGGCATCACTGAAAATGACTTTATGACGTTTATTTTCCTGTTGTTCATAAAGAATTAATTATCATGATGAAAGCATAATCTGATGATCTTGTTCAATCAATGAGAAAGATGTTCTTATCATTTGGAGATGTTGTGAAGACCGAACACAAGTTTTAATGGAAGGTTTAAGTATCCATGACCCAAAATGTGGCAATAAACAAATTAGGAACATATTACATTAAAAGAGATGGATAACTCTCTGAGGAGAATTATTTTGGAACACAATAATAGAAAATATGAATTGGAAAAGGGCATGACTTCTATCAGACAAATAGATGTTTTTCCATTAAAGGAAGATAATCTTAGATTGTTATATAAAATACGTCCCATTCAATGATAAAACTTCTGTAGTCAGAAATGATAACTTGCCGTAAAATGAATCTAGAGAGTTTGAGCATTGAAATCCCATCATATGTTTGCCTATACATTGTGATACTATACGTTATATACACTACTGATCAAAAGTTTGGGGTTGGAAAGATTTTAATGTTTTTGAAAGACGTCTCTAATGTTCACCAAGGTTACATTTATTTGATGGAAATATGATAAAAACGGTAATATTGTTGTGAATATTGTACTGTTTTAAAAAACTGTTTTCTATTTTGAATATATTTAAAAATGTAATTTATTCCTGTGATGTAAAGCTGAATTTTCAGCATCATTACTCCAGTCTTCAGTGGCACATGATCCTTCAGAAATCATTCTAATATGCTGAACTGGTGCTCAAGACACATTTCTAATTATTATCAATGCTGAAAACAGTTGTGCTGCTCAATATTTTTGTGGAAACCGTTATACATTTCAGTATTCTTTGATGAATAGAAAGTTCAAAATAACAGCATTTATTTGAAAAAGTGATCTATTGTGACATAAACGTTTTTGTTTATGTATCCTTGCTGAATAGAAGTATTAATTAAAAAAATAATAAAATCTTATTGACCCCAAACTTTCATATGATGCACATGTAGTCAAAATTATGATTTGGCTGAATAGAAGGTTTCTGAATGTCTTGCTTACAGAAAGTCAAACTACTTTTAAATGCAGATGCAAAAGTCAAGTTTTATCGTTTTTATTCATGGATTTAAGAATGAAGGCTTTTTACGCTAAGTGCATGTTGACGACGTGTGTAATTTGATTGGTTTCTACCAAGTGATGAATAAATTTGCATCAAAATACTGTAGAGATTGTTTGGACGCACAACCTTTGACATCAAAAACTAATAATTTTTTTCCTAGCCTTTTAAAAATTGCTAAGCCCATTTATTTTGCTATCATATCGATTATACTAGATTATACATGATTATTATTTGCATTTATCATTGTTTTTGCCCTTAGTCCACAAACAACATTTTAGTTTGGCAGTGTTAATTCTGACAGCAAATTTTGATTTAGTTTTAGTCATAGTCTTTTGACTAAAATGCCATTTCGTTTAGTCATATTTTAGTCATCTGAATCGTTTTTAGTTTTAGTCGACTAAATATCATAAGATTTTAGTCGACTAAATCTACAGTAAATTTAATAAAACCTCTTCTCATAAAGAACAAGAACATGGTCTTCTTTTTAATGAAATACCAATGGTTATATAGGCTAATTATGCATTCTTTATAGCAACTTGTTTTCCATATTCTTCATTCTTTCAAGCAGAAATATTTATTTCTATAAATAAATGTAGGTTAATGTTTAGGGCTACTAAAGTGTTTCAGTCAAGAGCAGTGCGTGATTTTCTGCCTTTCTTTTGTTGCTTGATTAACATCAATGACTCCTAAATTAGGCTGCTGTCCCTTTAAAACCGAATGAACAGCTGCAATGGATGCAATGTACTGATACACGTTCTCCCTACTGTTTACGTTCACTTAAAGGGGTCCTATTATGCTCTTTTACAAAGTCTTGATTTTGTTTTGGGGGTGTACTAGAACATGCTCTCATGAAAAACAAAACGTGTTGTGATTGGTTAGCTGTCCCAGTGCGTTGTGATTGGCGAACAGCTTAGATGGTGTTTCAGTACAGCCACGCTCCTTTCTCCGTCTTTCAACAAAAGCTTTTTGACGAATCCGGCAGGCACTGTACTCCCACATGTTGTGGAAGCTGTCCTCAGTAAAATGTGCAGCACACAATAACAAATTGGGGTTATAATGCTCAGAAACACAGTTAAAAGGTAAATTGCAACCACTGTTTCCTATCATCATCCGCTTTCGGAAGCCCAAACAAAGACGTTTGGGCATGGAGGTGAAAAAAAAACAGCGTTTCAGGCGGTCGCACACCGGACGAGAAGCGCAGCGTCGCGCCACGTCTTTAAAATTCAAATACATTATTTTCTATGAGTGTAGGCACACCGGCGGCGCCGTTCGGTGTCTGTCCGCGGCGCCCAGCTACGTCGTGTTATATGTTACTTGTAAGAATTGTTCTAGGCCAGCGGTTCTCAATTCCAGTCCTCGCGTACCCCCCCCTGCATGTTTTGCACGTCTCTCTTTGTTAACACAGCTGATTCAGATCATCTCGTTAGAAGTGAGCTCCGTGCATGAACTGTGTTCCGATTGACATGGTCCCTACACAGTGTCCATTGCTCCCTACTCCCTGAGCAGGGGAAATCCGTTGAAGTTTACTTCACTTCGGAATATTCATTTACAGATTTGCGCTGCGCCAGCATCTTCACACACAAAAGAAACTTACTAGAGAAGCGTGAAGTGGGACATAATATACCTCTGTAAATAAATACAATTTAAATTCACGTCTCGCACACGTAAATGCCCTTTGTATGGAACATATAAGCTCCCTTCAAACTGGAATCATGGAGGAATATCCGGTAATGTCCACTTCGCAGGGCACTTACAGTCAAATATAACAAACGTATGAAGCAATAAGAGAAACACACAAAATGTGCAGAGCGGGGGTACGCGAGGACTGGAAATGAGAACCGCTGTTCTAGACATGCCAAAAATTTGAGGCTACAGCACAGCAGCTCTTCTTCTTGGTTTTCTCTGATGCACTAACTCTGCAGCAGCTCTTCTTCTTCGTCGTCTCGTCTGATGCGCTCACTCAACCAAGCGTTCTAACCACGACCTCGCCCCTCCCCACCCCCCAACCATTCACATTTCTGTAGGCGGGAATTATTTATAATGATATTCCAATGAGCCGCTTTGAGATATCACAAAGCCCGGAAAACAAACACTGCAGTCCAAACGAGCCGTTTGCTGTAGTTCTTGAAAATGGATTTTTAAAAAACTAAATATCTCCCTTTGGAGTGGACTTTGAGACTTGTAACTTTCTAGATCTTTTTTATGCCCAAACATACACACTACACACTGACTAAAATTAAAAAAGTGAAAAAGAGCATATGGAAACCCCTTTAAGACTTAATCAACTGTGTTTACGTGAATACTCTTCAAAACGGACAATTCGACATCATTTTGTGTGTAATTCTCCGTTCATGCAATGCAAAAGAGTACTCGCGCGCTGTGAGAGGCGCTTTCTGTGTGTGTATGCTTCAGTGTCTGCGCTCAGAAAACCCGACCAAATTGAGTTCTCTCTTTATTGCCATTTTTGAACGTTTTATGCGACGTGCGGCAAGTGTACGTTAGCTTATGTCCCGCCAGTTCATATGTACGCATCTAACCTCCGAACCACGCAGCAGATTCGTTCTGAATGAATCTCTTCCCAAATCGTCCCTCCCTAACATTTTTATTCATTGACGAAAATGTCAATAGATTTACGTCATAGCTTTTGTCATTCAAAAAGAGTTTTAGTTCGTTATCATCGGCAAACAAAATGCCGTTGAGGAAAATTATTTGTCAAGGAAATTAACACTGGTTGTGGCCTGCTGTCAAAGAGTGAAATCTGAGAGAAATGTTGCCTCTGTGGGCTCATCTGTGATGAGTCAATATCGGTTATGAAAGTGCTGGTAAAAGAAGGGATGAGGGTTTGATTTGATGTCACCCCTACAGCTCGCACGCAGCGCCACGAGCTCCTCTGGCCTACATGGTGGTTAATGCATTCCCTCTGCTTATGCGTGTGTTTTTAATTAAGAACGACGGTCTGAGAGGGGGTTCGGGTGGAGGAAAGGAGAGTTAGCAATCTGGGATGAAAGAGAGCTGGAGAAGGAGGCAGATCAAAAGGATAAATGGTTTAAAAATGATGTCGATTGTTTGCTGAGAGCTGCGTTTTTCTGCTCTGCTAATACAAGCAGAAATGAATCAAAGTTTAGATCATAAGCACGTTTTATAACTCGCTCGCTTTCGCTGTCTCATAATTTCCTCATTTATACACACAAACTGTGACAGTCGTAAACATTTGAACATATGATCCAGTTTTCTTGCATGTTGTGTCATTATTGAGCTATTTATTAATGCTAAAGTGTGTGATTTCTGCTAAACTAGTGTTTTTAAGCAGGTCTTCCGTTGCAAACCGATAATCCTGCCACCATCTTTTTTTATTGTATATTTTTCATGATTCACTCAGTGATTAAGTGGATCCACAAAAACACACACACAAAAGTCTGGTTGAAATTTAATTTTCAAGCATGACCGCAGAAAAATCAAAACGTCCAATTTCCTGCCCTGCAAAAACAAGCAGCAGAAATGTTTTTACTTATTTATGGGTTATATATAGTTCATATCTTTTCTTATTGTGACATGTGTGGGTGTTCTGAGTTATCACCATGGAGAGAACGTTTGCATGACAACTGTCACCAGGACGATGCAGCATAGCATTGACCAATCCCACAATCCCACACTTCATACATTTATAATGTGAGACTGGGATTGAACAGTCCGGATATAAACTTGACTCCATGTCAGGCTTCACGAGACCTGAGGTATCTTAAAGGAATAATTCGCCCAAAAATGAAAATTTGCTGAATATTTTCTCACCCTCTGGCCCCCAGAGTTAGATGAATTTGTTTCTTCATGGGAACAGATTTGGAGAAATGTAGCGTTACATCACTTGCTCACCAATGGATCCTCTGCAGTGAATGGGTGCCGTCAGAATAAGAGTCTAAAGAGCTGATAAAAACATCACAATAATCCACAAGTAATCCACACCACTCCAATTAACATCCTGTGAAGTAAAAAGCTGCATGTCTGTAAGAAACAAATCCATCATAAAGGTGTTTTAAATTTAAACTATCGCTTCTGGCCAAAATACTAGTCAGTAATCCATAATAATGTTTCCTCCAGTGGAAACGTCCATCCTCTGTTGTCCACTTAAATAAAAATCCTCCCACATATTTGTTTAGAACCGTTTTGGACTGTTTTTGCTTGTGCTTGATCTGTGCATATTTCTCTCCTGATTCAGACTTCTTCACTGGAGAATGTAACATTATGAATAGAGGACTCATATTTTAACAGGAAGCAACGGTTTGAAGTTAAAATGTTTTGATGATGGATGTTTTTTTATCAGCTGTTTGAACTCTCATTCTGACGGCACCCATTCACTGCAGAGGATCCCTTGGTGAGCAAGTGATGTAATGCTAAATTTCTCCAAATATGATGAAGAAACAAACTCATCTACACTAAATCTGTGAGTGAGTAAATTATGAGCAAATTTTCATTTTGGGGTGAACTATTCCTTAGCAAACTTGTTGGTTGTTCCTACCTTGTACTTCATAAAAAATGATTCGGTTACACTTTCAAATTCTGTAAATTTTTAGTTATCCTAGACAGCAGGTCACGTCATTTCAAACTGTCTTCTGTAGAACACAAAAGGAACTTTTTGCCTAATTATTCAATTCATTTATTCTGAAAATTCCTTTAAGGCATCATTTATGCTAAAGAAGGCCAAGAACAAATATAAATAAACTATTGAAAATTGGAGTTGAATTGGAGTCAGTGATGAATGAAAACTGGTTTTCAGAGGCTAGACACAAACAAAACCATCACTTGAGGATTCACTCTTTCCTTGTCTGAAAACTCCAATACAGTGTCAGCCGTGAGAAATATAATCAGAGCAAAGCAAGAAAAAGCTGAAGTATTGAGTGTGTTTGTCTGACGCTTGACCCAGCTTTAAACCTTCACATAATAATTAACTTTTTATTGGGAAAAACAGCTCTCGCATTCTGAATAAGCAACTACTGAAAAAGATGAAAATAAGATGAAAAATAAAGAAAAAGACCTGGACTAAACTGAAATCAATTTCTATCTCTGGAGTAGATTGAACTATTTAGGCAAATTAATAAAAAATCTCCTCTCAGTAAAATCTTATTGACTGCTAGTCAATCAAATCCTGATTTAAATTAAATTAAACAAGCTACTTTACAATGACACAAGACTGTGCTGAGTAAATGCACCTATCAAGGGTATGTTTAAAGGGCTCATATAATGAAATATTGCACGTGTCTTGTCACAAGTGTATGAGAACATTAACATACAAGCAGCCATTAATGATCAGCTTATTAGTGGTTTAGCAGTTCTGTTCACTCAGTCACAGTGAGGTAATGGTTACCCAGCATGCTTTGCGGCCGGGGTCAAATCAGAGCAAGGCTGATTACTCGCGATGACGTGTCTGAAACTGGTTTAGGGTCTTCATAGCCAGTTGTAGAAATACATTTCGCTGTAATATTGATTGTTATCAGTGTTTAAGTATTATTTATATACTAATATAGTATTTATTAATATTTTAAATAAGCATTTATTTTTATATTTTCAATTTTCTTTGCATTGTCATAATTAATGCTCTTGGTCATTTTATATTTCGTTTGTGTGATTTTAATATTTTAGTTTCGTTTTAGTTTTACTTTGACACTTGTTGTATGTTCAGCTTATTTTAGCATTATTTATATACTAATGTAGTATTTATTAATATTTTGAATTAGCTTCTTTTTTAATATTTTTAGTTACATTTTTAGTAATTTTGTTATGTGCTTTATCATTATTATTAGTTTTTGTAATACTATGTTAATGTTAAACATTTATTTAGTTTTGATTTATTTTGATTCAGTTTAAGTAATTGTAGTACTTCGACTTAAACTTAATTGTATTTCATGTTGTCAGTGTTTATTTTAGTATTATTTATACACTGTTATAGTCATTTATTAATATTTTGAATTAGCTTTCTTTTAAAAATATTTTCTGTTTTCATTTTCATTTAAAGTTTTAGTAATTTTGTTTTGGTCATTTGTTTTTGCTTTTTTTATTACCCCTCCTGAAATGAAGGTGCTTCAAAAGGTTTTTCAAGCGATGCCATAGAAGAACATTTTTGGTTCCACAAAGAACCATCCAGTCAAAGGTTCTTTAAAGAACCATCTCTTTCTTACTTTTTTATAATCTGAAGAACCTTCTTTTCGTCACAAAGAACCTTTTGTGAAACAGAAAGGTTTTTCAGATGTTAAAGGTTCTTTATGGAACCATTAGACAAAGTTTCTTCTATGGCATCGTGAAGCACCTTTATTTTTAAGGTGTATTAAACTTTAGTTTTAGTAAATTGTAGTCTCAACTCAATTTTTATTGAGTTTTATTCAAGTTTTTCATTCTATATTTATATTTAATTTGGTAGTTATTTCAGTTTCATTTCATTTCATTTTAATAGTTCGTAGTTTTAGTTTAAAGGGGTCATATGATGCCTTTTTAAAGACATTATTTTGTGTATTTGGTGTAACAGAATATGTTGACATGCTTTAATGTTCAAAAACACATTATTTTTCAAATACTACATTATTGTAGGCCCTATGCCCCGCCTCTCTCAAACGCTTAGTTTCTACAAAGTCCCTCCTTCCGACAAAGCGCAGTCTGCTCTGATTGGCCAGCTGACCCGGTGCATTGTGATTGGCTGAACACCGCAAGCACTTGTCGGAAATGTAACGCCCCTTTCCATTATCGCGAGCTTCATCTTTCAAAATAATGTAAAGACAGTAAATAATGTTATTAGTTTTACCATCAGTTCAAGCCCGAAAGGGGAACAGAGTCCCATGACAGACACAGTGATTATGCAGCTACCCGCTGCGGTTAATCTCTACTCTAACTGTGATGTGATGGACCCTGTCTCTCTCTCTCACACACTCACACACACACACACGTTGCGCAAAACTCTGCATTTGAACAGTCTATAGCAAATACTTAAACTAATAACTAAACAGTCGCTGATTCAGAAGCGCCAGATTGTCAGAGCAAAGTCAGAATTACCTCCTCTCCTGGTTCACGAAACGGTCGTCCATAAAATGCATTGTTTGTTTCTGTTTGTAAGTAATCTTAAAGATTCCTAAATTCATCTACTTTCGGCCAATAACGTGCTTTTGCTTTCGCCTAAACACACAGCGTCTCCCTGACATGCATCAACACTACTGCTGTTCCTGAAAACACGCCTTCTTTCTTTGCGTACCCATTTGGGCGGCATTATGCAAATATTTACACATAGTGAGGTATACAGGTGCATCTCAATAAATTAACTTTCATGGTAAAGTTCATTTATTTTAGTAATTCAACTAAAATTGTGAAACTCGTGTATTAAATTTAGTGCACACAGACTGAAGTAGTTTAAGTCTTTGTTCTTTTAATTGTGATGATTTTGGCTCACATTTAACAAAACCCACCAACCCTATCCCAACAAATTAGAATACTTCATAAAACAAATAAAAAAACATTTTTAGTGAAGTGGTTTGGCCTTCTGGAAGAGTTGTTCATTTACTGTACATTGTCCAATACTTGTGATGGGCTCCTTTTGCTTTAAGTTACTTACTGCCTCAATTCGCGTGGCAGGAGGTGATCATTTGTGTGGCACTTGCTGAGTGGTTATGGGAAGCCCAGGTTTCTTCTTTGACAGTGTCCAAAGAAAGATTCTCTAGGGTTCAAGGTCCTGGTGAGTTTGCTTGGCCAGTCCAAGCACCACCACCATGTTCATTAACCACTTTTGTGCTTTTGCAGTGTGGGCAGGTGACAAAATCCTGCTGGAAAATACACAGCATCTTCAAAAAGCTGGTCAGCAGAAGGAGGCATTAAGTGCTCCAAAATTTATTGGTAAACTGGTTCAGTGACGTTGGTTTTAAAAAAAACAATGGACCAACACCAGCCGATGACATTGCACCCCAAATCATCACGACTGTGGAAACTTAACACTGGACTTCAAGCAACTTGGGCTATGAGCTTCTCCACCCTTATTCCAGACTCTAGGACCTTGGTTTCCAAATAAAATACAAAACTTGTTCTCATCTGAAAAGAGGATTTTGGACCATTGGGCAACAGTCCAGTTCTTCTCCTTATCCCAGGTAAGACGCCTCTGATGTTGTTCAGGAGTGGCTTAACAAGAGGAAACGACAACTGTAGCCAAATTCCTTGACACTTCTGTGTGTGGTGGCTCCTGTTTTTTGTTGCTTAAGCCCTCCTTGTGAAGGGTGTCAATGATTGTCTTCTTGACAACTGTAAGATCAGCAGTCTTCCCCATGATTGTGTAGCCTGTGAACCAAACTGAGAGACCATTTTGAAGGCTCATGAAACCTTTGCAGGTGTTTTGAGTTGATTAGCTGATTGTCATGTCACCATATTCTAATTGGTTGATATAGTGAATTGGTGGGTTTTTGTGAAATGTGAGCCCAAATCATCACAATTAAAAGAACCAAAGATTTTTCAGTCTGTGTGCATTGAATTTATTTTAATACACGAGTTTCACAATTTGAGTTGAAATAAATGAACTTTTCCACGACTTTCTGATTTATTGAGATGCACCTGTATATGTGGGGGCGTGTTACAACGAGCCGTTTTAGGGGGGCGTGGCAGAGTCTTAACTTTGATAAAGAATATCTCTTTGGTTTTGAGACTTTAGTCTTTGCAACTTCAGGGATCTTATCTATGCACAATCAGCTTGTAACACTTGAAAGCGAAAGGAAAACTTGAAATCGCATCATATAACCCCTTTAACAAAACTGATTGTATGTGTCCAAAATGATGGATTATTTTTGATTTATCTTTCTCCAAACCTGTAGAACTACTTCTACAGGATCCTACATGTGGAAAGAACATGGGTGAGTAAATGAAGACAGAATTGTCATTTTTAGCTGAACTGTTCCTTTAACCTCATGCAATCTAATGCAGGCTTTGCAAAGAGGCACAACTGTACTGTACCTAATAGTCACTTCATCCAGCAAAAAATCGCTGTACGAATAGCAAGAACTGCTCGTTTTTAATCCAAAAGGTCAGTGAGAGGGTAAAAAATGGTCATGTGAAACCAAATGATGACTTTTTTGCACAAGAAACTAACTCCAAAGAAATACAAAGTGCTAACATCAAGATCCCTTTAAAGATTCTGATATTTGTAGAACCACACAGTCACACCATTAATAGAGCTTAAATTGGTCAGGAGATTTCTTATCCAGACAGGCCACTGACAAAGCCACACGAGGCATATGGTGAAGCGACATCAAGCATCTCGCTGATTAGTTCGCATCTCTACCGAATCAAATCAAACAAATCCACACTCTTGCCAAACATATGTGAAGCCGAGGGGAAAAAAACAAATGAAAAAGATTTCTCTCTGAGCCCGAACGCTGTCATAGATCCTTTAACTGCTTTTTTCCAAAGCAAAGCACTGTGGGAAAGTGTCTTCAATCCCCTCTTCATAAAGGTGACTTAAAATTCTAAACTTACTTTCTCCGCGTCTCGACTCCGAACACCGTCATAGATAATTTTCCATTTCGTAGCTCACTTTTCTGTTCGCCGCTTAGAAAAATAAATAAAAAGGAGGAAACCGGGAAACTGTTGGACTGGTTTGAGCAGCTCCTGCACACACACACACACACACACACACACATATATGGGCAATAGTTATAAATTGACACATTACCAGTTTGCCTTGATTTATTCATTAACAGCTTTTCTGTTTTTTTCCCCCTTTTTATTCAAAATAGCAAGATTGAGTCGTTGTTGCTCTTAACAGAAATGAGATTACAGTCTTGCTCGCACTTCTATTGAAAATATCCACTCGCAGGAATGTTTGAATTAATGTAATGCAAGGTGCAATGGCGAGTGTTTGACAGTGTCTCTCTTTCTCTGCAGTGTGAGAAATGTGCAGTGCTACGATGTGCCATATTGATCGTCTGGAAACGTCTGTCGCTCTTTTCAAATGGTTACACAAGGTTCATGTACTGTAGATTGCTAGATAGATGCCGTATTCATTATTTGAGTGTGAGTGTGTATTTGTGCAGTGGGTAGACTTGAGTTCCTGCTGTATTGAGCTGCTGAATCATACGTGTCGATGATGATGATTGTGGATATATATCTTACTGCCTTCCTCTAACAGCGTTTCAGTCTGATGGCATCATATACTCTTAAAGAAATAGTTCAGACAAAAATGTAAAAGTAATCTTGTACTCACTCTCATGTCATTGCAAACTTCAAATATGATTTTCAGAGTGGAACACCAACAAAGAAAGGTTGAAGAACTGACCACTTTTTTCCCTATATACTGTACAGTATTGCTCAAACGTTTGGTGTCAGTCAGGGTTTTTTCAAATAAATTAATCATTTTAATCAGCAAGAATGCATTAAATTGATCAAAAGTGACTACAAAGACATGTATAATGTAACAAAAGATTTCACTTCCTTTTGAACTTTCTATTAATCAAGAAATCCAGAAAAAAAATCCCTAAAGAGAGAGAAAAACAGAAGACAAAAAACTAGCCTAAGCTGGTTGGCTGGCTTTAACTGGTTTTGGAGAGGTTTTGATCACTTCTCTGTCTGGACAGGCTGGTTTTAGCTGGATAGATTGGGAGACCAGCTTAAACCTATTTTATTATTTTATTTTTATTTATTTATTTTGGCAGGGTGTATCATGGTTTCCACAAAGTTTTAAGCAGCACAGCTGTTTTCCACACTGATAATAATAAGAAATACTTCTTGAGCAGCAAATCAGTATATTAGAATGATTTCTGAAGGATCATGTGACACTGAAGACTGGAGTGATGATGCTGAAAATACAGCTTTGCATCACAGGAATAAATTACACTTTAAAATATATTCACATACAAAACAGGTATTTTAAATTGCAATAATATTTCACAATTTTCCTATTTTTACCTTATTTTTGAACAAATAAATGCAACCTTGGTGAGTGTTTTCAGAAACACAGTGTAAGTAAGCAGGGTCCCAAGCTTTTGAGGACCAAAAAGGCATCATAAAAGTTTCATAAATGCAGTCCAAATGACTGATGCAGTTGTTTTTTTGCGAGAAACGGACTGAAATTTATGTCATTAGTCACTGAGAAACAGCTTGTGACCTCTGGCGACCCTTACAAACCCACGGCGGATCTTCCTCCGCTATATGCATCATAAATGCAAATTATACAAACTGTTGCCTACTGTAATTTCTTGTTGATGTATGGGTGTTTCTTCAACTATGAGCATTTTGGGCCCTGTGCACTTTAAAGAGGATCAACTCTGAAAACACGCTTTCACACTCTCACTAGTTTATTCATTTCGCCCACTAGCATTGCCCAACAGTGTACAGACAGTTTTAAAACATTTTAAATCCATTTTTTATTTCTTTTTATTGTTGTTTTAAAATCTTATGTACCTTTATTGGTTATTCTTTATCACTTTTATGATCTACAGACTTACTGTAGATAACGGGAGAATTCAAGCATTTTTGTAATTTAATGTAATTTCTGCCACATCTCAAATGATGTACTGTATTCTTTGATGGAAATGAAATTTTAAACTATTTTTGGACTATAATGCCAGATAACTTTGTTTTGCTAATGCTAATTTCATAGCTACACTCAGAAAAAAGGTACAAAGTTAAAGGGGTCATATGATGCTTTTTTAAAGATCATTATTTTGTGTATTTGGTGTAACAGAATATGTTGACATGCTTTAATGTTCAAAAAACACATTATTTTTCAAATACGGTACAGTCAGTTTGGGGGGGTTCCTCTATTCCTCCGCCTCTCTCAAACGCTTCGTTTTCTACAAATTCCCTCATTCCGACAAGCTCAGTCTGCTCTGATTGGCCAGCTGACCTAGTGCTTTGTGATTGGCCGAACACCGCAAGCGCTCGTTGTAAATGTAACGCCCCTTACCATAATCATAGCTTCATCTTTCAAAATAAATGTAAGACAGAGCCCGAAAGGGGAACAGAGTCCGCGCGCACACACAGTGATGAAGCGGTATGTGTTTGCCTACACAAGCCACGTTAAGACAGCTTACCCACTGGTATGTGACCCCCCCCATCCCTCTCTATCGCTCATCTCTCTCTCCTCCTCTCTCTCTCGTCACGTCGCTCACGCACCACACCCACACACGATGCCAAACTCCGCTTTGACAGCCCTCATAGCAAACTTAACTAATAACACAACGTAGCTGATTCAGAGCGCCATATTGTCATAGCAAAGTCCAGAATGACCCTCCTCTCCTAGCTTCACACAGGTCAGTCCATAAATGCATGCTGTTCTGTTGTAAATAAATCTTAAGCAATGATTCCTAATTGCATCTATTTCTGGAAGGCCAAATAAAGTGCTTTTTGCTTTCGCCTAGAAACACACAGCTTCGCCCTGACATGGCTGCATCAACACTAAATGCGGTTACTGAAACCACGCCTTCTTACTTTGCATGAACATTTGGGCGGCATTATTCACGCAAATCTTTCCACATAGTGATGTAGACATGTGGGGGCGTTTTAACAAGGCGTTTTAGGAGGGTGTGGAGGAGTCTTAACTTTTATAAAAGAATATCTCTTTGGTTTTGAGACTTTAGTCTTTGCAACTTACAGATCTTCTTTATGCACCAAGAGAGCTTGTAACACTCCAAAGAGAAGAAAACTTGAAATCGCATCATATGACCCCTTTAAGTACAAGACGAAACATACATCTTTTGTAACTTACCTAGCCCCTAAAACTGTCCTGTTAGTATCTTAAAGGTACACTTAGCACTTTAAAGTACATAGAATTATGTTTTTAAGCCGAGTTTTGTACCTTTTTTTTATAAGAGTGTAATCATTTTGTGTACTTAAAGTCACAAATGTACGAGATTTGCACACTCTTGCATAATTACAGCCAAATGGAAATGTACACAATTCATGTTTTTTTTATTAATATATATAGTTTTTTATTTATTTTACTCTGAAGCGCTGCCGCAACTTCTGACATAGAGTGGACATTGTGTGCATGTGACAACAATATCACAAATTCTCCAAATGTGGCTTGTATGGGAGGGTTGCAAGAAAAAAGCCACTCTTCTAGAAAGGCCACATGCAGTCACGACTGAGCTTTGCCAAAACACACCTTGAAGATATAGACAAATCCCATCAGACTAAAGGCTGTAATTAAGCAAAAGGTGGTTCAACAAAATACTGCATATAAATATATATATATATTGAATATATATCTATATGATCATGTTAACAAAAATCTATTTTGTTTTTAGATGAAAGTTCATAGCTTCAATCAAAAGTCTGGGAACTATAATAAAAACCTATATTTGAAGATCATTTTAAAAGTACCAGAAATAAACAAAGTTCTGAAAAAAGTTTCCATCCCGTTCTTCGTATGTCGCTAACTCAGTTAGCTGGATTTGTTTGTTGATGATTTGGCATGATCTTGGATTGTTTGGTTCTTCAAAGCTCATCCCAGAGTTGCTGTCATATCAACAGGTCCATAAGCTTAAACCTGCCCGGGAGCAGGCTTATTTCATGTAAACAGAATTAGATCACATCTTTTTAAGCAGAATTGATATTTAAAATCTCTCCCATCCCGCTACTTTAGTACAAGAGTATCCTACTGATCCAGGGACAATAATTTAAAATAATGATCATTTAAAAATGTATTTAAATATAATATAATAATGTTGTGTAGTCTTAAATACTATAGACACAGCCAGTTTTACTCATTGAAAGATTTATTCTTGATAAAAATGATTACTTCATTATTGTATTCGAGTCTTATCCCACATGCTATACAGATTAATGTAGAGTCTGCTTAATTTGATTGATGCAGCTTATTATGTATGACTTATGGAGCGCAGTGAGAATGCCAGACTACATGAGCATGACACTAGACTTTCCGATGCTGTCAGTTAACAAATCGCTTCAAAAAGATAAATTACATGGATTTGCTATTTACAACACAGAAATAAAAATGTAAACCGTACAATACTAGAAATCGTTAATAGAAATACTTGGGAATCAGTACAAATTATAGAGTAAATAATAACATAAAAACAGTGCACCTTTCATTGATCGTATAACATTATTGTAGTTTTGTTCACTTTGCTGTTTCCTTATAATGGTCCAGAAAATGTGTCTAGTTTTTCGTCAGTGGGTCTTTTTGGAATTATATATGTAATTACGTTGCGTCTTGCCGCGAGACAATCTCTGCATTGCTGATCGTGGTTTCGAGTATCGATAGATCTGGGGAACGCGAGAACGCGCAGTAATCTTAACCAACTTAATCCAGATTGGTTTGAAGAACCAATGAGCCTGAGAGCAGTTCACGATTATAGATCTTGCATCTTTCCAAATCATCTCATGTATTAAGCGATGGTCCTGCAAAACGTGCCCCAAGACTGTTTTAAACATGACTTTATTAAGCAACAACACACACCGCTACATTCTCTGTTATGTTTTAATAAAATCAGCCGCGGGCACAATCCAGCTGAACGTATGTCTTTCTTACAGATGCCGTGTTCATTATGTGAGTGTGTCTCAGACTGTGCTGTGGGCAAACTGAGTTCCTGCTGTATTGAGCTGCTGTATCATAGGTGACGGTGATGATGATTGTGGCGATATATCTTACTGTCTGTCTGCTGACTTCATAACCCTTGCAACAGCCTTTCACTATGATGGTACTCACTCACATAAACACATGGATGCGCACACTTAAAAAGGAATAGTTCACCAAAAATGAAATTTGCTGTACATGTACTCAACCTCAGGCCATCCAAGATATAAATGAGTTTGTTTCTTCATCAAAACAGATTTGAGAAATGTAGCATTGCATCACTTGCTATGCTGTGAATGGGTGCCGTCAGAATGAGAGTCCAAACAGCTGATAAAAACATCACAAAAATCCACAAGTAATCCACACCACTCCAGTCCATCAAATAACATCTTGTGAAGTGAAAAGCTGTGTGATTAAAAAAAAAAAATCCATCATTATGACGTTTTTAGCTTTAAACTGTTGCTTCCCGTTAAAGTCCATAATCCATAATAACACTTGCTCCAATGTTGTGCTGTCACATCAAAAATCCACCCACATATTGTTTAGACTGTTTTGGACTGTTTTTGCTTGTAAATGGTGCTTGATCTGTACATATTTCTCTCCTGATTCAGATGATACGACTTTTTAACTGGAGAAAACAATATAAAATAGAAGACAATATAAAATATAATATAAACAAATGAATAAATAAATTAATTTTAAAAACTTGCCCATACAAAACTTGTTATTCTTTTCAACAAGGCCTTATTTTATGTCTTTTTAAACAATGTGTTTATGAAGTGGAGGGATTAAAACTTCATATCCAGCTCCTGGGCTTTGACTAGACCAGGAACATATTAAAAGAATCTGCAGGGAAAATAATTATATAATTTCAAAATGACTCTTATTATTTTTTTTTACATATACAGCACTGGGGGCTCTGGGACCCCAAACACAAAGGCAGTAAAGTAAATTAAAGTTAGTTGATTTTTTTTTTCTCTGTCTCTCTCTCGCTCTGTTTGGGTTTGAAAAAAAATCGATAAATGTCCAAAGGCACTAACCTATCAAACATGTGCTTTCATATATATGATAACTATAAACTTTCAGAAGGTTAGGCAAATTTATCAAAATAAGCAATTACTGTCACATCACGCACATGCAGGGTCAGTGTAGAAAATCTGTTTGAATCAAACATGAGTGTTTTTTTTTTACTTTATATTGATTTCCACTCACACTGCATTGCATCTGTATGTGTGTTTGTTCTGAAGCGGGAGGAGTGAGTCATTTGTCGCAGTCCCTGTTGCATCCCTGAGAGCGTGTGTTTGTGTTTCCGAACACCCTTAACAATTGGCATCTATCTTCCTGCAGTCGATTAGAATCTTAATGTGTCGTAATATTATTTGCTCAGATCAGTTCATTTCCCTGAGGTCTCTGCGATGAGAGCTGCGGTGGACCGACCGAGTCAGTTTGATTCATTCATTTGGTCAGTGTCAAACTTGTTTTCCGAACTCAGGCATGGATCATCAAGTCTGCATGGAAATTGAATCTAGTATGATTTGCAGTTAGCATGAATAACAGTTCTGTTTGCTCCGCTAGCAACTCCAAGGTCATGGGTTTGAATCCCATTTGAATGCAATATGAGTCAATTCACAGTAAGTAACTCGCTACTGGTGATAATGGCAGAGAGATGCAAATATAAATATATATAAATGTATGCAATGTTTGAATTAATATCAATAAATTCTATTGAAGAATTATGGCAATAAATATTAATGTATAAATATTAATTATTTAAAACAAAATATTGAGTATATCATGTAAGTATATAATATATTATTACGGTTAAATTAAATACACATAAAATTGTTGACCATTCAATCTTTTACTGTATAGGTACTTACCGTTCACACTTAGCCATTTTTCTGTACATTTTACAGTATTTTTTCTAGAATAAATTAATGCATCAACACCTGCTGGAATCAATAAAACAACCCAAAATGTGACTTAAAAACATCTATCTACAGTAACATGAACCAATGCCGATAAAACATTTACCAGTTAAACCAGTTATGAAAATATCAATACACATTAATTAGCATACAAGTAAAACAAAACATGTCCATTACTGATAAAATCCGAAGAAAACTATATCTTTTATAAAAATATCTTCATCGTGATGAATCATGCTAGACTTCTGGGCATGTCCTTTACCCCATAATTATATATATTTTCTTGTCCAAAACCATCAATTGCCCAGTATTTTTTATAAAAGTCACTACATACAATTTTTACCTTTACTATGTACTGTATAAAGTACCTACAGTTGTCACCATTAGTTTTTTTATTATATATATATGTGTAAGCCATTTTTTCTGTAGAAATGACAAACAGCAGTTGGAATCGAATTGAACCGACCAAAATGTGACGCAAAAACATCCCTAAATTGCATTACTGCACAATTGTGACACTTCAACCAATCACATACTCTCGTTCCAAACACCTTGACCAATCCCAAGCCCTCTAACTCCTGACAAAACTCTTGAACTTTCAAAAGAACGGCGCTCTCAGACGGGTGACCTCCTCATGGAGATGTTTGTGCTCAGCGGTGTGAATCGGCAGATAATCAAAGTAGGCATGGGACGATAACCGGTTTCAATGTATACCGCGGTTTGGAAAAGTCACGATTTCGTAAAACCCTAAAATTTTCCTTTATACCGTTCGCTTACATTTGCGGTATGCACAGTTTTTCTTCTATCGTTTTCATCTAAACTGACGGACGAGTGGCAGATCTCCCCATCCTCTCCTCGTTTCCCTGTTGTGTTATTGCCAGCGAACGGTCGACCGAAGTCATTGAATCCCGTGGATACTCTTCTTCCCCGTCGACAAATGATCTACAGTCTGCCGTATTGGTAATTTTTTCGGGATAACGTTAGACCATTGTTTCCCTTTCGTGGAACTTCGAACTGCTTCCTCTAGGGTTCGCTATGGGGAACGCCTCGTCGTGACAGTGTCTGAAGCATACTTTGAAAAAACACCAACTCGTTGGCCGTTGACAGCCATGACGTCACTACCGGTGTGGCTATAGTATAAATAGGTGCCGGGAGCTATACATCATTCTCTTCTTCGTCTTCATTTACTGTTCTGTTTGAAGCGTGCATTTTTAAGGAAAAAGTAAGAGCTATCTATTTCTTATGGCGAGCACTAGTAGAGCATTTAAGAAGGTGTGTGCATCCGTGTCAGCGCAATTTGACACCAGATGACACACACGATATATGTGTTGTTTGTTTGGGCGAAGAGAACGCATGCAATGTCCTCGAGGGGGCAATCTGCGTTCACGCATTGGTTGTCGATTTTTTTTTCCCATTTCCCATGTTCTCTTTTGTCTCGTCTTTTCAATTTAAAGAGGGCAGCATCTGTCTTTCCCCGCTTGGTTCGGTTCCCCTCCGCTGCTGAGGCACGGAGTAGAGTGACTCGGGGGATCCAGGTGGACCTGTCCGATTGAGTTTTAGAGAGTGGCTTTCCTTTCTGCGCAGCTCATCGGTCGGGGGGCGAGATCCATCCACTGTAGATGAGTCTCGTTCTTTAACACATCTGATCCAGTGCCATGTGCTCTTCTGCGCGGTTCAGCCCAGAAGATCAGGACTATTGATGCATGAGAGCGCAGAAGACTGATGCTGATGCCGATTCCCTCAGATCCTTTGCTCTTGCCTCCTGCGTATGATGATCTCTAGAGGGTTATGGATCGCAGCCACGTCAAGACTTGACTTGCCATTGTAAGCGGGACTAATGGAATTGGCTCGCTAGCGGGGTCGTCGCACGAACATGTTATCTTTCTGTCCATACCCCCAGCTCAGGAGTCTTCCTTTCCTCCTGAGCTCCATACTGAACGAGAAGGAATGGAAGAATCCGTTTTCCTCACGCATCCATCGTTTCAGCAATAACCATTATCGATATCGATGCGGTGCGCGAAAACGGCTATGAGAGATTGCCCCCTGTAGAAGAGACGCTAGCTAGCTATCTCTCTATGGGAGAGACATCATCTCTCAAAACTTCCTCCTTGCCATCCATGCCTCTTCAAGCTACATCTAAAATGAATGGCAAGGCATAAGCAGCAGCAGGTCAGGCTGTTGCTTCGCTGAACATGATGGTGGTGCTCCAGGCATACCATGCTGACCTGCTGAAAGACCTGGATAAGGCGAGGGCCTTTCTCCTGATGAGATAGCTGAGTGCGCTGCACAACGGATCTTGCTCTTCGTGCTACTAATCAGGCTGCCTCTGCCATGGGCAGATCCATGGTGGCGATGGTATTAACGGAGAGGCAGCTGTGGGTAAACCTTGCAGACATCGGGAAGAAAGAAAGGGGTTTTCTTCTCGATGCCCCGTTTTTCGCGCCCTCCTTGAAATTTTGGTACAGTTTTAATATCCTTTGAGACGGTCGTCGAAAAGTTCAGGTAGGCGAAGGCGCGCTCAGCGGCCTTCAAAAACTTCATTCCACGAAGGTCCAGGTCTGAACCCAAACAACATAGGGGTCCTGGTCCGTCTCAGTCTGAGGATAAGAGACGGGCACAGAAGGCTAGTGTCACGACTCGCGCTACTCCTCCCTCCGCCTGCGGGTAGGGGTAGGAAATATCGTGGGTCAAAGGGAGGTAGGCAAGACCTGATGGATGTGATCCGACAAGGCTCAGCGCTTTTCGCCGGATCAGAGTAATACTTTTGTATCCCCTCTTTCTCTCAGGGGGTGGAACATCTACCCTTTTCTTCCCCTTCCTACTTCCCCTGTAACCACCATATCTCCTGCATAACATCTCCTTCTGGACCTAGGATGTTTTGGTTGGTTCTATGGTTAATCATAGTAACCACCTTACTGATGGTCCTGTCTAGAGGCTTCTCCGGACAGAGCTCTGATGCGGGAGCCATGGTGGGTGAGTATGATCCATGTCTAAATATATGTATATATATATATGTATGTGCTATGAAACTGGTGGTTGAGTGTACCCTTCTGCTAGTTTCTTTGCAGTATTTCCCGTGCTGGGTTCAGAAACCGGGTGCTCGGCTTGCAGTGTTTATTTCACTCGTCGAGATATGTTCAGAAGGTAAGTAAGGTTTCGTTTTCATACTTCCTGGATCATGCGGCCATAACACATGCTTCTGCGGGAGTTTTGTGATTATCAGGCCCCCGGTGTCACTGCAAAAAATTTCCTGGACGTCCGGGCTGGGTTTACGCTTTCATGCTACCCTGACTGTCTACCGTATCTGGGTCGCCCTGAGGGGTTTTCCCCGATCACCAGGATATCCCCTTGAGGCATCACCCCCCTCACCATTGAGGGTTATTGTGAGTATGATGTTTCTTTCGAGCGTTAATCCTCTCTGAGGAGTTATATTCCTCGCTCCATGGGCTGTCCTCGTGGTAGTATTGAGCAATGCTCCCCTTTTATCAAAGTGTTACCTGGAATGAGAGGCCTGCTAGACGGCAGTATGCTTACCCTCTGATTTTCAATCATTCTGCAGGTCGAGCCCCCGCTCTTTGAGAGCTGGGTTTTGTGCTCGCCTCAGCAAGGTAAACTACTGCTATCGGTTCCTGCATTGGACATCTGTAGGCCCGGCCCCTCTCGACTGAGAGCTGGGTGTGTTGCTCCCTCAGTTAAGTAAATTATTGCTAGCTGTTCCAGTTTGGAACCTGCTGCAGGTCGAGCCCCGTCTCGGTTTGAGAACTATTGTGTTGCTTCCTCAGTTGAATAACTGCTAGCTGTTCCCCCATTGGAACATGTTGTAGGTTGAGCTCCCTCTCGATTGAGTGCTGGATGTTTGCTCCCTCAGCTACAGTTTTACTGCTAGCCACTCCAGCATTATAGCCGTAGATATAGCGTCTGGGGATACGCTATTTTTATCTATAGGCTGGCCTTTTTCAGGGTGCCACGAGAACCCCTAGAACGGTATTCAAGTGTAGTGCACGGTATGCTTTGCCCACTTTTCTAAAATCCACATAGCTGGTAAGTTTGCACGTTATGCTTTGCCCATTTTTCTAAAATCCACATAGCTGGTAGTTGTGCACGTTATGCTTTGCCCACTTTTTCTGAAATCCTGTATTGTAAGAGCTTCGCGCAAGACTTCGTGCTCTTTTTGAGTGGTTTACAACCCCGGTTCTGCCTTGGGCACCACTCCTCCTATGTATCCTCTGGATACCTACTTTAACAGGGTGTTGCTACTAGGGGTCTGTTGAGACAGTTCCTTCAGCACATACAAAGAGAAACGTGCGGTAGCCCCTGTTTGACAGGCCAAGACTAGTATGATTCTAAGCTCTTGGTCGTATTCCCTTAAAGGAATCTATTTTCTGATTCCAAGCCTTGAGCTCTACCTCGGGTCCAGGAGTCTGGCCCTAACAGTTAAGTTTTTTGGGGTATGTAGCCTAGTCCTTTGGCCGTAGGGAATAACGTCACTGACAGCCGTCTAACGTCCCAGGGGCAACTCCCATAGCAATATGGTAGAGTTGGTACTTAGTGCTCACCATGGGTTTCTGGCATGCACTCCCCTCAGCATGGTGGCGTGGGTATACCGTTCCCCATAGCGACCCCTAGAGGACGCAGTTCGAAGTTCCCATGAAAGGGAACGTCTCAGGTTACTTATGTAACCATGGTTCCCTAAGTAGGGAACGAGACACGCGTCCTCTAGGTTTCTTGCCATGCTGCGGACGCAGGCTTCAGACGAAGAAGTGGATGATGTGTTCTCCCTGTGCCTATTTATACTATAGTCGCACCGGTAGTGACGTCATGGCTGTCGCTGGCCAACGAGTTGGTGTTTTTTCAATGTATGCTTCAGACACGGGTCACGACGAGGCGTTCCCCATAGCGACCCCTAGAGGACGCAGTGTCTCGTTCCCCTCAGGGAAACATGGTTACATAAGTAACCCGAGACGTTCCCACCACATTCCTGGAGGCACCCCAACACTGCATGTTTTTGCATGTCTCCTTAATCAAACACACTTGATTCAGGTCATCAGCTCATTAGTTGAGACTCCAAGACCTGAAATGGGTGTGTCAGACAAAGGAGAGATACAAAATATGCAGTGTTGGGGGTCCTCCAGGAACGTGGTTGGGAACCACTGACGTAGACTAACTATGTTCCGTACACAACGATGTTCCGTACAGATGACGTTTTAGCGCCAATCGCTAAATAAATACTTCCAGGTCATACATAAACTATGTATATGTGCTATCTTCATTTCTCCCTCTTTCACCCCCGATCAAGACAGAGACCCACCCGCCGTTTGTTTCAATGTTGAAATAAATACTATTTGGCTTGCTACCGAGGTAGATAACATGGCTAATTAACTAGCTAACATCAACTAGTTTGCTCCCTCACTTTACTTCACAGAGCGAGGAATAGCAGACAAGTACTACGTTTCTGTGATTTAGTTCAATCATTTATTTTAGCTGGTATCACGTCTATACTTTTAAGCCTCCTGCCATTGTTTACATCTGTTCAAAATCACGACATTTAAAAAACAAACAAACTGCTGGCTGTCTTTGCCACTGTTTGAGTGTTGTACGGAGAAAGACTGTGTGTGTGTGGGGGGGGGGTTTTGGGGGGTTGTGTGTGTGGACACACACTCGCACTCTCTCTTTCCTTATGCGTATGTGTGTGCACACATCCTCTCGTACCTCACCGCCCAACTTAATGTTTTACTATCCCGTATTAAATATATGGTTAACTTGTAACTTGGGACCCTTTTGCCAGAAATACTAGAAAAATGGTCCTGCATTAACCCTCGCACAATATGTTCTTAGTACGCCAGTCCGCAAACGTCATTGGGCAGATATGAGGTGTGTACGTGACCATGAAGGTTTTTTGGTTGTTTTCATGTTGCCAATTCTCTCTCTCTCTTTCTCATCTCCTCTCTCTCTCTGTCGGTTCTCCTCCATGACATATGTTACAGTGTCTCGAGGGTTTTTATTGGACAGTGCAGAAAGAACGGTGGAGCTGTTAATATTTATATTGTCGGCTCAACACCACACACACACACACACACACACTCATCAGTCTGAAGCCCTTCTTGTGACCTTCATAAGTTTCATACAATGGCTGGCATACTGAAGGTGGAAACACATACTATAATGGATCCACACACACACACACACACACCCCTAGACATATGGCTTACTCCTCTATGGGTAAATCAAACCTTAATGTGATTGGTTGTGAAGCAATTAAAAAATTATGGATAGAGGTCATTTGAGATGGGAATCTCTGTAATGGCCGAATTGTCATTGTATCGTCTGAGCTGATCTCTCTAACAATGATCCAAACACTATTCTTTATATATTCTTTAATATTCTTTAAAGGAACAGTTCACTAAAATTGAACGTTATGACATCATGTACAGACCCTCATGTTTCTTTCTTCAGTTGAAGGGATAGAATGTTGGACCAAACAGTTAACGGTACCATTGGCTTTCCCATATTAATAATTTTTTTTTTTCGTACTATGGCGTAATGGCTACGTCAATTTTTGGTTACCAACATTCCTCAAAATATATCCGTTTGTTCAGCAGCTGAAAGAAATTCATACAGGTTTGCAACAACTTTCATTTTTGGGTGAACTATCCCTTTTAATACAAAAGGAGATATTTAACAAAATGTTCACGCTGCTTTTTTCCTATACAATGAAAGTGAGCGCTGTGATATTTGGGGTCAATCTCTGAAATATAACAAAAAATATCATGGAAATTATATTTGAGGACATTGATATCAAACTTGATTTCAATGAGATTTCAGAGCTGCATACAGCAGAGGGGGAAATTTCCACTGAATTAAATAACAATAACAGTTTAAATTGAAATTTCATTTTGCTCCATGTTCTAGTTTGTTGTTATAAACTCTTCTGGTGTTTTTCATCATTTATGAAGTAGATTTGGAGTTTAATTAAAAAGCTGCATGAACATTTATTCAAATTCTACATGTAAGAAGGACAATTAAACCAGTTTGGAACGTCATAGACGTAGATAAATTACCAAAAAAAATAATATTCATTGTATTTTTATATAATTTATAGTAATAATTCACTGCTATTTTAATAATCAATGAGATTAATTTATAGTTTTATATATATTATAGATATATATATATATATATATATATTATATGCAATGTTCTTTTTGTATCACTGAATAATATTAATAGTTTTTTATATAATATTTGAATCAGATTAGTTTATATTTCAATTTTCATTTATTTTAGTTAAAGTTTTAGTCTTTTTTTTTGTTTACTAAATTTTACCTCTTTTCCGTTGACTGTTTTGACTGTTGAACGTTTTCCAAGACTGATCAAAATACAGTAAAAACATTAATATTTTGAAATATTATTACAGTTTAAAATAAACATTTCTATTTTAAAACATACAGACATGCATAAAACATATGAAAACATCTGATTTACTGCTCAAGGAACATTTCTTATGATCAGTGCTGAAAACAGTTGTGCTGCTTAATATTTTTGTTAAAATTAGATTCCTTTTTTTTCAGGATTCTTTGATGAAAAAAAGTTAAAAAGAACATCATCATATTTGAAATATAATTTTTTTGTAACATTGTAAAAGTCTTTACTGTCACTTTTGATCAAGTGAATGTGTCTTTGCTAAATAAAAGTATTAGTTCAGTAAAAAAAAAAAGATCCTCTGCTGACCCCAAACTTTTGAACAGTAGTGTACAACTTCATGTTCTTTCCGGAGGAAATGTTTACATCAGTAGTGCTTTAGCATGCGGATGAATGGTGGCCTGTGAACCATGAGTACAAGCAAGGAGGACATGAAACTTCACATTTTCTGCCAAATTGAACCCGCACAGTTCTGAATTGCTATCATTGTAAGTCTACTGTAGTGAATTGGTAGAAGTGGTGTTTTGAGCAGTGATTGGTTTTTTTAATGGTCATTTGATGATTTATGATTTTTTTGGTTTGTTCATTATAAATATAGCATTGGCTGTTTTCAGATGTTCGTCATAAATATAGCATTGGCTTTATCTTCTGCTCTCCTGTACTGTTTCTGAATCTTCGTGAAACATTTGTTCTAATCTCCGACCTGCTCTCGCAGAACTATTCTCTTATGTTTCCCAAACATCATTTCTTTTAAATGTTTAACTTGACACACTCCTGCAGCGTTTCATTGGACTTCCTCAAAACACATTTGAGATATGCCGGCATATTTAATGCAGCATTCGCTTTGTTTAGCTGGAACTAATGTCGTAATCTTTCCTTTGTTCTTGTGTATTCCATAAAAATGTCACATCTAGATCTCATCCAGTGTGCGATTAAAAATGTGTGTCACAAAGGCTCACAAGAGAGAGACAAAGGCACGTGAAGGTGATTTCCTATACATAGCATGTTAATGTGTCTGTGTGAGTGGAGTGGATTGGTCTATACATCGCTCAGCTCAGAAGACAATAGATCATTTTGTTTTATAAAGCCTTCCTGGCTGCATCTTGAATCATACGACACACACAACATCTTGAGAAGAATGAAGAATTCTCCATAGAGTATGCAGGCACAATGCATTTGTGTTCACGCACACACACACACACAGTGCTTTTGCCCGTTTTGTCTGACCTTGGTGTAAATCCCATTGATGCAAACCACATTAACCCTTCTCCTAACACACACATACAACATACATCTTGAATTAGAAGTGTTTAATATATAATTAATATAAAAAATTATATTATAGGCTAAATGTGTTTTAATATTTTTTTTAAAACAGTTTTAGATAGTAATAATCACTTCCTCTTTTTTATTTTTTAATTTTTTTACAAGATTTTTTGCAAATCTAATATTATCTAAAATAATATATCATTTCTTTATATAACTTATTATACTATCAGTGTTATTTTGGGTACATTGAGGATTATGATACTTTTTTTTATCAAGATTTCATGAATCATTTTGAACCTCATTTTTAGTTAACTTTTTTAGTAATTAGTTTTTTTATCTAGATGTCTCATATATCTCTCACTCTATCTCGTAATCTCTCTCATTATAATTATCTCGCTGTATTGTATCTCATCCCCATCTATATCTTACTAATATACTCTATATATATCTATATGATATATCTATAGTTTATTTGTTTAAATGTCTGTAGTTTTTATACATTTTTCTTTCAGTTTTAGTTATTTTAGTACATCAATGAAACAGAATTTTTTTTTTATGAGAATGGTTTTGTCTCATAAAAAAATAATTTTAGATTTTTTCAGTATAACGTTTTTTCAAGTAATGAATTGTTTTAATGGTTTTAGGTTTTAGTATTAGTTAACTATATCACCCTAATATATTCTAATATTCCATTGTATTGTAATTACTTATAATTATATATCTTCATAATGTAATTTGTAATTTATATTATAGTTATTACACTCATTTTCCAGTCCCATCCATTTATATTATTTTATACACTCATGTATTTATTATATATTTTTTTAACCCACATTCAAGTGATGTGCCGTGATGTACCAAACTGCTTATGTTCAATAATATGGAAGTTAAACAAACAATATAATAAGTTAAGCAGTATGCATTTTTCTACATGAAACATCGTTAAACAATAGTATGCTACACTGCCACATGACCTGCATGTTTCATTCAGTGAGTAATGTCCAGTTATCATCTTTGAAATAATAAAAAATGCTATTTGAAATTGTAATTCAAATTTTACAAATGTCTTAAACTTTTGCCAGTCCGATCAAATAATCAGTCAAAAGATGTCAACATTGCGACTGATACTACTGCACGTTCATCCTAATGGAAATGAAATAATTGCATTGCACATTGCATTGTGGGAAACAGTATTCTGTGCAATGTGTTCTGTTAAACACTGCAGATATACCAAATATAAAGAAAATATGCCTTGTAAACATATTATGCTGCAGTAAAAATACCCTCAATATAGCCACTGACTTCTAAAGTTACTTTTTGTAAAGCTTTTTTGATGCCTAATTTTCATTTTAGGGTTTTTCTCAGCAAATATTGATATGTGATTAATTTGATTGATTAAATGCCATACCGTGTAATTAATTCAATTTAAAATTTGCAAATGATTGACAGCCCTAATTTTAATGCTTTCTGGTTCTCCTTTGTTGGATAAAACACCTTGTAGCAAAGCAGCTAAAGACAGGGAAGTCTTAACTTGGACCTTCATATGCTTCTGCTGAGAGAAAACAAGAGAGTGAATGATGTGTTTCAGTCGAGGTGGGAAAAGGGCTTCTCACGTTTCACAGTGTGGCCATTTGAAGGCTCATGGGCCTTGAGTCGACTCTTTAGGTTTTTTATGGTTGGCCCTCTGAGGTCGTAACATCTACAGCGATGATGCGATGAGACAGTCTGCCACCTGTACTCTCACTCAAGTCTCAGTGAACCTGCATGCACACACATACATGCAGGCTAATTTTTCCATATGCACACACACACACACACACACACTCTCTGGTCAGCTATCCTTGTGGGGACTCTCCATATGGTATAGTTTTTTCTATCTGTAGCCGACCCCGTTATATTCTATTGCCCTACACACTTCCACCCTACCCCCTAAACCTACCCCTCACAGGAGACTTTCTGCATTTTTAGATTTTCAAAAAACTTCATTCTGTGGGATTTATTAGCTTGTTTACCCATGGGAACCTCAATTTAGGACCCCACCTTGACACGAGTCCCCATGAGTCTGTGTGTATTCAGGTTTAAGTCCCCACCAGAATAGAAAAACAGGTACACAAACACACTTATCTGAGCAGACAGCAGGAACTGAAGTGGAGAGAACATCATATGAAAACTCACAAGCTGCACCTTATGATTTATTATTTTGATTTTGAATGCATTTCATCTAATTACTTTGCAAAATCCACTAGTAATTTATTGAGCATAGCTGCCTATTATATTCTAGCTAATGCTAGATATTTAATGACAATAAGATGTATTGTATTGGAACAGGGCCTAAGAAAGTCTATAATACCTGTGGGAAGCGATCCCATTCATCTCAATGGCAGTTTGTACGCTTGTGCAGGACTCCAAGGAAGGAGGAAGAAATGAGTCCATTTCACACTTTTAAGAGCTTGCAAAACAAAATCAGTCACTATTAAACATCTACGATGAATTTGCAATATATATGTTGCTTGCAACCAGGACTATTATAGTTAGCTAAAACTAAAACCATTAAAAAAATAATTTTCGTTACTTAAAATAAACATTAGCGTATATTGACCTGGCCCACAAAACCAGTCATAAGGGTTCATTTTTCAAAAGTGAGATTTATACATCATCTGTAAACTGAATAAATAAACTTTCCATTGATATTTGGCCGAGATACAACTATTATTATAAATCTGGAATCTGAGGGCGCAAAAAAATCTAAATATTGAGAAAATCGCCTTTAAAAGTTTTCCCAATGCCGTTACTTAGCATGCTTATTGCTATAAAAAATTAATGTTTTGATATATTATTATTGAGGAAACTTTACGAAATATCGCTTCATGACAGGATCTGGACTAAATATCCTAATATTTTGTGGCATAAAGAAAAATCATAATTTTGACATACTGGAACCCTACAATGTATTTTGCTTTGCTCTACACAATATACGCCAGTGATTAGACTGCTTTTGCTGCTCCAGGGTCTCTCTCCACACACCACACTACGACATATCACCACACTACACACAATCCATAGATATCTTTTAAATGTGATAGGTATTCGACCCCTAGCCTGAGTCTGTGTGTCAGTCCAAAAAATCAACTTCTGAGTCCCCCCCCCCCCCCCCCCCCCCCCCTGAATGGGACATGATTTTAAATGTATGTGTTCCTAATCTAAATTTTTTTGTGACTGTTTTTTTCTTTTTATTTAGCATGACGCTCTCCAATAAATCATCGGCCATGGCCAATTTAAGTACCTAATTTAACTGACTGGCATGTCATTTCTGGTTCATTAATATTGCACTTCAAATCCAATCCGGTATTATTGAGTAACCACTCTAGTAATTAAGATAGTATATAAAGAATATCATTAAATTGTTACTCCTTATGCCTTCTTGTCACATACTGTTTGCATTTACATGTAAGCATTAGCAATCTAGCAACATTTAGTTTCTTAAAATTAGCTATTAATTTTTAGGTCCGTGCACAAGAAAATTGAAAGAGAACTGACACAAAATGTTTTCTAGTTCAAGGAATTGTGGGCAATATCAACATAGATGCCTGCTTTCTCCACCAGCAAAATTATATCTTTCAGAGGCTTTTAGTGTACTATTACATGAGACACTCTAATCTTAATCTTGTATACTATTTTAGATGGATAGAATGTAAATTAGGACATGTTTGTTCTGACCAGACCAGGAAGTTACATCTTAAAGAACACAATAGAAAAGCAGTCACCAAACTTTGCACAATCCTCAACTACTTTCTCAAATCTGCTCTTAAAACCTTTTTTTTGTGAAGCCAGTTCTCTGTGTTGTCAGAGCCAAATTGAGAATTCCCTGATTAGTCAGAGCAGCAGCATGCGGCGAGGATGTTTCAGCTCTGAATAATGTCTCAAAGAGGGAACGCAACGCCGAGCCGAGCTCTACAGATGCTGTGAATCTTAAAGTACAAGGGCCAAGAACTAAGTAAACTTCAACCACTTGATTGGCTCTATGACTCTCTCTCCTCTCCACCTGTAGCTGGTGTGTGGTGAGTGCACTGGCGCCGCTGTCCTGTGGCTGCCGTCGCATCATCCAAGTGGATGCTGCACACTGGTGGTGGTTGAGGAGAGACCCCCCCCATATGATTGTAAAGCGCTTTGGGTGTACAACAATACACAATAAAGCGCTATATAAATGCATCATTCATTCATTCATTCAACATAAGTCTGAGGAATGTCTGCTAAAGAAAATAAAAAGAGTATTTTAGGAACAAGAATGAAGCCAGTCTTCTGCTGACGTCACAGTCTGGTCCCCCGTCCCCGTGATGTGTGCTTCATGTCATATCCTTTGAACTGTTATTCATTTTACTATACAAGCACGTGTCAAGATTATTCCGGTCTCTCGTTATAATTCCAGAAACTCATCCGGAGCTTCTCTCAGGGCTCATTTGATGATGCTTGAATCTTTGTTTAAGTGAAATGAATTCAGTGGCGTGTAACAGTCCAGAGGTCGTCTCTCCCTCTGTTAATTTAAGTTCAGAAAGTATAAGGACAATGTCAGATAGGCTGTGAATGTTTAGTGCATGCATTTCAGGCATACATGCAGCCCTTATAGTCACACGCACACAGAGGCGTCATGCCCATTCAAAGTGAGGGGCACGTGCCCCCTCAGATTTTTGAGCCAAGTGGATTTTGAATGCAGCTTCCAAAAGACAAAAAAATAGCCTATTAATATTTTCTAAATTTACTATAATCACACCGACGTGATTCTAACGTTCAGTGCGTCATATGATCAGCTGCTAAATTCAAATCTGCATTCGCTGGCTGGCGACAGCACTGCACATTAACCAATCACACACGATGCTGTTTAGCTTTATGAATGCAATGACCAATCAGAGGCGTTCAGATGAGTCATCGCTAAAATGCCGGTGTTTTCTTCACTCGCTCGCTGACTGAATTCTGCTCTCTCACGGATTCTCTCATCAGAAACAACAAAGTGCAAATGTGTGTACGCCTCTGTAAGATATTAATTTCATAGTGTAAACAACTTCAGTGATTTTAATGGGAGTTTTTAAGAGTGCCTGAACTCTGGCTAGACTGAACTGAAAATGTTCTTTGATAATGTAAATGTCCTTTGCTCTCTTTCTGTACAATGAAAGTGTTATGATTAGCCTAACTTGCAATGTTTTTATTCAAATTAACTTTCAATTTTAAATTCACATTAAATACAAAGTCAGTCCTAGTAAAATATTTTATGGCATGACACCCATATCAGGCCTATTTAAGTAAAAAGTCGGGGTTTTATGTGTAGTTAATATATTACACTATTAGTCTACTTTGCCCATCACCACTTATTGATCACCTAATCGAAAGGTTAGAATCGAAATATTTCAGGATAATTCAGTTAATGCGTTTGGGGAATGTTCGAGATAAAAAGGAAAAAATAAATAAACCATGCTGGTGTGCTGCTGTGTGTCACATACACACCCCACCCCACCCCACCCCCGCAACTCGTGCCCCCTCAAAATAAATGAGTGCATGCACGCCTCTGCACGCGCACGCACACACACACAGTCAGTATACATCACAAGGGAGTCCCCTCATTTAAAATTCTCTCCTTGCATGCATGACTGTGCTGCGGCAATTTGCTGTGAAGAGCAAAATGTGAAATGGGACATATTTTACACCCTATACATGCATTTGTCCCCAGCCAAAATATGTTGCAAATATTACAGTATATATCGCAATAGTTGATTTTTTTTAAAACTTCAAATTTCAAAGAAATAGCATATATTTTCCTGTACCCATTTGCTCTATGTTAATATTCATACATTGTACCAAAAAAACAGTCAAAACTGTAGAGAAAATATATTCTTGGTGATTTAAAAAAAAAACTTTTAAGCTGCATCAGGAAAACTTAAGACATGACATGGTTGTAAATAGGATGAATGTTCAGTGGGGGCAGTAATTTTTTTTTTTTTTTTAAATACCAATATTTGGTTATGTCAGTTGAGGATGCATTAAATTGCTCAAAAGTGACAGTAAAGACATTTATAATGTTACAAAATATTTCTACAGTATATCAAATAAATTATCTTTCAATTCATTAAAGAATCCTGAAAAAAAAATGTGCTTGTTTTCACAAAATATTTAGGCAGCACAACTGTTTTCAACACTGATAATAATAATAAGAAATGGGTGGATGTGCCAGTAACGTTATGATGCAATGTTATGCAAATGTTATTTTCTTTGCAGCACAGCCAAGCAAAACGAAACTCATAAAATATTGTCATAATTTCTTGTAATAGTGGGTACGGGGGGTTGTAGTTTACTTGATATCTTAAGGGTGGTTGGTAATCTTTGTACTCTAGCTTGGGTGTTGTGTGTGTTTGAGACGATAGGGGGTGAGGGTGTGAGGACTGATGGTCGTTAATCTCCGTTTGTCCTTGAGAATGTGGAGCAGTCTTGTCCTTGTGCAATGAAGAGTGTGGAAGCCATCCCCACACCATGCCACACACACACACACACACACACACACACACACACAGACTAGTGTCCCTGTATGCACTAATTGTACTCTGATGCAAATATATATCAAGACGTTCCCTATCTGTCCACCCTACAAACAAAGCGCACACATTAAGACACTCTCCATCTCTGATGGTGATTAAACTCGGTCCCTGCAGGGTTTGGCTTCCAACTGCCCACAATAACACACTCGCTCAGTCTCATATTAATCTGATTACTGTTCACCACCCCCTATCTGTCCGTCCTTATTGATACGCCCCTCTTTTGACTGCTACAATATTTTATATGAAAGAAAAAATGCAAAGATTGTATTTTACAAAAGATCACAAAATAACTTACAATCTAATAAGTTCAAATCAAATAAAAAAATCTTATAGAACCCAATATGATTCTGTGACAATTAGACCAAAATATTAAAAACCGTTCCTCAATGTATAACAGAACCATAACAGTATGGTTATGTCTAATTACACACACACATTATATATATATATACACAGGATTATAACAATACATAATTACTATTTAATATATCAACCACTGAAACCCACACATGTGATGCAAAATTTTTACTGCTAACAACCTCTGGGATGAACCGCCTTTATTCGTGATGCTAACTGTTTTGCACGTAGGATGTGATTCAGATTACGCCGAATTACAAGAACAATGTTTGTGGGAAAAGGATTTCTATAACCCTCAAAGATGTATTTCCCACGAACAGTCCCCTGGAAATGATTTTTTTTTTTTTATGCTGAATGACTTCAGGCTATTCCTTTAAATCTTCAATGAATCATCCACATAGAATGCAAGCGGCGACTGATGTGTACATACGTACGTAAGTATGCATATACCCGCTTCTGCCTGATGCACCCACCTTCCACGAGACTTCATAACACTTTTGAATGCTAATGAAACAATGCGGCCGGTAACATTTGAAGAAATGACCTGACCTGCCTGAGCTTTGCATCCACATGTGGAGGGTTATCCTTGAATGCTATTCAGTTGTTTTGTTAATGAAAAATTTTAGGATCTATATATTATATATATATATACTATCCATTTATATGAGAAAGAGAGAGCCGGGTACTTGCAAATTGTAGTCCGTTACTGCTTCCAAATTACATGACAAAAATTTTAATTAGTAATGTAATCCACTGGATTACACATTTTAGGTAATAAAATTTGACTATTTTGTGATTACTTTTAGATTACTTTAGACCCAACTCGTTTATCACATTGATTTAAATGGGAAAGTCATGTATCATGTTGATATAAAAGAAGACTTTCTAAATGTATATTACAAGTAGGCTATTTTGGATGAGAAAGTTTAAAATATGAATTAGGGGGAATCAATAAATTATGAATAATGAATATAAATTATGAATATTAATGGGTACTGTGTGAATAATCATGTAGCCAATAAAAAGGTAAGTGTATCCTGATCACAAGTATTTTAAAATGTAATACAATCTAATTACAAGTACTTACCTGTAGTTTTTAAAAATCTGATTACGTAATTCAGATTGCATGTAATCAGTTACTACCCAGCATTTATACCAACCACGACAATGCAATCATTGCATGGATAAAATCTGTACAGGAAATGTAAAAATCTAGTTTGTACAACTATAACCTGCATCTGGCCTTCTACAATACAAACACCTAACTTTGTGAAACTTTTTTAACATAACGTTTGAACTTACATGTTGAGAAGAAAGTTTTCACAATTCTTTAGATATTCAGAAATTGGAACCGTGAAATTTGAGTAATTAAGAATTAAATTCATGCATTTCATACAGAATATGTGCTGTAGGTCTCTCACTCTCACTGGCTGTCCTGTTCCTGCTTGTTTTGATCTTACTGAGACTTACTGAGGTTAATAATGCTGCACATTAATATTTTATCAGACTTCTCAATTAAAGCTTTACTTGCAGGAGAAAATTTCCTCTATAATGAATTATTTCTTTCACTTGATCAGACAAGCACACACACACATTCTTTCTCTCTAATTCCAAGCTCACAGTCACATATATAACGCATAGTGAGTGTGTGCATTTGTGTCGGTTAGGTTTTGTCTTCACTGTGGGGAACAGATGTTCCCAGAAAGACAGTAAAACCTGAAATCACTTACATTATGGAGATAGCCGATGGTCCCCATGAGAAAAAAGGCTTCATAAACATGCTCGATAATAATCTAAAAATGCAAGAGATTTCTGCGAGGGATAGTTTTATATATATATAAAGCATTAGTTATAATTAGCTAACAATAAACATATATGGAGAATGTATTTATCTTGCTTAATGTTAACTTAAAGATGCATCAGCTTATGTGCATCAACTTAAATTGCATCAACTAAAGTTTTAATGTTAAAAGAATAGTTCACGCAAAAATGAAAATTTGCAGAAAATGTATTCACCCTCAGGCCACCCAAGATATAGATGAATTTGTTTCTTCATCAGAACAGATTTGGAGAAATATAGCATTACATCACTTGCTCATCAATAAATCCTCTGCAGTGAATGGGTGCCGTCAGAATGAGAGTCCAAACAGCTGATAAAAACATCACAAATAATCCACACCAGTCCAGTCCATCAATTAATCATTCGCTTCAATCGTGTGAGCGAAAAGCTGCATGTCTGTAAGAAACAAATCCATTATTAAGGCATTTTTAACTTCAAACCGCCACTTCCAGCTAAAAAATGAGTCCATAATCCTTAATATTGCTTTCTCCAGTGAAAAAAAAAACTTCTCATCTGAAACAGGAGAGAAATATGCACAGATAGCAGCATTCACAAGCCGAAACAGTCCAGAACCATTCAATATTGTAATACTGAACTGTTCAAACAAATATTGTGATGTTTCTATCAGCTGTTTGGACTCTCATTCTGACGGTACCCATTCACTGCAGAGGATCCACTGGTGAGCAAGTGATGCAATGCTAAATTGATCCAAATCTGATGAAGAAATAAACTCATCTACATCTTAGATGGCCTGAGGTTGAGTACGTGTTCAGCTAATTCTCATTTTTCAGTTGAACTATTCGTTTAAAATGTATATGTAGAAATTATTATCATGATTAATAAATGCTGCAATAGCATTTTTCATTCTGATTAGTCAATTGTGGCATTTAACATGTATTTGTGAATAATGATCGCTGCCCATGGCAACACTGTATTACTCACCAATTATCCCAGAAACATGTGTTCCTACATAGCCGTGCTTGTGTTCGCTCTGCAGTCTGTACAGGTAAAATAATACGATCATTGAAGCTCAAATCAATATAACAACAACATGTATTTATTTATTTATTTATTCAGTAAGTAGTCATTCAATAAGATGATCATTATCATAAAAATAAACCCCTTTATGATGCTATAAGACCTGATACAAGTGCTTTTATTTATTTTTTTTGCGATAATGACCACTGACTGTACATTAGCATATAAAACCCCTGTAAAGTGTTACCAAAATACCATTAGCTCAGTATAAAAATAAAAGAAGTCAATGGAAATAATGTGTGTTGGTCTCTTCTACATGCTTCCAACTGGCCTGAAGAAATGAAGAACTTCAAGTTTTCTTCATCTGTTGGGCAAATCTGTCTCTCTTTCGCTTTTACGCTGTCATTTTGTAGCTTATAGCACATCACACACAACCCCCGATTGCACATATAAACTCCAGAGACATGCAAAAAGCCACAATGCATCACCATCACACACACACACATGATCTTCACAGATGGCCTTGACACTTCGGCTCATGCTTTTTGCACGGCTGATTTCCTGCACTGATCCTGAGGCCTGTTAGTTCATTTGTAGTTTTCTTCATTTATTTACATGTACACATTTCATGGCAAAGGTACAAGCAATGTTTCCTCTACCTCTTGTTGATGCATCGTGACAATGCCTTCAGGCTTTAGCGCCGTACACACATGCTCAATCACACACGCTCGCTCTCGTAGTGGCTCCTGTGCGGCTTCTGCTTTGATAAAACATACCCACATTCCAGTCCAGGCTCGACTGGAGGAATTAATCCGTTTGGATCATCGTGTTCCCTTTCCAATCAGACAAATTCAGACGCTTCCGGATCAAAAGGAACACGGGCCATGAGGAACCGCTGTCGGAGGCAAACTCATTCAAACACCTAAATCAACAAACCTGCTCTCCAAAGACTGACCCTGCATTCCATTTCATAAATTGGTTTACCAAACAAATCATTCCAAACCGTTTGGAGTGATACTGGACAGACGGATATCCAAACAGATCCCGAGTCAGAGAGTCAAAATGTTCTGATGCTGAAAACATTAGTAGTTCAAATCTAAGGCTCAACAATAATCAATGCGTATAGCCCTACAATATGCAATCGTTAACTCAGTTTTTATTCGTTTTCAACAAAGTATCAGTGATTAATGTTTTCTTCAGGAGGTTAAACTAAATATTACATGTTGTGTTATTTGACGTTTATTTTATAAACATTTGCAGTTCACCGAAATATGGTCTGAATACAATTTAAAACCTTAAATTGTGCAATTTTATTATTTTCTACTAACAAAAGAACTGATAAACATTAAATAAACATCATGGCTAAAAGTTTTAATAATACAAAATTAAGGCTGAGTGGGTAACAGTTACAGCTTTTGCCTAAATTAAGTTGTCAGTCAGCAGAGGCTATCAATTTATACAAATTGATAAGTATAAATAAACACACATTCATTCACACACACACACACACACACAAACAGAACACACACACACACATACTAGTTTCGGTTGTATGATTTTTTTTTTTTCTTATGCTCACCAAATCTGCATTTATTTGATAAAAAAAAACTGTAAAAACAGTAATATTGTGAAATATTATTACAATTTAAAATAACACTTTTCTATATGGAAATATATTCTAAAATGTAATTTATTCCTGTGATGCAAAGCTGAATTTTCAGCATCATTACTCCAGTCTTCAGTGTCACATGATTCTTCAGAAATCATTCTAATATGCTGATTTACTGCTCAAGAAACATTTCTGATTATTATCAATGTTGAAAACAGCTGTGATGCTTCATATTTTTGTAGAAACTGATTTTTATCAGGATTTGTTTGATGAATTAGGAGTGTTTAAAAGAACAGCATTTGTTTGAAATAAAAATCTTTTGTAATATTATAAAAGTCTTTACAGCCACTTTTGATCAGTTAAATGCACCATTACTGAATAAAATATTAATAACCCCACCTTTTAAACCATAAAGTGAATAACTTCTTAAAATAACAGGGTTAAATGACTTGACATCAAGGCTACAATTTGGGTTAAAACTGTTCAAATCTGGGACACAGCCACTTTTTTGGTCATTAAAATTAAAATATTCTTCAATATTAATATCCTACAATAAACAGACAAAAAAATTGAACACACTTTTATTTTTTGCATAAACACCTTCTGTTCAGAAATACATCTATGATGCATGCAAAGTTGTGTTTTCTAGTCTTTGTGCAACTGAATGTTTCTTAAAAAGTTCAAACTGCGATGTGCAAATGCCTGTGAATATTTAAAATCAAATATCACAGATGTCGATATCAGATTGTGTACTAGAAAAATATCAGCCTGAACCTCAGAGAAGTTCTTCTGATAAAGAATGAAATGAAGTATGAAATATATTACCAGCAGACAAGATTGAGAGGGAGAGATGGAGAGAGAGATGAGACTTGATATTAAAAAAGACAAGAATGAAAGGTGACAACTAAATCTCATACACAGTAATATCTTCTCATTTCACACACATACACAAACACACACTCCTGCTAGCACACACCCAAAACACCCTGACAATGTCGTTAATATGAAGTTTTAATTATTTAAATGGATAAAATGTCTCCTCTGGTTTCATGGCATCTCTGCTGAATCTCAGCGTGAGATTCAATTACATTAATAACCAGTGATTTGATTCTGACCCCCATTATGAGTTCTATTAAATTACATTATTTGGGTTGAGGGGAGAGAGAAATGGGGAGATGAGTGTGTGTGTGTGTGTGTGTGTGCCTGGTGTGGTGTGTGTATGTACGAGGGTGTTTTGATGTGAAAGTCAAGTCTGAATCTGTATTGCCAGTGGTGATGCAACAAAAGTGCATTCCTCCCATTATAATCAACAATGTGGCATACATGCAGTGTAGACAGCTTCACTGATTATAATGAGAGCAGTCTAGTTTTGCCATCAATGAAAGCTCATACGACAAAACATAGACACATCATAATTATTTTTAAAAAATGAAGTGATTGCCATTATATATATTTATATATATATATATATATATCTATATATATTAGTATATAGATAATATATATTATATATACATATATTGTTCTATATTTATCTTATATTTACTTTTTGTTTTAACTAGTATTAATAGTAATTATTATTATTATATAAATATAATAAAATGTTAATATAACAAATATAATATAACCAATAATTTAATTCGGTATGTGCTTAATATATTTTAATGTTTAAATAATGCTTTATTTAGTATTTTTTGCCAAGACATTATTTATACATTTTTATGGACATTCCCATTACCTCTAAAAACACAATGTAATGCAGTGAAAAAGTCAAAATACAGGTAAAACACGGAAAGCTCCTTCATATTAACACAGTTCATCACACAGAGTGTAGGGTGGATACAAAAATGATTATATAAAAACAATGGCTTGCAGTGGGAACTATTCATTTGTCAATAAAGTACAATCATTTACTAGTATTATACACATTGCTGTGCTAGTATTATTATACACATTGCATTGTTTTACTAGTATTATACGCATTGTTATAAGCAATGTTGTGCTGCTTTCAGAGTAGACACAGTGTCGAATCCGGTACATGAACTTTCCATTTCATTGACTCTCTACACACTGTTGCACATCACCCCGGACTACATTTCCCATCATGCATTACTGATTGCACTCAGCACGAATTGCACACACCTGTTTACACTGATTGCACCCAGCTGTTTCATATCACTCCCTCACTATATAACACTCACTCTTATCCCTTCCCTCTGCCGAGTATTGTTCCGCATTTATCACCCCCCTAGCGATAGCGACTCTACAGAGCCCTAGTCATTTGCCTTAGCCCTAATCATTTGCCTTAGCCCTAGTCATTTGCATTAGCCCTAGTCATTAGCCTTAGCCTTAGCCTTAGCCTTAGCCTTCTCGGTTTCTGATCTTCGCATGGTTCCCTAGAATCACCTCTTTTGTCTTGCCCCTTTCAATTCTATCTGCCGATCGTCGACCTGCTCTAGCACTAGGACTATTCTTGTGTTTTGCCCACCATATACCTGTCTGACATTATCTGACCCATGCCTGTTTCATGACCACGTCTCTGTCTTCGTTTCAATAAAGCTTGCATATGGATCCGCACGTCTCACATCTCGTCAGCCCCGTAACAGAATACTCAACCACACAAGGATCCAGCAGCTTTTCATGTGGACATTGGTGGATATGGACCCAGTCACCGAGCTGCTACATCTTCGGCAAGGAGGTCTTTCTATTGAGGAGTATGTTCACCGGTTCTGTGAACTATCTTATCAGGTACCAATATATGATGAGTTTTTGTTTAAGGACTTGTTTCGTTTTGGACTCAATGAACCCACGAAATCTCGTATGCCAAGGAGTGAATGCAACTATAGCTTAAAGGACTTTATTGACTATGCCTTGCTGACTACTGGTTCAGCGTTCACGGTGGGTGTCGCGGAGGAAGGAAGCGACACCATGTCTATGACTGAGGTGATGGCTGAACCAGAGCAAACTCACAAAATGGCGGCAGTTGCGGAGCCCGATCACAAGATGGCGGACACAACCGCATCTAGTCTAGCCACAGCTGTTCTTCCTGAGTCTAGTCAAGCCACAGTTGTTCTTCCTGAGTCTAGTCAAGCCACAGTTGTTCTTCCTGAGTCTAGTCAAGCCACAGTTGTTCTTCCTGAGTCTAGTCAAGCCACAGTTGTTCTTCCCGAGTTAGTAAAGCCACAGTTGTTCATTCGGAGTATAGTCAAGCCACCGTTGTTCCGTCGGAGTATAGTCAGAGCCACAGTTGTTCTTCCTCGTCTAGTCAAGCCCACAGCTTGCTTCTTCCTGAGTCTTAGTCAAGCCACAGTTGTTCTTCTGAGTCTAGTCAGCAATAGTTTCTTCTTCATGAGTCTAGTCAAGCCCCAGTTGTCTTCCTGAGTCTAGGTTTTTTTTTTTTTTTTTTTCAAGCCACAGTGTTCTTCATGAGTCTAGTCCAGCCACGTTGTTCTTCAGGAGTCAGGTCAAGTCACAGTTCATTTTCATGAGTCTAGTCAGGTCACAGCTGATCTTCCTGAGTCAAGTCAAGTCACAGCTGATCTTCCTGAGTCCAGTCAAGTCACAGCTGTTCTTCCTGAGTCCAGTCAAGTCACAGCTGTTCTTCCTGAGTTCAGTCAAGCCACAGCTAATATTCCCCGAGTCAAATCTAGTCACAGTTGATCTTCCTGAGTCTAGTCAAGCCACAGACTGTTCTTCCTGAGTCAAGTCAAGTCACGGTTGATCGTCATGAGTCAAGTCTAGTCATAGTTGTTCTTCCTGAGTTCAGTCAAGCCACAGCTAATCTTACCAAGTCAAGTCTAGTCACAGCTGATCTTCCTGAGTTCAGTCAAGCCACAGCTGTTATTCCTGAGTTCAGTCAAGCCACAAGCTGTTCTTCCTGAGTTCAGTCAAGCAACAGATGTGCTTCCTGAGTTAGTCAAGCCACGGCTGTTCTTCCTGAGTTCAGTCAAGTCACGGCTGTTCTTCCTGAGTTCGGTCAAGTCACAGTTGTTCTTACAATTCATTATCATGGGTATAGTCACGTCACAGATTTATGATCAAGGGTCTAGTCACGTCACCGTTGATAGGTCTTGAGTCGAGTCAAGTCACAATTAATTATCATGAGCCAGGTCTAGTCACAACTGATCTTCATGAGTCAAATCAAGTTACAATTCATTATATGAGTCTAGTCAAGTCACAGTTTATGATCATGAGTCTAGTCAGGTCACAGTTTATGATCACGGGTCTAGTCACGTCACAGTTTATGATCACGGGTCTAGTCAAGTCACAGTTGATCGTCATGAGTCTAGTCAAGTCACAACTGATTGTCATGGGTCAGGTCTAGTCACAGTTGATCGTCATGAGTCATGTCAAGTCATAACTGATCTTCATGAGTCCAGTCAAGCTGTTCGTCCGGGGCCTCGTCACGTCTCAGCTGTTCGTCCGGGGCCTCGTCACGTCTCAGCTGTTCGTCCGGAGCCTCGTCACGTCTCAGCTGAGCTCCCGGAGCCTCGTCACGTCTCAGCTGAGCTCCCGGAGCCTCGTCACGTCTCAGCTGAACCTTCTAGAGGCTCGCCCCGTCTCAGCTATTAATAAGATTCACGTTTCGCACACAGCTGCGTCATCAGGTCATGTCACCGTTCCTGTCTGTTGCACCCAGATTGTCGGGGGTCGGTCCGTCGGTATCCCAGTCTGGTGTGAGGGATGCACCGCTGGTGTCTTCACGCGCAGCTGGTATCCCCAAACCCTCTCACTTTAGCCCTCCTGTTCCTGAAATCATTCCCCTGTCTGCAGCACTTCCCATTTGGGGGGTTGCTTTATGGTGTGTCTGGGCCGTGTACTCCACTGCCGATTTGCTAGAGGTAGCGGCACCAGCTACAACATCTCCAGTGGTGGCGGCTTACGCTGCAGAACCTCTCGAGGTAGTGGTGTCCGTTGCTGTGCTCCCAGAGGCCATGGTGTTCACTGTAGTCTCTTCAGAGGTGGCGGTGCAGGCTGCAGAATCTCCCGAGATGGCGACACTTGTCTCAGTTTCTTGCGTGGTGGTGGCGCCCAGCAACAAACTTCCTGCCTGTTCTGTTCCAGCCAAGGAGGCCGTCTATGAACTTCCGGCCTGTCCTGTTCCGGCCAAGGAGGCAGCCTATGAACTCTCAGCCTGTCCTGTTCCGGCCAAGGAAGCAGTCTATGAACTCTCTGCTCGTCCTGCTCCGGCCAAGGAGGACGTCTATGAACTCTCTGCTCGTCCTGTTCGGCCAAGGAGGCCGCCTATGAACTCACTGCCTATTCTGTTCTGGCCAAGGAGGCCGTCTATGAACTCTTTGTCATCTGTCAGACTAAGGAGACTGTTTGAAAACTCTTTGTCTGTCCTGTCACGGCTATAGAGGTCGTTTGCGAACTCCCTGCTCGTCCTGTCACGCTATAAAGGCCGTTTGCGAACTCCCTGCCTAGATTGTCACCGACCCTATGGAGGACGTAGGGGAATCCCCATCCTGGAATGATCCTGGCTATGGAGGCACGTTTGTGAATTCTTTGTGTGCTTGTGTATGTCAGGGAGGTTGAACCCTGACATGATCAGTCTTTGTCTACATCAAACACAATGTTCCGTTGTGTTGTTGTCTCTCTCTATCGTGTTACAGGCTCCGAAAATGCGATCTCATGATCGGTGTGGTTCCCCAAGGGTGGTCTAAGTCTGGACATATGGTGAGTCATCTGCTCCGCAGTGGTGGTCTACTGTTACTGCCTGGTTCTGGTGGTCATTTGCTCCGCCGTGGTGGTTACTGTCTGGTATGGTGGTAATCTGACTACGACGTGGTGGATTTCTGCTCTGACGTGGTGACTACTGTTGGATTATGGTGACGTTTCTGCTCAGCCGTGGGATCTTTGGTCCGTTCTCTGCACTGGTGTTGACCTCAGCTCCGCGCGCTCTGCCTCGTCCCTGGTCTTCCTATCTGGACATGGGCCTCCATCCCTACAATGTTCCGCACTACACTCCACAGCCCTACGGAAACGAAAGGGTGTTGGGAGCGTCTGAAGCCGCTCCTTGGGGGGGGGGCTCTTTCACGAATCCGGTCCATGAACTTCCATTTTTCATTGACTCTCGCACTACACACTTTTGCACATCACCCCGGACTACATTTCACATCATGCATTACTGATTGCACTCAGCACGAATTGCACACACCTGTTTACACTGATTGCACCCAGCTGTTTCATAACACTCCCTCACTATTTAACACTCACTATGATCCCTTCCCTCTGCCGAGTATTGCATGCGCTTATCACTCTCTTAGCGATAGCTACTCTACGGAGCCATTTCTAGTTTCTTAGCCTTAGCCCTAGTCTTCTCGGTTTCTGATCTTCGCCTGGTTTCCTGGATTTCTCCTTTAGTCTTCCCCCTTTTTTTGATTCTGTCTGCCGATCGTCGACCTGTTCTAGCCCTAGGACTATTCTTGTGTTTGCCCACCATATACCTGTTTGCCATTATCTGACCCATGCCTGTTTCATGACCACGTCTGTCTTCGTTTCAATAAAGCTTGCATATGGATCCCCACGTCTCACGTCTCGTCAGCCCCATTACACACAGTGTCTCAACGCTGCTGTTTTATTAGGGACACACCACCTGGGGAGAAACGCATGTGAGCCGCACTAACCTCAGCTTTCGCTGTATGTCAGATTGCACACACTACAGGTGCATCTCAATAGTTTAGAATGTCGTGGAAAAGTTCATTTTATTCAGTAATTCAACTCAAATTGTGAAACTTGTGATTAAATAAAATCAGTGCACACAGACTGAAGTAGTTTAAGTTTTTGGCTCTTTTAATTGTGATGATTTTGGCTCACATTGAACAAAAACCCACCAATTCACTATCTCAACAAATTAGAATACTTCATAAGACCAATAAAAAAAATTTTGGCAGTGTGGGAAGGTGCCAAATCCTACTGGAAAATGAAATCAGCATCTCCATAAAGCCTGTCAGCAGAAGGAAGCATGAAGTGCTCCAAAATTACTTGGTAAACGGGTGCAGTGACGTTGGTTTTCAAAAAACAAAATAGACCAACACCAGCAGATGACATTTGCACAAATCATCACAGACTGTGGAAACTTAAAACTGGACTTCAAACAACTTGGGCTATGACCTTCTCCACCCTTCCTCCAGACTCTAGGACCTTTGATTCCAAATGAAATACAAAACTTGCTCTCATCGGAAAAGAGGACTTTGGGACCACTGGGCAACAGTCCAGTTCTTCTTCTCCTTAGCCCAGGTAAGACGCCTCTGACGTTGTCTGTGGTTCAGGAGTGGCTTAACAAGAGGAATACGACAGCTGTAGCCAAATTCCTTGACACGTCTGTGTGTGGTGGCTCTTGATGCCGTGACCCCAGCCTCAGTCCATTCCTTGAAGTTCACTCAAATTCTTGAATCGATTTTGATTGACAATCCTCATAAGGATGCTGTTCTCTCGGTTGGTTGTGCATATTTTTTCTTCCACACTTTTTCCTTCCACTCAAACTTTCTATGAATATGCTTGGATACAGCACTCTGTGAACAGTTAGCTTCTTTGGCAATGAATGTTTGTGGCTTACCCTCCTTGTGAAGGGTGTCAATGATTGTCTTCTGGACAACTGTCAGATCAGTAGTCTTCCCCATGATTGTGTAGCCTAGTGAACCAAACTGAGAAACCATTTTGAAGGCTCAGGAAACCTTTTTTCAGGTGTTTTGAGTTGATTAGCTGATGAGTCATGTCACCATATTCTAATTTGTTTTAGATAGTGAATTGGTGGGTTTTTGATGTGAGCCAAAATCATCACAATTAAACGAACCAAAGACTTAAACTACTTCAGTCTGAATGCATTGAATTTATTTAATACAAGAGTTTCACAATTTGAGTTGAATTACTGAAATAAATGAACTTTTCCACGACATTCTAATTTATTGAGATGCACCTGTACATTAGAAAGGGACGGGAGGTATGCGGCATGTGATAAACCGAGGGATTTAGGTTCATTCCCAGCATTCCCTTCACTCTCATTATGATCCACGTGAGAATTCCTCTCATGCACAGTGCTGTAAGAACACAAGTGCAGACAGAAGGAATGTCTGCGATGCCTATGTGTGTGTGTGTGTGTGTGTGTGGTGTGTGCCACAGACTAAATGACTTGTACCTACTGTGTTTAAACATATAATCATCCATAACCTTCAAAAAGGGCCTATATCTTCTTTAGCACGCACACACAGAGGCTGTTTACTCACAGCGTGTGAATTATCAGACCCAGAATGTTCCCAGCATGGCATCATGGGTAATGTGACTTTTCAGCATGGGTCCACTGCAATCATACACTTAGAGAAAGAAAGAACAGGAAAGAGAGAGAAGAAAGATAGACTGTAAGGAGAAAGACTGATGATCGCCGGGGAGAAGAATGCAAGAGAAGAAAAGAGAGAATGTGAGATGTATTTTACATTAAATGAGTTTAGGGTCTCTGCGGCGTCATTTGTGGAAGAATTTCTCTTTACTTCCAAGACTGTGAAGTTTTTTTTAGAGCCTAGCTATTTATGTGTGAACAGTAATTATTTTAAATGTTTTCAAACTGGTACCAATGTACATTTAAATGCTTATTACATCAAAATGGGAGTTTTGTGTCTTTTAGTATAAATATATAGTTTAGTCATGAAACTCTAGATGGCGCAGGCTGATGGGTTGTTAATGTAACTGATGATATTCAGAGAGTTAAACAACTTGGCACAAGCTGATTGGTTCATGCTGCATATGCAGCCAATGAGCTTACTGACTTGCATTTATATGGCTGGTTAGCATTCACTAGAGATCCCTGCAGCGCGCTTTCAGAGTTCTCTGAAACACTCCACCTTCCCCAGCTCCACCTGTATAGATCTGCTACGGGGTTATTTTATATGCTATTTGTGCAGCAGCAGTATGTCTTAAATACTCATGGCACCGTATCGCCATATGCATTGGCAGTAGCAAGTTCCTGTACTTGCTTGCAGCAGCAGCAATAATCTACAACTACAGCAATAACCATCAGCAGCAGCAATTCAGCAGCAGCGTAGCTGATCTATTCCGCCAAGACATTTGTCATGATTTAAATCTTATAAGTAGTGCTATTCCAAGTTGAATTTATTTACAGTATTTATTTTCCAATGCAATAAAAAGGAATAAAAAACATACTGATATGCAGGGGGTTTGTTTTGGTCCAGTAAAATACTAAGCATTATCACAAATACCTCCCTATGATTAACAATTAAAGCAACCAATTATGATCTTGAGTTGTGCTAATGTATGCTAATACTTCACTCCCCCCAATATTATTACCAAACATTGTATTCTATCTCTTTATCAACTTTCCATTTGGAACTGATTGGTCGTTGATCTGAGCTTATGCACCTCAGTTATTGAGGGAAAAAAAGCATTATTTGTGGATAATTTTGGCCATCATGATTGAGTGAGTTCCAAAAAGAACTGCCCAAACTTGTGCTAATGAAATAAAACAAGTTGACTTAAAAGACTGAATCCAATATTTGGTGATAAGTTATCATAATGAGACATTTACAAGCAATTTTTTAAAAGGCCAGTCATTTTTGACTAGGAACGCCAAATTAAACTTTCAGCACAAGGTTTGAAAGTACAAGCATTAAAGGAAAATTTACCAGGGTTTCTGCAGGTCTTAAAATGGAGTAGAATGTCTTAAATTCTTAAAGTCATGCCATTAAATGTTACATGCACTGCAAAAAATTAAAAATAAATAAAAATGTCAATAAATACAATACATTCTAATGCAGTTACTTGTGATGCAAATTGTAAATATGAAGTCTTGGATCAAAATTAAGTTAGTTTATGCTTAAACAACTACAAATAACTGTCAATGGAGTTTAAAAGCTTGTTTTCCCTTTGAATTAAGTAGAAATTCAATTAAACCCACTGGTAGGTATTGTTCTTGGCATTTGATAATAAACTCACTCTATTTTGATCAGTTACTCATAAAACAAGACTTCTTATCTAATGTTATTTGTACATTTTACTTAAATAAATGTATCTTTGCATTTGAACGTCTTACTGACACACGCAGCATCACGTAAAACTTAAAAGTCTTCGTTCACCAATATCACTGTTGAAATGCACTATATTTTGTCACCGCTGTTTATTTCACCACTAAAAGTGTCATCCCCCCCAAGCGTCTGAAGTAGAATTAGAATTAAGAAACATTTTCTAGGCCACTATGCCTGAAGTGTGTACACAACATTTGTCAAAAATATTATCCATTTACAGCCAAAGCCTGTAAAAACAGCCTAAATTGCATCAAAGAGTCAGTAAATTCACAGTAAAACCACTGTGAAACAATATACAGTATATTAAAGTATATTTCCACTCTGAGCTAGTTGTGTTTTGGTGATGGGAGACGCAGAGATTTTCGGCTTGTGGAGAGTTATCGAACACTTCCGCCATCAGAAAAGCCATTCACTTAAGAGGTTGCTATCATCTTCCCTGGGGACCCTTTTCCACAACCACCCATCTCACACGCAGTTTTGATCTACCGGTCTAGCTTAGCCATCTCCTTGAAGAGCCTGTTTTTTTTTTGGGTTTAGTGTTTGTACTCCCTTGATTGTTTTGTGAGGAGCGTTTGACTGGCTATTGCAGGAGAGAAAAGTGAGGCTTCACACTTTGGCATCACGAATCACATAGTGCTGCTACACACTATAAGAACTTCACTGATGATGCGAAAATTGAATCCTCTTGAGTATGGCAATGTGTGAGCATTGGAACTGCCTAAGTCAAAAGAGAACTATCTTTTGTTGCACAATGGGTTATAGGTAACATTACATTAAGGTGCATTGCACAAATTTTGGCATGGTTGTCATTAAACATTGTAATACACACACACTGTTTAGGATGAATATGTGCGAATTTCAAATGCATTATAATTTTTTTTATCTTTTCTCTTCGTTCTGTTGCATAACTGTGACTTACAGAAATGAAACTGATTTCTGGGTGGCTACGTTGACTATTAAATAGTGCACAATTAATAATTCTTACAAATTTGATTGTATAAAATATCATACACGAGACGATGGATAAAATTTTTGAATGCTAAATCATGTGAAAGCTACACATATGCTAAGTCATATGTAAGTGTGAATGCAAGGTTTTCAACCAGAATATATACAAATAATAAGGTTGTAGATATATTATAATTATACAGTAAAAAACAGTAAGATTATGATTTTTTTTGATTTACTATAAAATATCAAATATGAATTTTAAAATGTAATTTATTTCTGTGATCAAAGGTGAATTTTCTGCATCATTGCTCCAGTCTTCAGTGTCAAATGATCCTTCAGAAATCATTCTGATATGCTGATTTGCTACTCAAGAAACATTTCTGATCATTATCAATATTGAAGACAGTTGTGCTGCCTCATATTTTTTTGGAAACCGTGATGCATTTTTTTTCAGGATTTGAAATAGAAATCTTTGGTAAGATAAATGTCTTTACTGTCACTTTGGATCAATCTAATGCATCCTTACTGAGTAAAAAGTATTAATATCTTTTATACAGACCCCAAAATTTTGAATGGTAGTGTTATGTAGGCACAAAATAATACATGCATGGTCTGAAACAGGCCTTATACACAGAGATGTGCATATAGACATGCTGAATGCATGACTACACTCTGAGAGAGAATTGGTGGATAAAATATGAAATGAAATATGGTATGGAAAATGAGAGTACGGATTCCGTTACCCATAATGCTGACAATGAATGTGATGAAGACATTTCGCTTCCAGAAAGCTTGATGGGCGAGAATTTCAGATCTCAGGGGATAAAAGAGAGAGAGAAGGAACGAGATGTGAGAAAAGAGAGTGTTGAGGTTAAGAGGGGTCAGACTGATATTGAAATGGATAGAGGAAGATATGGGGGGATGGGAGACGCATGGAGGAGTGTGAAGAAGAAAGAGCGCAAGGAAGGAGACTTCTGATTGTGGCATAAAGGGTACAGCTGAAAATTGTCAAGTGTTTGTGAGTGTATACAGTGTAAGCAGAGCGAGGAGTTGAGCAATTTTGGCTAAAGTGAAAAGTGGGTTTTTGAAAGTGAGAGCATCTGTGTTTTACTTTCACTCCTAGATCACTCAATTAGCACTTTAACATATGAATTATGCAGGTTTTTTCCATTTAAAACATGTGAAATGTTGCCTACGATGTGACCCAGACACAAAGATAAACTGAAAGCATTCAATTCTATTTGGTTTTGATTTGATGCAAAACAGCAAGGCAGCCCTCATGTTTGCATTTAAGGAATTGCTCAACCCAAAAACTAAAATTCTCACCCTCAGGTCATCCAAGATGTAGATGAGTTTGTTTCTTCATCAGAACGGATTTGGAGAAATTTAGCATGGCATCACTTGCTCAGCAATGGATCCTCTGCGGTGAATGGGTGCCGTCAGAATGAGAGTCCAAACAGCTGATAAAAACATCACAATAATCCACAAGTAATCCACACCACTACAGTCCATCAGTTAATGTCTTGTGAAACGAAAAGCTGCGTGTTTGTAAGAAACAAATATATAATTAAAGGAGACCTATTATGCCCCTTTTTACAATATGTAATATAAGTCTCTGGTGTCCCCAGAATGTGTCTGTGAAGTTTCAGCCACCAAAATACTCCACAGCATTCATTATAAGATCCTTTTGAAATGCCCACATATTTTGGTGGGGAAGCAGAAAACACTCTGTTTTTCGGGCCCTGTCTCTTTAAATGCCAAATGAGCTGACCGGCTCACTGCCCCTTTTACGAATAGAGATGTGCAATTACAGCTTCTGACCTGCCCTCTCAAATAACATCTGTTGCGTTCTGATTATCATGTTAGCTGCTGAAATCATCAGTTTTAAACCATATGAGTTTACAACTTCCGATATACGGGTTTCTGAGAGCACACATCTGAAGAACACGGACAAGAAGGGCTGTAACAGCATGTGAGTAATAAACTAAGTTTCTCAGTTACACACAAGTTTATGTTAAAAACAAACATGAGTTACAAAAACATCTGGGAAAGAATCGCATGTTTATTTTAGATCTGTGTGGCAGCAGCAATATACATGTAATAAATCAATAAATCCACTGCCGTCTTGTCTCCTCTGAGGCTAGGACTCTAAATAGTGTTCTGTGCTCGTCTGTGCAGCCAAAGACAGAACAGTTAACATGTTTTGCTCAAACTTTCGCCATTGGCATTAGAACTGGTACACCGTTGTCGTTTTTTTCCCCTTGCAAAAAAACAAAATAACGGCGCCTTGGGTGTAAACTTACAGATTAAGGGGCGGTCATATTATAATGAGATCCCTTTGCACGTCACCAAGGGAGCGAAATCAGAACCGCTCGTTTTCTCAGACGCTTGCAGAAAAAAACTTCCCAAAACAAAGTTACTGGGTTAAACTTTCTCACGTTTCCTTGGTTGGTAGATGCACAGGGGACCTGATTATAGCATTTAAAACCTGGAAAAGTCAGATTTTCATGATATGTCACCTTTAAGATGTTTTAACTTTAACCCTTTAAATGCATACCTCGGGTCTTTAGCGACCAGGGACATCATTCTTTACCCTCTCCCTCCTTCATTTTTTTAAGTTAGACATCAACTTTCTTAGTATTCCTCAGTCTATTAATTATAAACAATATAACAAGAAAAAAAAATTTAAAATATAAAAGAATGCCTGTTTTCTGAATAATGTTTTGTAAAAAGTGTATAGGGTCGCTAGACCCGAGGTATGTAAATGTGTAAGTACTTTTTTTTTCCTCTGCGCAACTACATTTACATATCTGATGACTCAATTTGTGCAATGCATATTTTTTCCTCAAGGTGGCACTGTTTGATACACAATTATGTGACGTTTCACTCATAATTACCGCATGCATAAAACAAACGAATATCATCAGCAAAAAAATTTAACTGGTTTGAATGGCTTTAATGCAGAGCAATTACTATATGCAATGAAATGTAAATGTCACTGCCATTTGTTGCTGGATGTGATGAATAAGCTGCCAGTGATAAAAATATTGAATATGAAGTCATTGAAAATGATAGTTTTGAGAATAGGTTGAGATCGTGAATATGAGGCAGATGCTAAAAGTACTGTGGAAGTGCGCTCTGACGATGACAACAATGGTCAAATCATCTGCTCACATTGAACCCTTCTAAGTTTCAAAAGACAACAAAATATGCTTTATTTTATTCTTCTGTAATTGTTCTTAAAAAATCAAGAGAGTTTTTTGCTATTGCAGCAGCAGAGATCCATCCGTGCTGGATATATAGGTCCGGGTGATCGACCACTAAAGACGATAGGTACTAATGATTGGCGAAAATTCTGCCTTTACGGGTGTAAAACGTCATAAGTCTAATAACATGCCTGGCAGCGGTTGTGAGTAAATTTTCAGCAAATTTAAATGTTTTGGGTGGACTTCAATTTTCCTTTAAGACCAAACACTGATCCAAGTGGTTATAAATATGTGTGCCTTATAGAATACTTCTGTAACGGGGCTGACGAGACGTGAGATGTGTGGATCCATCTGCAAGCTTTTATTTAAGAGATGTGGTCATAACAAGCAGGTTCGAACAATGGCAAACAGGTATATGGAGGGCAAAAACACAAGAATAGTCCCAGGGCTAACGTAGGTCACCGATCAACAGACAGAATCAAAGGGGCGAGACGAGAGGGAAAAAACCAGGAAAACAGGCAAAGATCAGAAACCAAGAAAACAGGCAAGGCAAGGCAAGGAAACACGGGCAGGATAACAGAAACTAGGAATAATAACAGGCCAAGCAATACTCGGCAGAGAATGGTTGTTTGAGTGAGTGTTATATAGTGAGTGAGTGATAGAAACAGCGGTGCCATCAGTGGTGTGCAATCAGTTGCAATGACATGAGGCGAGATGTAGTACGGGGTGATATGCAACAGTGTGTAGTGCGAGAGTCACTGAAAAAAATGAAAAGGGTGACCTCTGATGGCTAGCAGACGGAAGTTCATGGACCGGATTCGTGACATATACTGTATAATGGCATAATGTGACAATTTGCATCTTGACACAGAAAGCCCACAGGATGAGCATCTAATGTTTTATTATAGTTACAATAGAGTCAAGAACAATAAAACTGAGTCAATAACAACAACAAAAAAACTGTACATAGAGTCAATAAAACTGACTAAATAGTTAGGAAGTAGAGTTGTTATTCTTAAGAATATACTGTAATTTGATCAGAGTTGACAGCATGGGGTGGTGGAAGCATCATTAAATTAGTTTTACTATTTATTAAACAAACATGCTAGCAAGGGTGAGCATGTGTAGAACCACAGCAGCTCAAATTCTCTGGAAAATTCTACTAAGAATGCTGCCGATTTCGTGGGGGTCTGTGAGTGAGCGGGAAGTGGAGCTGAAGTGGAGTAATTATAGAATGCTTTAGTAGGGAGGGGAGACTGAAGTTGAAACTTTTCCCTCATTTTGAGACGAGAGAAAAGGAGGGAAACATCGAGACAGAGACAGAGAGAACAGGTGACAAGGCAGACTCAGAGGGTCTCCTGAAGAAATCCCCTGCAGGTGCCTCATGTACAGTACAGTGTGAAACAGCAGCGAGCCTGAAGGGAGGTGTGTGTTTATGTGTGTCTGTGTGGGTTTGCTTAACTATACTTTAGGGACAAATTTGTCCCCAGTAATGAGCTGAATCTGCCAAAACATTCCCTTGGTAATATGCTCTATTGGAAAATCAATTGGAAAAAATGCAAAATAATTACTATTATCATTATAAAATTACCATTATAGTTATACATCTCTTTGTATATTTATATATTGTATATATATATATATACACACACAACACACACACACATATATATATATATATATATATAGACACACACAAACACACACACACACAGTGGTTAGAAAAGACTCACCCCCTTGAAATACTACATTTTGTTGCTTTGTCAGCCTGGAAATGAAGACTTCACAGTTTTGTGTCGCCGTTGACCCGGAGTTTTTTGTCTGTGACGTTGGAGCCTCGCTGTTTTCTTTTTCTTTCCCCCCCCCTCCGCCTACTGGAAACTTTTTCAGCCTTCTGATTGGTCAACATAGCTTTACGGTTGAGAATATATTGCCACCTGTTGGTTTGGCATGCTCTTGACAGCGCTTCATAGCATGCGTTTGTGTTTACATGTGGATGGAGATTTTTTTTAAACTGAAGAAGGAAAAACTCAGTTTATAAAAATACCCGTGGACGTGGCCTGAGTTGGAAAAAGGATCACCCCCTCCTATAAATGACTTGTAAACTCAATCAGGTGAAGCTAATCACCTTCTCAATGGCACACAAAATCATTTGACTTTTAACTGTGATCAGCTGTGGTCATTTTGATTGGTTTAGCATGAAAAGAGCTTTTCTGGAGCATTTCAGTCTTTGGTAGTGCAACTGAAGCAAACAATCAGCTATGGGTGGGTAAGGCACTGTCAAAAGGTCTCCAGGATAAAGTTGTGGACAGGCACAAGTCAGGAGATTGGATACAAAAATATTAAAATGCTTTATCAATGCCTAGAAGCCTATTAGTAAGAAGTGGAAGGTATTTGGTACAACACAGACCCTCCCTGGATCAAGACGTCGCTCCAAACTGGATGAAAGAGCTGGAGGAAACTGGTCAGAGAGGCTACCAAGAGGTCTACAGCAACTCTGAAGCAGCTGCTGGAATTTATGACAAAGAGTGGTCATTTTGTGCATGTGTCAACAATATCTCAAATTCTCCACAAACGTGGCTTGTAGGGTTGCAAAAAAGAAAAAGAAAAAAGGCCACTCCTCAAGAAAGGCCACATGCAGTCAGACTGAGCTTTGCCAAAACACACCTTGAAGATTCTGAGGCTAAAATTTAATTATTTGGCCTCAACACCAAACGACATGTCTGGGAGAAATCCAATACAGCTCACCATCCAAATAACAGAATTCCTCCAGTAAAGCATGGAGGTGGTATATCCTGTTCTGGGTGTTTCTCTGCAGCCGGGCTGGAGCACTTGTACAGGATAGAAGGAACATGGATTTGGGCAAAATACCGTCAAATTCTTGGGGAAAATCTGCTGCCCTTTGCCAGAAAGTTGTCAGTGGGAAGAAGATTTACCTTCCAACATTACAGTGACCCAAAGCACACAGCAAAACTGAGCACACAGTGGTTGAAGGAGAAAAAGTTGAATGTCTTGCATGGCCTAGTCAGAGCCCAGACTTAAACCCCATTGAAAATCTGTGGAATGTCTTGAAGACTGCAGTCCACAAACAGTCCCCATCAAACTGAACTGAACTTGAGCAGTTCTGCAAAGAAGAGTGGGCAAATATTGCAACGTTAGTAGAGACAAATCCCAACAGACTAAAGGCTGTGATTAAAGCAAAAGGTGATTCAACAAAATACACAAGCCTTTTTTCCTTTTTTCTGATTGTTTTTTTTTTTTTTTTTTTTGAATGAATGTTGTTGTTATATCTTTCACTTGGATGTTATAAGTTGCACTGAGTAAATACACCTGGATAAAACAAAAACTGTGTCCGCCTTCATTTCAGGCTGCAAAGCAACAAAAATGTGATTATTTTAAAGGCGGATGATTCTTTTCTCTACCTACTGTGTGTTTACTATACTGTATATAGAGAGAGAAAGAGGACATTTATTTAAATCAGTAAACAAATACACTACCATTCAAAAAATGTTGAATGTTGAAGTCACCAAGGCTCAAAAATACATTAAAAACAGTGCATGGTGAAATTATTATAATTTAAAATTATTGTTTTCTGTTTTAATATATTTTAATTGTAATTTATTTCTGTGATGACAAAGATTAATTTTCAGCATCATCACTGCAGTCTTCAGTGTCACATGATCTTTCAGAAGTCATTCTAATATGCTGATTTGCTGCTAAATAAACAATTCTTATTAATTATCAATGTTGTTTTCTACCACATTTTGCTATAAGTTTGATTGCATCATAAAATAATTGCTGTTAATAGTGTTCATCATCTGTTTGATTATGTCTTTTAATTGATTTTTCCGTATATTTCTGTCATATGTACATTAACTGACAGTCACCCCTGATAAACTACCACTAAATATTGTAGAAACTTAATTTGCTGTAAAGTTGCTTTGTAACAATTTGTATCGTGAAAAGCACTATACAAATAAAATTGACTTGACTTTTAGCGCCAAACTCTGAATAACCTACTAACCTTGTTTGGGAGGCACACTCTGTCCATTTAAATCTAGATTAAAGACCCATCTCTTTGGCTTACACATAACACACTAATACGCTTCTAATATTCAAATCCGTTAAAGGATTTTTAGGCTGCATTAATTAGGTCAACTGGTACCGGGAACACTTCTCATAACACCCGATGTACTTGCTACACCGTTAGAAGAATGGCATCTATGCTAACATTAATCTGTTTATTCTTATTCTGAGGTCACCGTAGCCACCAGATCCAATCTGTATTCGACCAGATGGTGTATCAGGACCTAGAGATGACCTCTACAGCCCTGAAAGTCAGCAGAGGCCAGGACAACTAGATGAGCCCTAGATACAGATCCCCTGTTAAGACCTTGTCTCACACGACCACCGGGACAAGACCACAGGAAACAGATGAGTCCTCTGCACAATGTGACATTGCTGCAGCCTGGAATTGTACTGCTGGTTGTCTGGTCAGAGGAGAACCGGCCCCCGACTGAGCCTGGTTTCTCCCAAGGTTTTTTTTCTCCATTCTGTCACCGATGGTGTTTTGGTTCCTTGCCACTGTCGCCTTCGGCTTGCTTTGTTTGGGACACAATTTCTTGCAATTTTGTTGACTTGATTGCACAGATACTATTAAACTGAACTGAGCTGGATGATGACATCACTGAATTCAGTGATGAACTGTCTTTAACTGAAAAATGAGTGTTTACTATTGTCATTTTGCATTATTGACACTATTTTCCTAATTAATGCTGTTCAGTTGCTTTGACACAATCTGTATTGTTAAAAGCGCTATATAAATAAAGGTGACTTGACTTGACTTGACTTGTTTGACTGAATATTTTTGTGGAAACCGTGATATTGTACGGTTTTTCTCAGGATTCTTCAATGAAGAGAAATTCCAAAAGAACAGCATTTCTTTGAAATAGGATTTTTTAAATAATATTCTAAATGTCTTTACTGTCACTTCTGAATAAAAGTATTAATTTATTTAAAAAAAAGAATTTACTGACCCCAATCTTTTGAACTATACTCTATAGTAAACCTCTAATATAAAAATAATTCTAAGCATTTTTAGCCTAAAAAAATGCACTATAATTATCGCTAATGATGATATGATAATTTATTTATTTATTATTTATGAACTGGCATAAATAATACATTGTAAGGGTCAGCCAATAGTCCCTAATTAGAGAACAGTTTAATAAACATACTAAATAATGTTTTAATCAAAATGTGAAAAAATCTTTTTTTACCTCAATGTATAATCAATGGAAATTCCCACTATGATAGATAAACAAACGTCTGTTCCAGCTGCCTGCTGAATGTGTTGGTGTTTGAGCACCTTGTGTCAGTGAGCGCAAAGCTCTGATCTCATTAGTGCGTCGCTCCCGTGCCGCTGTGTGTGAGTGAGGTTGCATGTCTGATCTTGGCATAGTAAACGGGCAGCAGAAGGGCAGACTGCTACTCTTTCACCCCTCCAGACTGGAACACTCACACACACACACACAATGCTGTCTGGACAAACAGACTTTTCCCTGAGACCTGTAGAAAGATTAGACAGCTATTTAAGACAGTACATTTGCACATTTGGCAGCCGTTTTTATCTAAAACAACTTGCATTCAAGGCACTTTTTGTTTTAGTTTATGCGTTCCCTGTAAATCAAATCTGTGACCTTGGTGTTGCTAACTTCCTCCTAATTCAAAGAATAGTTCAGCCAAAAATGAAAATTTGTTGAAAATGTACTCACCATCAGGCCATCCAAGATGTAGATGAGTGAAGTTTTTATCAGCTGTTTGGACTCTCATTCTGACGGCACCCATTCACTGCAGAGGATCCATTGGTGAGCAAGTGTAACGCTACATTTCTCAAAATCTGTTCTGATGGAGAACCAAACTCATCTACATCTATGGCCTGGGGCTGGGGGTGACTTCAGAAAGTTAATTTTGGGGTGAAAAAGTTGAAATTGGTTAAATTAATTTAATGAGTTAAAGTAACAGGAAAACACGTTGCCATGACTTACTGATCATATAATTTTTTTATAGTTCAGCATGCATATGTATCTAACCATAACTTTAAAGTATAGTACAGTGAAAAATAAAAATTGTGTCAACATGTACTCACCCTCATGCTGTTTTTTTAAACCTGTTCCTGAACAACAGTCCATGAAAATCAATGGGGTCCAAAACAACATTAGACCCTTTTGACTTTTAAAATGTCACTGCTAGTGTAACTCTTCAAGTTCATGGAGAAATGGCTAAATGAAATTTAAAATTTTTTAAAATTTAAAATTTTCTGTTGCGCCATGTATGTATATGTGCAATACGCTTTCAACATGTCCCAAGAGTTTGCGTCTGTGTTTGCGTACGTGCATAGAGAATGTTTCTGGCCTCTGATCAAATGAAACACTGAAAGGCAAGTGTTTGAAAGAGTGCATATAGTCTTATTTTTAGATGCATGCACTGTGCGTCGATGAGTTTCACACAGGCGACATTAGTCTGTGTGCTGCGGCAGGTGTTGGTGATCATTGTAAGGGGAAGAAAGGGAAACTCAAAGCTAAAGAAAGTAAATAAAATCTAATTAGTGGCAAAAACTCCTTTAGCAGTGGAATGAGCTGAGGGATCATGGGAAAAGCAGCACAAATGATCAAAAGAGCGGAATACATTCCTGTAATAAAGTGAGCCAATGCAGCGCCCCATCTAAATATTAAAGGAAAACGTAACCCCCTTACCGTCACCTTCCCTGTCTCAACTCCCCAAGAGCATTTCTGACTTCGAACCGATAATCATAATGACGGAAGGGTCACCGTCTGTGTCACCGTGAGGAGGTGGAGGAATCTCTCATTAGACCGTTCTGCAAAACGGCCACTTCACACGATCCTCTCCTGAGAATCTCGCCGTTTAGACACTGAAAAAAATCTGTGGAATTAAATCAGATATTGGTGGGAGAGAACGGCGCCTTTCTAGAACCATCTTAAACTGGCAGGAGGTGCATGGTTTTGATATATCGTGTGTGGGGGTGCACGCGTCATCGGTTTGGCCGGGATTTCAAAGAGGCGCTTTCAGCTGAAACGTCTGCTTGTTTTTGTTCATCAGATTTCTCAGATTGCACTGATTTTCAAAGTCTTAGAAGTTATAGAGCTGAGTACTGTAAATGTCTGTGGACTTCGGTGTGTTGACAGAAAAATGCTGCAGGGAGGCTTGACATCAAGGTATTGCGAACGACTGAACGGAACGGCAGCCAATGAAAACTCAGCCTGTCAGATTCAATAGGTATAAAAGTATCTGACGGCTGGTCTGGTTGGCTGAGAATTTGACTAAATGGAGTCTATTCGAGGCGAGCTTGTCGCTAATGCAATACAGTTGCATTGACTAGTCAACTAGTTCTGCTGCTAGTTCATGCTTCGAGTCTATAACTGTGTGACAGCCATATACAGCCAAAGAAATAAAAAATAAATCAAATGTTTGGATCATTTTTTTAAAATGTTTTTTGAAATACGTCTGAAATAAGAAATACAGTCAAATCTGAAATACAGTAAAAACTGTAATATTGTGAAATATTATTACAATTTCTATTTGAATATATTTTAAAATATATATCTATATATTAATATATTTTTAAATGTAATTTATTTCTGTGCTGCAAAGCTGAATTTTCAGCATCATTTACTCATCCTCAGTGTTTACATTATTATTCTTTTTTAATCCTACCCCAAGCTTTTGAACAGGATTTATATACGTTTGATAACTTATAGTTAATAATATTATATCTATATATATATATAAAGTTTAAATAGAAATACATATATAAAAATTATTACTTAAATAATTAATTTAGCCTATAAAATATTATACTGAATTTTAAGTTAATTCAGTGCTCACATACAGTATAAGCAAAATTTCTTGCCCAAACCACACTGCGACCACTCAAATGTCACCCATAGGCTGACAGAAACTACAAGCAGATGCGCCATGACATTTTTGCACTGTAATTGACTGTAGGCCGCATGAATCTGGCGAGTGAGAAATACATGCTTTCCTTCTCAACATCATCATTCTCTCCACTCACACATTCTCCGTCAAAACAGCTTTGGATTTGCCAGAAACAGTGAAGAAGGCTGACGCTGCATTGTGTTTGTGAGTCCTTTTCTTAATGTTAACACTGATCCACTGACTAGTCGACTGCTTTTCTGGATGACTAGTATAAATGAGCAGCAAGCAAGCCCAACTCTGGATGTACTTGTATAGATACAGGCTTAAACGCACAACAGATTGTAGCAATAAAGAATTAAATGCCGATTAAATGATCTAATGCACATATTCATATGGTCTGTGAATTGTGATTACTTTATTCTGCTAATTTACAGCACCTGCATAAGCGGTTGGCTTGGTGTCTAGGGGAATCGTTCAAAGTCATCTGCATAATTCGTTTGTGAGGCAGCTTAAAGCAGCAAGCCATTTGATAATGAGTTGACAAGCTAGTTTTAAACTTGTCAACAAAATTTAGAGTGATTATAATTTTTTGTGGGAAGTTGTTTACCCAGCTGGATGAAGGCCATGTTTAGCTGGCTGATATAGCTGGAAATGAAGATCTTTGTGATGCTGCAAATTAGAGAAATCTGCTCTCTGCTTTTCTCATATGCTATAACCTGCTGCTGTGAGGGTTGCCATATGCAATAAATACTGTTTTAATACAATTAAGAATTAAACTTTTAAAGGAAACATGCCAAAGTAAACTGGATTTTCATTGCTCTTTTGAAATATAAGACTTCGGTAAAGTGTAGATGAACTCTGAGTTTTATACTGTACCAAACCTTAGCGTTGATCTGACGTCAGAATCTAGTTCAGCTGCATGGTTGGTGTGAACGCGGTTTCAGTTCCATTGTTGAACAAATATATTTATTATAAATATGTATTAAACTTGGAAGAAAAATATGTAAAATAACTACTCAGACATAATTTTGTGAGTCTGAGTTTCACTCAAACTTTTGAATCCATTTGACATCAGAATTCACTTCAGTCGGTTGGTGTGAAAGCGATTTCAATTCCATTCTTGAGCAAACATATTAAATATATATTAAATATATTATCAATATTTAATCAACTTTGGAAGAAAATCTGTCAATTTACTACTCTGACATAATTTTGTGAGTCTGAGTTTCACTCAAGCTTTTGAGTCCATTTGACATCAGAATTCACTTCAGTTGGTTGGTGTGAAAGTGGTTTACATTCCGTTCTTTCAAATATATTAAATATATTATCTTTTTATTAAACTTGGAAGTAAAAATCTGTCAATTTACTATAACATCATTTTGTTTTGAGTCCATTTGACATCAGAATTCGCTTCAGTTGGTGTGAAAGCGATTTCAATTCCATTCTTGAGCAAACATATTAAATATATATTAAATATATTATCAATATTTAATCAACTTTGGAAGAAAATCTGTCAATTTACTACTCTGACATAATTTTGTGAGTCTGAGTTTCACTCAAGCTTTTGAGTCCATTTGACATCAGAATTCACTTCAGTTGGTGTGAAAGCGATTTCAATTCCATTCTTGAGCAAACATATTAAATATATATTAAATATATTATTAAACTTGGAAGTAAGAATCCCTGTCAATTTACTATGACAATCATTTTGTGAGGAGTTTTCCATTTGACTCAGAATCACTTCGGTTGTGTGAAAGCGATTTTCAATTCCATTCTTGAGCAACTCTTAAATATATTTAAATATATTAATCATATTTAATCAACTTTGGAAGAAAATCTGTCAATTTACTACTCTGACATAATTTTGTGAGTCTGAGTTTCACTCAAGGTTTTGAATCCATTTGACATCAGAATTCCCTTCGGTTGGTTGGTGTGAAAGTGGTTTGTATTCTTAAATCTGTCAAATTAGTACTATAACATAATGTTATGACTGAAACTTACTGTCCACCACAATTGTGCCACAAATGATGTGTTTAAAGAATGAGACTGACACAGCATATCCTTGTCTTCACATTACTTCATTAATATATCTTTGTTAAATTACTTTAATTATCCCTGTGTTTACCTTTTGCATAGTCACATTTATAACGTACTAGCAGACAGTTTTAGGTCATGTTAACAGTACATGATTAGCTTCTAATGAAGCTGCCACAGAGTTCATCACTGCTTTGAAATCAAATTAATCATTGAAAAAGTCAGTAAAATTACTAAAAATAAGCTTTTTAAAAAAGGAATATATGCGTTTCTTTAAAAAGGTGGTTTGGAGAACGGTTCGTAGTTCTCAACTGGAGTGACGGCAATCCATCTTTCCCGCTACCTGTCACACTTACTCCAGTATAATGCATTTCTCAGGGCTGCTTGTCTCTGAATAAATTGCCTTCAGTGAACTGTGGTGCTGTGGTTAACCAATATTTACAGAGGTCATTTACATATCGTCTTAAAGGTGCAGCAAAAACAGTCGGTTTAATTCTAAAATCAGAGAGAAGTTGAAAAATTACCATGTAAAACTACATCCCTTGCAAGAAACCTTGTATAGCATTACAAAGGGACTTTGGGAGGACAAAACGCTACACAAGTTTAATATAAGTCCCCTTTTCCATCAGTCTCAGGCATAACTCTTGTAATATTTAACACTAAAGTGCTTCAACATTTCATTCTGTGGTTTTCATGCATAACAAGGCTTCTGTGCCACCTGACGGCTCATTCCATCTGGCTGTATCTCACATGTGGTCTGTGTCAGTATGTTTTTGACTCTCATCTTCCTTCTATAAGCTGTGATTGAAGATTCAACACATTCTCCTCTCAGCGAGATATGCAGTTCTGCTCATTCATCTCCCAAAACGCAGTTATTTGTGTTAATATATGTCAGTGATAAAACGATCACTTGAATCAGTACTACATTTCTCGCTCTCGATCTGCTTCTAATGTCGTCTGTGTCTATTTATCTCACAGTCTCATCTTCTAACCAATGGCTCTGCTTAGTGGCTTTATTAAAAGACACACACATTATTTCTGTCTCTTTGAACCACACATACACGTATTTGCCTTTCGCATGGGTACCGAAATATACTTATGCCCACCGGTATATAAATAGCTACGTAAAAAAATCTAAGCTGGAATTCCCATAACGCCGCATTTTATTCAACAAACTCTATTCATGTCTCCCCTGAGCTCAGAGACGGGTTTATTTGTGAGTTTTAATTAGAAAAATTCCCTCTTAATCGGCTATTCAAAATTAGGCTCTCAAAAAATGTTAGAAGAATGATTTAATTAGCAGGAAACATCAGCCAGTCCCTGCCAAAAAAGCTGCCAATGTCTCGCCCATCTTGATTGTATTAGTTTGTGAATGTTGGTGCGTGTGTGGTCCAATCATGCAAACACATGCGTGTGTATGTTTTTCAAACGTCTGAGTGGAAATGTTTCAATTTTGCATTCATTTTTAATTAAATGCAAACCTTAACATATCACAAATTTGCTTATTTGAGCTCATAATTGTGGAAAATCTGACATATTTCTTCTTTTTACATCATTACATTCAATCTTCTTATTTATTTACAGGTTTAAGTGAAAATCCCAGATTTTTAGACTTTATGTATGCATGCATGTGTCTGTCTAAAAGATCATGCATGTTTGATTTATTTATTACAATGACACAAGCTGCATGTAAACAGTGTTTTCATGAAATATGCATGCATTTTGACTGCATATATGTATGAGCATGTGCATCTACCTGCACTGTGCATGTGAGCATGTGTGTTGTGCTATCCTTTTGGAGGCTAGTAAACACTCTTGCTGCTTTTACCTCATTTATCTCACTTGTGTCAAACTGTGTTTGTGGTCTTTGGATGTGTTTTAAAGGAACATAATTTTTAAGAACCAAACAAAGCTAAAAACAAAACATGGGCATATGTGTAAGTTGGGGATGTGTTATTTTAAAGCACCATGGAATGGTTTGAATGATTTTAGTTTTCTAACAGACAACATATTAACAGCCTCAAACTCTAAAGTTTTTGTCTTTAAAGGAGTAGTTCACCCAGAAAATGAGGCACATGCTCTGGCCATGTAATAAACAAATTCATCATTTAAGACGTTTTTAACTTCAAACCATTGCTTGCGACTAAAATATGAGTCCTCTGTTCGAGGGTTTGAGACCCACTCGGAGCGAGAACGAAGTGTGGCGGAGAGGACCCAGGAGAGAGGGGTTACATTGGTGCCGTGACCCGATGGGAGTGAGGTTTGGGGGGGGGGTGAGTGTAATGGAGGCCAGCGAGTAAGTGCTGTGCAGGTAAACCTCACTCCTCTGATCTCAAGAGATGCACTAGCGACTGACGCTAGAGGCTGCAGTCTTTAGCCTCCTTGTTAGTGCGTCCGCCTCCGCCTCCCATGCCAGAGACCCGGGTTCGAGACCCACTCAGAACGAGAACGAGGTGTGGCGGTGAAGACCCAGGAGAGAGGGGTTACACGAGAATGACGTCAATCTCTACGATCTCTACATACCCCAAGGGGTAAATGAGGCTTTAGGGTTAAGACAGATGGATCAATGGATTTGTTTCTTACAAACATGCAGCTTTCCATTTCATAAGACATTAATCGATGGACTGGAGTGGTGTGGATTACTTGTGGATTAATGTAGTGTTTTTATCAGCTGTTTGGACTCTCATTCTGACGGCACCCATTCACTGCAGAGGATCCATTGGTGAGCAAGTGATGTAATGCTAAATTTCTCCAAATCTGTTGTCATAAAGAAACACTTGGATGGCTGAGGTGTGAGCAAATTTTCTGAAATTTATCCCCCGGCCATTAAAATATAATACAGTAATTGAGACCAAGTCGGAAACTATCTTTATCCATGTGCGTGTGTATGTGTCTCACCCTCAAAACTTGATTTAGTAGCAGAAGCCGGAAAGAGGAAAGAGACAGGAATAATGGCCTGATATCCGACTTCACCAATCGGATAAGAGACACCAATAGAGCTCAGTCCAATAGACTCCACTTCCTGAGATATAGGCCTAATCCAATTTCAAAGATCAAATGTCCTCTTCAAAACAGTACGATCCACACCACTAGACCAACTAAAGGAGTAAAGGATTATCTGTGGTTATTAAGTCCAGAAATCTACTGGAGTCTCTGCCTAGCAAGTTAAGCTTACAAAAAATCATTAGTTTGAAAATCATAGACTGTGCCTTGGAGTTTTTATTTTAAAAACAGAGCAGCTTCAAGAATAGTTTCCCAAAATGAAAATTGTCATCATTATTACATCGTTATTTTTCCCAAACGTTAGGTTGTTGTTTAGTCACTAAACTGTCTATCCATAGGACCTCAGATCTGTCTGATTTGTCAAACTCAGACCGACACTATAAAGTGTCACACCAGACCGCTTTGTTGAACTTGGTGGTGAAAGAACGTGGTTGAAAAATATGACAATATAAATTACAGATAGTTCGTGAGTGGTATAATTGTATTTCTGACATGAGTTAACCTGTGTCGCGTTATCACGGTAGAGGTTGGTGTGGAGTTCGAAAACTATCCTGGGCTTTACCGAAGCTTCGAACCATTACGAATTCATTTGTTTTGAATCAATGTTTCCGGCCGCGTTCAAACTGATCAAGTAAAGTGATTGCAGCAAAGAATCTTTTTAATACTGTTGGTTGATTCAGGGATTAGAGTATTATTGTAGAAAAAATTTATACACTCGAAAAAATGCTGGGTGTTTCCAACCAATGTTGGGTTCAAATCTGGACTAACACCTGTGGGTTAAAAAGCTAAATTTAAAAATTGAACCAAAAATTAACCCGCAGGTGGGGTGTCCAGTATGTGACCCAACATTGGTTGAACACAGCCCAGACTTTTTAGAGTGTACAGTATTAGTCCTGGTAACTAAATAAGTGTGTTAATGAAATAAATATTAAAGTATTTGAACCATTTGTCCTAAGACGTTTACGATTTTGATTTGAAGATTGTGATTTGAATACAGCACGTTCAATATTGTACCAATGTAGAAACATCTTTGTGCTGTGTTGTTCATGTATTGTACTTTTAACCAGTAGATGTCCTCCCGCTATGGCTTTCTGTTTACCGTAATCTGTGTTGGTCAACGGGGCTTCGAAACCATGAAATCATTTGTGAAGTAAAACGTTCCAAGTCTCGAAAGTTTCCCATCACCGCATCAGGCATGTCTGGCCTAGGGAAACAATAGCTTAGAATTGTTCAATGTCTACGAAGCAGACATTCAAAGGGTTAGTCACCCAAAAAATTTAATTCTGTTATTATTTACTCACCCTCGTGTTGTTCGAAACCGTAAGACCTTCGTTCATCTTCAAAAATTAAGATATTTTTGATGAAATCTGAGGGCTCTCTGAGCCTCCCATAGACGGCAAGGTAACTACTACGTGCAAGGTCCAGAAAAGTATCAAGATGATCGACAAAGTAGTCCGTGTGACATCAGTGGTTCAACTGTAAAGTTACGAAGCTACGCAAAGAAAACAAAAATAGCTACTTTATTCCGCATTTTCGTCTCTACTGTGTCACTTTGGACGCGCATTCATGACAGTATCATGACGCGAGCGTGTGGCGGTGCTGGATCTGGGTCAGCGCAGGCACCGCCATATGCTCGCGTCCAAAGTGACGTATTCTCGTAGCTTCATAACTTTACAGTTGAACCACTGATGTCACACGGACTACTTTGTCGATCCACTTGGTACTTTTCTAGACCTTGAACGTGGTAGTTACCTTGCTGTCTATGGGAGGGTCAGAGAGCCCTCAGATTTCATCAAAAAATATCTTAAATTGTGTTCCGAAGATGAACGAAGGTTTTACGGGTTTGGAACAACACGAGACTGAGTAATTAATGACAGAATTTTCATTTTTGGGTGAACTATCCCTTTAAGTCCCGTATGATTAATCCTTCTCTAAATGAACTCACCAAATCTGTCAGGGCGGCTTCAGAATCAACACATGACTCATGCATTAAAATGAGTCATTCATCATTAGCTCAATATAGTCATTAGTGTGCGCTTGCCTGCTGTGTCCAAATAAGCCAAAGCTGTTTTTTTTCTTTGTTCGTGGTTATCCTTATTTTATAGCTTAGCACTAGATATGGCAATTAATGAAATTAAATTGATTAGAAGGCTCACTGACAATGAGAGTAAAATTGTAGCTTAGAGAACAAATGCGTTTTCACTAAAAGGGTGGTGATGGGTCTTGAGAACGGCTTGAAACCTATGTCCAATTACCAAAAAGAATGACACGGCCGGTGTAGTGATTCAGTTAGTTGATGTTCGTTTCCAGAACCACTGACTCTTATGAGCCGTTTCTTTGGAGTGACTCAAAAACAAACACAGCAAGTGATGTTCGATTCCAGAACGAATGATTCTTATAAACCGTGATTCAAAATCATACAGCACAAGTGATGTTCGATTCCAGAACGAATTATTCTTGTTAGTGATGCACATTATGAGTTTTGCCGGTAGTATTTTATAAATGTTAAAAAAAATTTTTTTGTTGCATTTAATAATAAATAATAATTTTAAAAACAGCAAATCTTTTCCAGTTATAAATTATAAAGCCAGGTTTTTTTTGTGCCATCTCTCAAATGAGTGTAAAAAGTCATTAAAAGTCTTTGTACACACATTTTGCAAATAATAGTTTTACATTTATTTATTAATGAACTAGGAGTTTCACCAGTTCTGCCACACAACAAGCCAGTCATTTACCCGCGCCAACTAGTCGACTACTTTTTTGGATGACTAGTCAACTACAGTAGTAAATATGAGCAGTCAATTTCTAAGCCCTGCTTCATCTTATAAAGATTAAGCTAACGCCCATCCTGCACTCTTGTTCTCTTCAATCAAGAATTCTAGCTAATGAGAGTCCCAAAGCACCAAACACACACAATCACCATAATCCACATTCTCTAACATGCATTGGCCACGTGTGTTACAGACATGCTCACACATGCACACTGAATAAATGTAAAAGAGGCTGTTTAAAGAGCCATACTCCGTGTCTAGGGTTCTCTAGATCTCGGTTTAACTGCTGTATAGGGGATCATTGACGGTTCTGCATGAGTAACTGAAAATAACAATCATTCTCCACAAAAGCAATTATGTTCTCTAGGACCAGGGCTCGTCTCACTCGTCTCATTGGACCATTAGTGTAACGGTCTGTTACCGTAAGCTGTGATTGGTCAATGGGGCTTGAGTTTCATAGCTTAAATGAGAAAATGTCACAAACATTCTCAGTCAGTCACGCTTAAACTCTCAATATGTGTCTGTTTTCCAAACAGTCCAGCTTTACCAGTACAAGCAAGTTTTAGTAGCAGTGTAGCAGGACAAATCTCTATATACTGTACAAGCACGATGAGACAGGAATTTGACATTTTTGGGTTTGGTAGACACTTTTATCCAAAGTGACTTCATGCCTTTAGTTTTACAGTTCCGATAAATTCGCTGGAAGGAAAGCAATGACGGGTGCAGCTAATTGCTATAATGACTTCTCTTCTATGTTGCATGGGACGGCCAATCCATTCAGGAATCATTTGGTTCAAATGATTGGTTTTTGTGAAACAGTTGGTTCAGTTTTTTTAAAATAGCTGTTAATGATGAGTGTTTATTTTGGAAAGACTGGAGTAATGATGCTGAAAATTCTACTTTGCATCACAGGAATAAATTACATTTTAAAATGTATCACAATAGAAAACAGTTATTTTAAATTGTAAAAATATTTTTTCATCAAATAAATGCAGTCTTGCTGAGCAAAATATATAGGCTATACAAACCTGCAGCCATAACCCAACCCTCGACCCTCAAATCATCTATACTGACCATAAACAGTCCACCTTTCAGCAGCATGTCTCTGCGATCTCTGTCCTCGCCACTAATGCAATTGTGGTATGAAACACTGAGTCACAGCTCTGAACTTCAGTAGTTGTGTGTGTCTCTGAGGCCTGTATGTATAGATTGTCAGCCAGTCAAATCCAGAACAGCTCCAGAAGGGTGTTATAACATCAGAACTTCATCAGCGCTCGCCTCGTGCCGCGTGCCTCTGCTGCACGAGACAGATGTCTTAATAATAAAAACAGCAGCCTTCATAAATGGAAGAAATAAAATCAATAATAAACATAAAATAGCTGGGAAAACAATACGCCTGGTTGCCATCAGAAAAAATGTGCACTTTACTAAAATGATTGTTATTTCTTTTGCTCCACCACCGCCTATGCTTCTGAACTTTCCGTGTGTATTTGCGTTCAATCGATGCTTTGCATCCATTAAATAGATGTTCATCTGCCTGTTGGTGGGGAATCGTAGATCTTGTGGTAATAAACATAATGTAGGCCGGTTGCTCTGACCTCTACATCACACCCTTTGTCCTTCAGACATGAGCAAGCATGTGCGCATACACACACACACAAACACAAACACACAATCTGAAGGTGCAAAAAGCAAAGCGGTTTCATTCAATCTATGCCACTTTACACCTGCTTTCTCTAACACACTTTTAATTTATCTGCATTATAATATCTTCTTTGGCTTGTATTGTTTTTAAATTATAGGCTAATTATAATTAGTACATCTTAACATTACACCTACATCTTAGGAAACATTTTGGCATTGTATATATATCATGTATACAAGCTAAAATTAAAACTAAAATTGTGTATCTCTGATATCTAAATAAAATGGTCTCTTTCTATCTTTGACACTTTACACCTTTCTCTAACTCTGACACATACATGCTATTTATTTCTATGCATTATTGCGGCTTGTATTATTTTTAAATTAGGCTAATTATAATTAGTACATCCTAACCTTACGCCGACACCTTATAGAAACCTTTTGGCATTGTTAGATTTTAATTAAGATATTATTTAATCCCTTTATTAAGCTGTTTTCATTATGAGAGCTATAAGGCTATTTCAGCAGCTCTCATTTGGTCTCAACAATGATAGCAAACCTGACCCTCACCCACCCACCTCATGCGTTTGATGTCAGCTCTGCATGATAAGTGGATATCCGCCCAGCACACCAGCGGGACAGAAAAATCAGCCCCTCCTGTCCCAATGCAGTCAGGGGTGCACAATGAAAATCGATTTGAGCATTATATCATGGCTACATTAATTACAAGGAAGTGCGTTTCTAAAAGACAGCGTAGCCACCCGTGATCATCACTCTGACACTCAGTTGGACGCACTGGAGCTTCAGCAAGAGTGGACCAGCACACTTATGCAGGGTTGACCCATATATCACCTGATACCGCAACGTCCAGCTGTTCTCAAATACAATGCAGTACAATACAATTCAGTCTTAATAATAGAGCGTTTTGTCTGTTTGCAGGCAATTTAGGTTTGGGCCTATAAACAGACAAACACAAACAGTCAACAGGAAGACTCGAGTCAGGGTAACTAAAATTAAAACCATAAAAAAATCATAAATATGAACTAAAACCTAAATAAAAAAAGGAAAAAAGACAAGAACACACAACAAAATTACTGTGAAATTTAAAATGAAAACAGAAAATATAAAAAAAAACATAAAATTTAAAATATTAACAAAAACTATAATGTAAATCAATGTAAAACACATGGACTGGAGTGGAAGGCAGCTAGCTAAATATTTAGACAAGAGAAACATCCTTAAATTTGACTAAACCTATAGTAAACTAATTGTTTTTTTGATGATGTGAAAAGTAAAATAGTCGTTTTTGACATATTAAAAAAAAAACGTGTTAAATATTTTTTTTTCATTTAACACACAAACAATATAAATCGTGTATACAATTAAATAGAAAATGAAATCCTAATAAACCTGTATAACTGATTTTTAGTACTTTCAATAATAATCACAAGAATAATGATACTCGGATTTGTATTACATTTATGCATTCAGAATATTATATAGATATTATATATATATATATATAGATATATATAGATATATATATACCCATATATAAGAAGATATACAATTAAAAAACAGAAATAATGTATGTCTAAAAATATACTTGCATAAGCTTTTAAATAATAAATAATTATAAAATAAATTACTGTAAGTACATGCACTTAAGGCAAATATAATATGCACATTAATGATTTCCCATGCACAATAAATAATGCCAAACCGTGTGTGACTGTGTGTGTTGTGTGGATGTGTGTATGTGTGTGTGCGCGCTCGTCCGGTAGGCTGCGCTATGCTCGCACCCGCGGGAGTCGCTCTTCCCCCCTTCCGTGCGCGCGCTTCCCCGGTTCCCACGCCGAGCGAGTGTATGTGTGTGTGGGTGTGTGTGTATTTGTGGTAAGAACGCGCGTGTGTGAACGCCGGAGCACACTGCTGTTGCAGAAGCTTCGGCGAGACGGTTGCACTACCGATGCGCGGTCGGATACGGAACTTCTCATGGATACGGCAAAGTAGCGCGCGGACGCCTGCCACTCACCGAACGGATTTATTACTCACGAGGATAGGTATGCGAAATGAAGTCATATGCAATGTGATTATTAATCAACTAACTGCGTTTGGGAGTGAAAGTTGGCTGGGCAGCGGACGGGGGCAGATTGAATGAAGGGGGGCAAGTGTTGAAGCAGGTTTATTCCGCAGTAAAGGCATGCGTTGCGTTGGCTGCGTTACGCGTTTGGGGTTTGAGACCTTTTTCAGTAGATCTTAGGGACAAATTGTGGTTGTGCATTGATGTTTTGAGTGCATTCAGGAGAAGCAGCCTTATTTAAGTTGTCATAGGGGGAATGACTGCACATAGAGGACTTGTGGACATGCAGAGGGCAGAGAAAGTTGTTGGAGGTGTGGTGGATGTTAATGCATGCATGCATGCTGCAGTGACAAGGTGGGAAGATCACAGCGTCCCGACTCCCGAGCATCCACGAAAGGGCTGTAAATTTACAAGCGGCCCCCCGTGCATGTGTGTATGAATTCTCAAGGGGCCCAGTGCACCTTTTAATTAAAACCCACGGAGCACATGCACACAAACTGCACACTTCAGATCCTCCTTGAGAGCGTGTTTAGTCTGTGCGCGCGCGCTCCACGTATTAATGTGCTGAATTCTCTTTTTTCTCTCCATCCTCATAAGATTGGCTTCACACCGCTCTGCGCTCGGATGATGTTGGCGTGCTCCGCACATCAATGGGAGACACACAGTCTCTGAAATGCGACACTGCCCTGCATTAGGCGAAAGATATAGGGTCAACTAGACTCAGATATATGCATGCTTGCATACATAAACATATGTATGCGTGCATGCATTTAAAGTAAACTGTATGTTCAGCTGTTCATTCACTGTTATTGCTGAAAAAAATACAAATCTTTCATTCTAAATGTAAAGGACATTGTGAGCTACTTCTGATTTGTTTTTCCACTAACACTCACTTTTATAGATGACTCACTTATTCCCAGCATTAGATTAGTTTTGATATTGGTTGAGTTTGGGGACAAAGCCAGGTTGGGCCAGGCAGTGTATATTTATGAGACACTCTTTGAATGGCAATTTAGTTTGTGAAGAGATTTTGTGAACCACTTTTGAAATTAAAGGTCTGCTCCACCCAAAAATGAAAATTCTATCTTTTACTCTCCCTAATGTTGTTCTAAAACTGCATGACGTTCTTTCTTATGTAGAACACAAAAGGAGATATTTTGAAAAATGTCTAAGCATCCATACAATGGAAGTCAATGGGGTCCAACGTTGTTTGGCTCCCAGCGGTCTTCAAAATATTTTCTTTTGTGTTCCACAGAAAGTCAAACAAGTTTGCAACTGCATGATGACAGAATTTTCTTTCTTGGGTGAACTATCCATTTATGCAGTTGAGAAATGAGTTATTAGTGGTACAATTTTATATGGCCAATACCAGCTTTTTAAATGGCCATTACTGATATCTAGAGAGCTTAGTGGTCAATATAATGTAGATATTACAAATACCATTTAATAATAGTACTGAGTCATCAACAATCTTGAAATTGAATGTAAACATTTATTTACTAAATTTGCTCAAGTATTTGCATAAAATAGATGAATGGGAACCTAACAGTGACATATTTGTCATCAATCTATCATCTTCATTCATTAAAACCCAGAACCCAAAAGAAGATATTGAGCCAGAAAGTCTGTGATTCTCTTTCTATTGCCATATAACGGAATGGTGGACCATCGATGTCAGTTATTTTTTCAATGGAAAATGTTCTTACCATTAGTATGTTCCTCACATTAATATAGTAACATATGACTTTTGAAAGACTTTATGTACTGTCTATAGTGCACAGGGTATTTGCACTACATTTATAATGCTTTTATGAATGGTGCGTTACTGGAGTTTGTCACCATTCGATTTTCAATGCGGAGAAAATACAGTTTGGATGATAGGTCGGAGTAAATGAGAGATATTTTTTAAGCATCCGAATCTCAAAATGGATCGAATATCAATTAGCACTAGAAATATGGTCAACCTTATATTATTATGTATGTTAATGCCATGTTTCCTTTCCACAATGTCTCATTGGATAGTGCAGCCAAGTGATTCTGAGTTATGCTTAAGCTAATGTTAAACTATAACACTCAAACCACAGTGGAACAACATATTAAGATATGTCAAAGTGCATTAGGACAGAGTGAAAGAGGAGAGGTAGTCTGTGTGAAGGCGATACCACCACTTTGTCAGCGTTCCCAAAACGCGTGGCTGTTCAGATAACATGTGATACTGTTTCGGAAAACATTTTTTTTTAATGGTCCACCTGTCCGTGTAGTTTGTCCTTATGCGTAGCATAGTCTGTGTGTGTGTGATCTGTGTGTGTGTGGTTGTGTATGCGGTTAGGTGACAAACGTCGCCTGACCAAGCCGCGTTCTTACTTAGAAAAGGAGGAGTAGAAGGATGTGTCACGTTGTGGGGCGGTCACTTCCCCAATCTGTACAGCGAAGCCAGCGTGTGTGTGTGTGGGGGTTTGTGTGTGTGTGTGCGAGCCCATTCTCAGCATCTGCTTTGCCAAATGCCAGGACTCAGTGGACGCTTCACATTAAAATCAGCGGCCCGCTCCGCGTGTGTGAGGGGGTATGGAGTCCTGATGTGCCGTTGTTGCGTCTCCCAGCGTCCACGCCATTGTTTGTGTGCGCGCTTTTGTTTCCACTGCGGCATGGAATGTCTTCAGTGCTGGGTCAATGTAGAGACCCCCCTCAGATAAACGCAGGCACCCCGCGGCCTTCCATCTTTTCCTTGTTTTTCAGTCTTCATTTGTTGTCTTGACTTCTAGTTTGTAATTTTTCACAGAGGACTGAAAGATGGAGTAATTAGAGTCGGCTCTTTCTGAATGTTTCTTTCTGTGTGCGGTTGGGCCCCGTCAGCAGGACAGGGGCCACACTTATAAACAAATGTCTAAGACAGTCTACCAGAGTCTCTGTTGCTGTTTCTCAAAACCTATTGAGCTGCCTACCTAGACAGCATTTTGGGGCATTATAGATGCACTTCATCCCTTGCTAAAGAGACCGTGGCAGATACTTTGGCACTTTGTTGTATATTATGGTACTAAATTATTGCTTTTTACATATACTATTATTTAAATGGTACTTTAAAGAACACTGTGGTATGGTATTAACATAATACATGACAACAAAAACATGGGAAGAAAACGCAATTTCTAAGTAAACAGTTCATATATGGTATTTATGTGGTAGTCCAAAGTATACCAGGGTATTACCACCTATTTAGTGTTTTGATGCGACAACATTTTTTGGCCGAAAACCAAAAACAAAAGTTTTTGCTATTTAAATTTGGGTAACTAACTGGTTAGTTAAACTCTTTATGCTGTTCAGGGTGTAATGTTCTTGGTTGATAAATTAAACCATTTGTAGTTTTTAGGACTGGGGCACCAAAGTTATTTTTTACCAAAACACAAAACTGAAAAAGTTTACATTTAGCTGAAAACCAAAGCCAAAAATAAAATTTCTGTACTTAAATGTGGGCAATTTAACTCTTTATGCTGTTCTGGATGCTGTTTTTGGTGGACAAATTAAAACAGTTGTAATAAAGTTCTTCAGGAATGAGGCGCCAAAATATATATTTTTTAACGAAACATCTAAATGAAAAGTTTAATCAAAAATGAATTTTCTTTAATTACAATTAAGTGAATGGGTCATTGAACCTTTTATGCTGTTCAGGGTGTCCTATTCTTAGATGATAAATTAAACCAGTCGTAGTAAAGTTGTTCAAATATGAGGCGACAAAATTAGAATTTTTTAAAAAAAAATTTTTTTTTTACCCAAACCAATAGTTTTCATTTAGCCGAAAATAGAAACCGAAAGTAATGTTTCTGTAATTAACTTTGGGCAGTTGAATTCTTTATGCTGTTCTGGGTGTTGTGTTTTCAGGTAATAAATTAAATTAGTTGAAGTGAAATTCTTCGGCAATGAGGCGCCAGAAGTTTGCATTTACCAGAAAAGCAAAACCGAATATAGTGTTTCAGTAATTAAATTTGGGTAATTGGGTAAATAAACATATGCTGTTCACGGTTTTGTGTTCTCGGATGATAAATTAAACCAGTCGTATAAAAATTCTTTGGCGAAGAGCTGCATCTTGATATACAAATTGTATGTATTGCTACTCTAGCAATAGCATATTCTTTGTTCACGGTGAAGCACGTCCAAACTGCTGATGCTTCTTGTAGCTTATCCACAATGTGTGCATGAATAAATACTGATTCAGTCAAAACACGTCATCAGAAATGCGCTAATTTAATGTCATTTTTTCTGTCAAGGATTTTGAACCTCTGAAACCATTTCGACTGAAAATTTGGACTGTTTTCGGTTGCATAATTTTGGTGCATTACTAGCATTTTTGTAATGCCATGTCCAAAAACATGGTATTTCCATGGCACCATATCCCAAAATCATATTTCAATTTTTTGTTATTATAGGTATATTTGATACTGTCTAGATTTTCACTCATTTTTGAGACACACCCTGTGTTTGTGAGTTTCTTAAAACACTCAAGTACCTTGTTTGGACACAAGTTACAGGTCTTTTCTTCCCTGTCTGTCTTTTATTTGCGTTTCTCAATGATCATAGCAACTAATTAACAGCATTGTAATTAGTCAGGTAATAAAGCTTCAAGTCAAGAACAACCGCTCAAGGGAGTGTCTCTTTAATGAGTGCTGGTGTTATTGCGGCATTGACTGCGTTCAGTGGCTTTGCCGTGTGTGTGCTTGCTTTCTTGGGAAAGAAAGTGAGAGTCTTTTAGAGCAAGTCAAAATGAGTACATTGGCTTTGATCCAGCTCGGTAGACCAGAAGAGAGAAAGAGAAAGCGAGCGAAATGCAGGGTTTGGTCCAGTATGGTCAACTGATGGTTGAAATCTGAGCGTGTGATTTTAAGGCTAAGAATACATTTCTGAACTACACACACAACACCATGAGATTAACACAATATAATTGCATTTCCAATTTTTTTGGAGTACGTTACAAGAAAATACTATTTAGGTCAAAATTTCATGTCTAATTCAATTGCAGTTTCTTGGTAATTATTTGGGAAATGTAGCCATTTTTGAGTGAAAATTGTTTCACACTCAAATTTAAGAATAATCTACATAACTATATACCAACATAAATTAACCCCGTTAATTATTACATTGTTGCACACTAATCCATATTACCTCCATGTGTGGATGAGTGTTTTGTGTTTGTGTATAGCGTGATCTGTGTGTGTTTGTGTGTGTGTGTGCGGAGGCTGGTGAATGATGTGCTCTGAGCACATGCTTGTCGATTCGGTGACGCCCTTGTCTGTCTCGCCGGTGAGCCTGATGTGTATTGATCCAGGATGCCACCATCAGTGCCAACCACACACACACACACACACACACTAAAACATCCTCTGTGTTAACCGTCTGAGAAAAACTCTTCTCTTCCTGACAATCAAAAGCCACTTGATCATTAAACCAGCCAATCACGGCTCACTTTAATAGCAGCTAACCTAATCACAGCGTTCTTCTAAAGAAGCAATTCGGATAGAAAACTTATTGGCTTGTCTTTTGAAGAAACTCATTCTGTCCATCAGCGCACTGGCAATTATCTTAGTGTCAGAGTAATTTGTTGATTGTTCAAAATCACAAAATAACTATTTTTGATGATTGATTTTGCTTTAGCTTGTGAAACATGGTCAAAGTCAACATGAAATCAAAATTGACCCTAGTTGTTTTCTTTCAAAATGCAATACAACACCACCTCAAACAACTTTCTTGTTCAGCTGATGCCATCAAGCCCTCTTATAATAAAACCCTCTCCTCCAATCACGTCATTTACCATCCAATCAGATTAAAATAAAGTCTCTCACTACATTTCTTTTCTTGTTAATCTAAGGAAGTATGTGAATGTGAAATGGGTTTGTGAACTGTGTTGACTAGTGAAAGCAATGACCTTCATTGTTGTTGAAGGAGTTGAAAGGTTTTAGAGAGATGTCAAAGGTCATTGGCTAGGTGTACGATTACAGTGTAACATATGAAACTTTATCCAGGGCCGGGTCGGCATTCATCTGCAAACGTGTGATGTTAAATACTTAAGCCACCGAGAGCGATAACCATGTGTTCTTTTTTTGAAAAAAAAACTTTTAAAAGTCTTTTTGGTGTATCTTATATAGGCCGAAATGTGGCTTAAAATCTGCTAAAGGGTAATTAAATGTAGCAAATCATGTAAAAATGTATCATCTTGTATTGGAAAATGAAACAACATTTAATCAAACTTTGGTAATTTCCTTAATCTTTTAAACATCTGAGAAATGTAAAGTCCAGGTACGTTATCATCTTTGACCGACAGCATGTTTTTTCCAGGAATGGAGTGGCTTTGAAGCACAAAGTTTTTATTGTCTCTTATAACAAAATAATTGTATTTAAACCCATTAAAACACAGATCCTGTTGTACATAATAGTGAAAAATCACCTTTTAAAGTGATTTCCCCTTTGTATTCTGAACTGAAGGCATGTTGCCAAACTTGATCTAAACTGCATCTGTATGTTGTTTGAAATCCAGTTAACATTTGTGTTTCAGTCTGAATGGTCAGATCTGAAATTAAGTCGTTTTTTTGTCATTCAGAACATTCAGAATCAGTGTGTATCATATCTTATGTGACCTCTACTGTGCTGGGTCGTAGCTCCTAAACAAGCGGGCTAAGAAAACTCAGTGCATCGTGTGGCTAATTGGGGGGAAGTGAATAAAACCTTATTTTCTCATCAGGAAGTCATGTGATCAGAAATCCATAAAGTGCTTCTGTTTTTAACATAATTTTACATAAAGAGTTATGTAAAGTAGCAATTACGTGTCCGTTCATGGACTGAAAACTTTATGCTACAAAGTGCGTTAAACTTGCTTACTGCTCAGAAAAACTAATTTTGAAGTGATTAGACACTTTTTTGCACTCACCCACATCCGTCTCTGCGCTCGTTGATATCTCCCATCCTCCTCCATTGTTTGTCCCTGATGTGTTTTTCTTAGGCTCTGATTCATTACATCAGTTGAGATAAATTCTGTTTTTCAGTGGCTTGATTTGACCGGAAACATGGAAGCAGCTCGTTTAGGACACGGCAGTGGCGGGTCGATAGCTTGTTAGAGCTCCTTTTGACAAGATGTCGTTCGCAGAGGTAATTTACCCGTAAACTCGCTAAAGTTGCCACTTGCATCACTGTCGTCCACATGTGGATGAGCACAAATCAAAAGTGCATTGATTGGCATGCAACCTTTCTAAGACAAACACCTGCCTGTGTGTTTGTGCATTTGTGATAGTAGTTTATTGTTGCTCTGTTGGTTAGTGTTCTTTTGTATGTGAGTGTGTGATTTATAATTGATTGGGTCTTCTATAAAGCAGTTTTATTGCTTTTTCCTTTACTGTGGTGATACCATTTTACTGAATGATCAACATAGTTATGTATGTGACAGTTAATTATTCTAGTATTATCTAATAAAACGTGGTAGTACTTGTGGCATTGATGGAGGCGGACAGCAGAGGTTGTCAAGTTGAGATTTTTAGGGGAAGATTTGTGGCCCATATTGTAAGGAGGCAGTAATTTTTTTGCAACATAGCATTGAAAAATTAAAGTTCATTACATATGATACATTTGTTTTTAATATTCAAATGGAAGTTATTCATCTAATATTTTCAAAATAATCCAGGCATTCGGAAACTGCTAAATCATGTCATTATTATCTCATTAGGTGAGTTACTTTTACGTTTGTTTATTATGCCATTTACAAGTGCTTTTATTATGCCAAAGATATCTTGTGTTTTGTTTCTCATTTTTAACTTAAATGTAAAATTAATCATTGTTGCGCTACTTTAATTGTGAGGCGGTTTTACATTAGATTTAAAGTGTACGATCATATTGTTTTGATGCGTTTCAAATTATTTGTATGTAGATTTGCATCATAGGTTCATAGACATGGTCGTAGGTTCGATTCCCAGGCAGTGAACTGATAAGATGTATACCTTGAATGCAGTGCAGTTGCATTTGATAAAAGTGTCTGTCAAATGCATAAATATTAGGGCTGTCAATAGATACAAATTTTTTATCTAATTAAAGGCACAATATGTAATTTTCGCCAGTAGAGGGCGCGTATTCAAAATAAACAAAGTGGCAAAGGCGTAGTTTGATGACTCCGTGACTTAGTGTGGAATCATGGGAGTTGTGGTTTTCATCCCCACAGCCGATGCAATCCGACAGGGCTCGGGCAGAAATCATGTTCATGGATGAGCTAATGAGCTAATGATTTATTAACGTAGTAGAATGAAGCAGGGTGAGGCTGAAAGCCGTCGAAGCGAAAACGAAGCAGCTGAACGAGCGTGACACACGGCTCGAAAGCAGCGGAGCTTTTATTATCGCACAGTCGACCGCTTCCGCTGCTTCCGGTCGTGCGTATGTGGGGTAAAGCAGCGCTGTTTTATCATACTAGATACGTTTGAAAGTTCTGTTATAATGCTACTCTGTGCAGTCTTCACCTGTCTAATAAAACGTATAACATATTAAAGCGTCTTTGGTGTTTCCATATTTTCTACAAAACAAAACCGGAAATCGAGGAGTTATGACGTAATTGGCAGGTGACACACTGTTAAAATATGTGTGTCACTAGTTAAAATAGCTTATTTCTCTGGATTTAAATATTCTTCGAAACATTGGGGATAATGTAAGTAAACAAGTCAGCAAAATATATAACAATGTACTAGTGGTTTTTGTTTTATTTATTAGGATTATTTTAATAAAATATCGTACTATTTGGCCTTTAATCACACCCTATTTCTGTGATTAATAGCGATTAATCGCACACTTCATGAAATTAAGCATAGACCATTTATCTTGTTTCAAATGTTTATTTTGTCTTCATTTGCAATATCCAGCAAAGTAAACCAAAAGACTGAAGGGTGATTCTCAAAAATCTATATTTTCCGCAAGCTTTTTTCAAGATAAATTTAGATGTCTTTCCAAAAAGGGACTCCAAAATGAAACTCCAAAAGGACACCAAAGAACAAAATGATATAAGGAGCCCATATAAGCACAAATGAAAGAAAAAAAATCAGAATGTTATAGTATGTGTACAGTGCAACAGCAATTAGCTTTTTTACATTTTAGAGAAGTCAAGTTGTGATACCGAACAGGACCACATGGTGATGCCAAAAAAACCTAAACCAATCGCCTGCTGACTGCATATATCTACTAAAGTACATGGATCCATTCAGAATAAATAAACACAGCAAGGAGCCAAGGAGGCAGCAAATTTCTTGAAAAATTAATGTTGAAAAATTCGTTCATTAATTCTCCTGAAATAATTTGAGAATTTTTGTCATATAGTAAGTTGAAAGACTCTATATAATTGTTACTGCTTTTTGTAGTTATTTAAATTATACTGTTAATTTTTTTGTTTGTTTGTATTTTGACTTTTTAAGACAAAATTGTTAAATTATTGTAAACATTATATTGAAATGATATTGATTGAGTTATGCAATTGGATTGTTTTTGCCATCAATATAGCCATTGCTGCTGACATGGCATTAAAATAAATAAATTCATTAAAAATAAACTTTACGTATAATACATTAGTTTTCATTGCTCTTTTCATTATTCCTTAAAAGGTATTCAACTAATATTTTCAAAATAATCATACAGTAGTCAATTGAACAAACTGATAAGGTGTACATATTCAATGCAATGCAGTTAAGATGGATAAAAGTGCCTGTCAAATGCATAAATGTAAAAACTCAGTAGTACAGCATGAATTGGAGCCGCATGCTTTCTACACAGCTTCGTTTAGCGATTATAATGGGAGTTTTGTTATTGTGATGTTCCACTTTAGAGGTTAGATGTTGAGATGAAAATGTGTTTGTAGGGAACCAGCAAATTTCTTGAACAGTGAAAGTTCGTTACGTATAATAAAGTTATTCAACTAATATCTTCAAAATAATCCAATAGGCTTTTGCATTCCCCGTGAATGCATGAACCGATAAGATATAAACTTTGAAAACAATGCAATTACTCTGGATAAAAGTGCTTGTCAAATGCATGAAAGGATAAAAGCTGATTATAATGGAAGTGATTGAGTTTCGTCATTATGATGTACCACTTGCCTCCAATTTAGAGTCAGAATGTTAAAACACTCTGTTTAGAAACGATTATTGTCTTTTCTTGTGTTTACACTTGTTGATTTCATTTCAGAATCAATATTGTAAGTGGAAGGCTTTTCTTCTTTTGATAAATAGCTCTTGATAGAGGGTGGCGGTTTGGCCGGTTTATTTTTCCTTCTTTTTGGGGGGCACATGATTTTTACATTTGGGAACTCAACTACACATTGAGCCCTGGAGTAGAGGGGGCCCGTCCATAACTTTTGTGAAATTTAGCAAAAGTCCTGGGTGGTGCTTGTTTATTGCATTATAATCATGTGTGTGTGTGTGTGTGTGTGTGTATCCATATGCATACATTCATTGCGTATTCTGTGTGTTTGCACATAGTTAGTGTTTATGTTGCTCTGCGCTCAGTTGTTTATGTAATGTTTGTGTTTTGTGCATGTGTGTAAGTTCATACTCTATTGTGTTGTGCGTTTATGTGTTTGTTATAGCCGAGGGGATTGGTAAACTATGGCTGTTCTGGAAGTGAAGCGTGTTCAGACTGCACAGCTGCCTAGAGCTTTTTCTGTGTGCGTGTTTGTCTTTGTGAACACTTGTATGTTCTTCACGTATGGAGGGTGTGCGTTCAATGCATTTGTGGAGGTGTTTGCAAGTCTGAGATCAGAGCGACTCTGTTTATGTGGGTTTAGTTAGGTGTACCTTAGGGACAAAGCTGTCCACAGAAGTTTGCTAAACCTGACAGAAACCCCCCTTAAGGGACGTCCTCAAAGGCAAAATGATTCATAAATACAAACTGTTTTCTTTTTGAGGTTGGGTTTGGGATTGCCTGTAGACATAGAATTAGCTTTAGAAGCTGTATGTTCGAGTAAACTTGTGTGTGATCTGGTTTAGTGAGTTTATACAAGCTGTAATTGGGTTTGGAGCTGAATATTACTGCCAGAAATACACAAATCACACATGTTGAAAGAGATAATGTTTGATTTGGTGATGGAAATGGGGCTTGAAGACCGACTGGAAGTTGTTTCATTCTAGCCGATATGTTAGACAGTGACTGGGTTTTTCTGAGTTTGTGTGCAAAGTGTTCAGATTTGATTAGATTTGAAGGTGAGGGAAGCCCAGGCACACTGACACACACACACACACACAAACAAAAAAACTGATAGAAGCCACACCACACATAGACCCACACGTTTACTTAGATATCTGATGTCTATTTATATATATATATATCTATATATTAGATATAATATATATCTTTATATATATCTATTAGTTATTGCTATTGAAAATACAATGGACTAAACAAATCCCACACTGAAACTATAGCTGAAAAAGTTGCATTTGCAAATATTTTACTTATTTTTATTTAGCATTAATCACTTACTGAGGAAATTCCCAAATATTGTGGTATGTAGCTCCTTTGGGGACAAAAGTGCACCTCAAAATTATTGTTTTTCTTAAGTTACACGATTGCAATGAAAAACTAATGAAGCAACACAATTCTTGAACATTTTGTTACAACTTAATTTTTGTCTCTAATCCAATTATTTATGTAAATCCATTTGTTTTGGAACTATATGAATCATTTTTCTTGCATTAATTGAAACTGTACAGCGGATTTTCGGTTCCCAGCATGCTTTGCATGGGACTGGATTAGTCTGGAATAGACTGGAATAAATGTTACGTTTTTGAGTAAATCGAAATGCTTATTAGTGTTTAATATTATCTTATGTGAGGGTTTAGAAGAGTTTCTGTTATGTTTTTGAGATTTTAGGGATACCAGATGTGTTGAAGAGTGGTGCTTGTGCTTAGGTTGAGGACTAAATCATGATTCATGATGCTGTACTGAGCAGTTACTGCACAAATCTGGTATCGTAACCAAACTTAACCAATACATAATCCTGCTATATGTTACATAAAGTTAAAGAAATTATCTATATAAAGTTTGTGAAGTTTGACATTAAATATTATTATGATTTAATTCAGTCAGGCTTGTCCACTATTCAGGATGTTTGAGTTACGTTTAGGTGGTAGATTGATGTTTTTTGCTGTTTTTTTACTACAAACGTGCACATTACATAAAGTTAAAAACGTCATCAAAAGTTTTACGCTAGTTTGACACATTGAATATTATTATGATTTATTTAATTCAGGCAGGCTTGTCCACTACACAGGGACTTTGAGTTTATGTGGTAATTTGATGTTTTTTTTTAAATAAACTTATTTCCAACATGTGTATGTTAAATAAATTAAAAACAATATCAAATAATTTAAGTTTGTCAGGTTTGACACATTTAATATTATGATTTCCTTAATTCAAATAGTCCACTACACATGATATTTGTGTTAAGCCTATGTAGTCATTTATTGTTAAACTAATTTTCAACATGTGCACCACTTTCCTCAATTCAATTAAGTCAAAAAATTGTATTTTAAGGTAAGTGCTATAAGTTACATTATAGTGGCAGTCTCAAGTGAGTTTGTTTCAGTCTGTGTCACACACATCACTCTCCCCTGATCTCTAGCAGATCGCAGGTCTCTCTCTCGGTCTGTCTTTCCGTGTGGGCTTGTCTCTCTTTGATGAATCACTTATTGAAGGACAGCAAAGGGGTCGTTCAGGCAGCAGTAGTGGAGCTCAGAGCGGGGCCATAATCAGTCCCAGAGGGTTCGAGGACAGTAGCACCAGCTCTGATAGTGGTAATTACCCTGACCGTATGTTCCACGGCACTACAGGGGGACTAAACACGCACGCATACCGACAACAAACTCCCACCGAACACATGCACTCGCTCCAGCAGCGACTGGAAGAGAAAGAGAGATTGTTCAGAGCACACCTGATTCATTATTGTGACAGGAACTCACAAGATGCATTGTTCTGAGAGGATGCATTGTGTTCTGTTATAGGAACTGTAATAAGCTTGAAAATATTAATCTGTAGCCTTCCACTATATTGGTACTGGAGCCAGCAAAAGCAATCAATATTTTGTGTGTGTGTATATATATATATAGATATATATATATATAATATAAGGAGAACTGATATGAATTTCTCAGCTGATATGATAACTGATTATCCAGAAGGTATGTGATGCCGATACTGATAGTTGGTTTTCTTGAGGAAAGAAATCAGTCAAATGGATTTATTGTTTGAATTTTGTGAAGAAAAATGTACAGGAGTTGAAAGCTGAAGCTTGGTTTTCTTATTCCCGGAAGTAACAAAGCACAAAACTCATTGTGGATCATTTTTATAGATATACAGGGGAATCTCAATAAAGTCGAATGTCTGGGGAAAAGTTAATTATTTCAGTAATTCAATCAAATGTGAAACTCGGGTATTAAATAAATCAATGCAAACAGACGAAGTAGTTTCACTTCCAGTAGTTTGTTAAATGTGTGCCAAAATCATCACAATTAAACGAACCAAAGACTTAAACTACTTCAGTCTGCGTGCATGAATTTATTTAGTACACGAGTTTCACAATTTGACTTGAATTACTGAAATAAATGAATTTTTTTTTTTTTTGTTGTTTCCCACGACAAATTCTAAAATTTATCGAGATGAACATGTATATATATATATATATATATATATATATATATATATATCTATATATATTAGTATATTATCCTATTATATATATATATATATATATATTAGGCTGTCCGTCTCTTAAAATTTTTGATCTAATTAATTACAGGGTGCTGCGATTAATCTAAATTAATTTTGGCTGTGAAAATACCCCCAAAAGATGATTTAAATTTATTATTGTGTAAATGATGGTACAATGGCTTAACATAAACTATGGAACATAAAAGATCATTTGAGAAACATCTCAGTATTTTTTTGTTCATGCAATGAAAGTCACTAGTGACCAAAACAGCTTAGTTATAAAACAGGATTCAAATCATTCATTCAGGTTTGAAAACAACATGAGGGTGAGTAGCTAAATGATGATAGAAGTGATTTATTTATTTATTTGTTGAACTATCCCTTTAATCCTTAAGGATACCTTTTTTTTAATAAGTGAAATGATACTTTAAAGAAGAAATTAAAACTATCAGCAGGTGGCGGTAAATGTTTTTTTGAGTCAATTCGTTCAAACGGCTTATTCACTCCAACCCTCTACGGACACCTTTGCAATTGAATCGCCATTGGCTAGTACATTTTTTAGTTAACTGCACAGACTGACATTACTTATATAATATAATATATATATATATAAACCATGAACCTAGGACTGGTGCTGGTGCTTTTTTTGGGCGTTCAGTGTTCCTGTAAAAAATTGAAAAAAAAAATTAACAATAATACTGATAAGATATTATTATACAAATTCTACTAATAAGAAAAATATAAAACGCACCAAGGATTAACGAGCTACTGGACTCATGAATATTAATCCAGTTGTGTGCGTTCGCTCGAACTGATTTTCTGAAATCAAAACGGGGACGATAATATGTGAGCGCCAGCCAATGAGATTGCCGATCGCGCATTAGTTCCGCCCATGACCGGAGAACCCAGAATTTCTTAAAAGCTGAAGAATTCCAAAGGGAACTGTTATTTTTACAGGAAAATACAACAAATAATATTGTTTACAATTCTGCATTATATGTAAGACTCCCTCTCGCTCTCTCTCTCTCTCTCTGCGTGTGTGAGAGAAAGCGACGGTGAGTCGTGCGCCTTCACACTACAGTTTATGTTATGCCAAATACACAAACACAGGTGCGCTATGCATCCATTGAGATGAAATGATAAATTGCACAGATCGCTTGACGGAGAGTGAAACTCTGAAGCGCGCAGTCAGAGGGTTCTGTGAGTGAAAATATATCTGTGCTAATAATATACTCAGCCTCCAACTCACACACTCGCGAGTAAAATCTAAAGAAGTTATTTTTTTTTTTTTTAGCCATGACTAATATTAGACATATTTAGTCGCCCCAGAGTGAAGATTTCGCGCTATGCGAGTGATTTATCGCATGCAGAAGGTTGCACTCAGAATTCAGTAAAAGCTCTCTCTATGGAATACTGTCATTGGTTCACATGAGTCGTTCAAAACGCGGATCATTCAGAAAAACTAACACCGCTGTGTTGCTCAGAGCGCACATCAATTTGCTGTGGCTTTTAAGTAATATTTTCGTTGGCAAAATTGAACAAACTCACAAAATTGTGTTTAAAATGTAGCACAATATTAACTTCTTATTTACTGAACTGTTGTATAAAATGCACTTGTTCTTCAGCACTCTCGATGCTCGTTGTCATTATCCAGGATATAAATAGAGACAGAAACTTCATACAGAGGCATATGTTGCACTGATTAACATCTTGAATTTTCGGAATAACTGAATTTCTGGAGTTGTTGCCTGACAATCATATTTGTCAACAGTCCACTGCATGAAATGTAAGATGACGTCTAATAATTAAAAATTAACTTAATGGACACAAAAATGAATGCACATTCTGGAATTGGCACAAAAGACATCTTTCTTATAAAAACGTGTTCTATTGCATATTATAAAAGAAGTTCATATGCACTATATTTTCCACTCTTCTAATAGTTTTGTCTGAAGGAACAGGAAAAATCTTTCACAACATACATGCAAGAATATTTAGGTGTGAATACAGTTTGATAGTTAAGGTCGATAGCACATTTTTATCACTATCAACTGAAATTTTGGTATGTTCCTCGTTGCTCTAGGAAAAAACCTAAGCAAGTTTTTAAGTGAACGATTTCTTTAATTGTGGCTATGTGTTCTTGTGTCTACATGTGTGTAAAGCCTTTTAGAAAGGCCACAAGAGTTAAGCCCCATTCAAAGGAGTCTGATTACCAGAACAGGATGTATTTGAGTGTTTGTGGACAAGGGACCAAAAGAAACCAGGAGAACAGAAAAGAAAAAATGAAATCCTAGGCCGGAGTACTTGATGATGTACGTTGGAGTTTTTTTTCACTGCAGTCTCGGGAGAGATTGAAGCAGGTCTGAGTTACTTCAACTGACGCGATGTCAATCTTTTTGTCCCTCAGTATAACGGCAAGTCTTGTAGACAGCGGATTTGAAGAACTGTCACACAGACCAAACAGACCATCTGAAAACGATTAGGACATCAGAACATCAATTCGCAGAAGCGCAGACTTGATAGAAAGGAGTGTGCTGCTGGAGAGATGCTTGACTTATCTGTAATAGACCCTAGGTACTGTAGTGTTGATTTGATGTGAACAGAAATAACACCAGCAATATGGTGTTCTCTTGTGTACCTGGTAGGGGTGACAAATACTGTTCAAAATGAGGTGCGGATCTGTTAAATGGAGAGATTTTGTTTTTGGGGGAAACACAAAAATTGAATTCCCTACTTGTTGCATTGAAGTTTCATTGGCAGATTAATGTTCTGCATTAATGCAACTTAGTAAAAAAAAAAAATAATAAAAAATAATAAAATAAAAAAAGGGTTGTGACTTATCAGAATAATATATTCTATAACTAATTTTTTTAACAATCATTGTTATATTTTTCAAATTATTATTTTATTATTATTGTTATCATTATTCAAATTTGCAATATAATAAGGAAAGTAATTTCCTACTGGCTGAAAACACTCACACTGGTTACATTTAGAGTCAAAAGGTTTTTTGTTTGTTTCATCAATTTAAATTTGAATTTGAAGCTGTTTTGTACTGATACCAGATTTTCCATTTATTTATGAATAATCTTCAAATGATTCAAATGATTTGAAGTATTTTGAATGTTAAAATATATAACTCACAAAAGTTTTGATTAGGATTAATATAAATATGATCTAAATTCATTTTTAACTATTTGTATTATGTTATATTGTTCCATGATGTCATTATTATTATTTTTATTTTATGTATTACTTTTTTTTTGGTTTGCATTCATTCAAGTTTCCAAAGATAAAAATAATAAATGATTTGAAGTACTTTTGATTTTTAAATATTAAATCGCAGCATTGCAAAGTTTGATTAGAATGTATAGCATTATTTTTTAGTAGATATTTAGTTTTGTCTATATTTTCAACATTATTATTATTATTATTTGAAATTAATATGGGGTAAGAACACTTGATTAAACTGGGGCCAAAAAACAAACTCTCCCATGGCTGCAGGCCTCCGACCATCTGTAATTGTGAGCCTTGCATTTATTAAAGGGGTCATGTGATGCTATTTAAATTTTTCCTTTCTTTTTGGAATGTTACAAGCTCTTGGTGCATTAAAGAAGATCTGTAAAGTTGCAAGACTAAAGTCTCAAATCCAACGGATATTCTTATTAAAAGTTAAGAGTTAACCACACTACCTAAAACGGCTCGTTCTAAAATGCCCCCACATATCTACAGTCACTATGTGGGAAGATTTGCATAACGCCCCCAAATGTTCACGCAAAGAAAGAAAACATAACTTATTCTTGCTGTAGTATTGTTGCCACCGCCGCCATGTCGTGGAGACGCTGTGTGATTCATTGTGAAAGCCAAACTACTTTGTTTGATCTTCCAAAAAAGGACGATATCCGCTTCGTCATGCCTAGAGATGATCCGTGCTGGTCGCTGAGGAAAACATCAACTTTGTGCTGTGGATCACTGGATCGGCTTTCACTGTGGACGAAGCGAAGTCCAGCCCGGGGTCATCACATATGGTTGCCACAAGCCCTCCGGACACTCCTTCGTCGAATCCGCCGCCTCTGCTCACTCTAGCCGCCGTGTGTGATGCTGTGTTTCGTTGTGAAACCAAAACTACTTTATTTGGTCTTCCAAAAACGCTAGACATGACTAGAAATCAGTGGTTAAGTTGTATTTTACAACACTGTTCCAGAACAGTTCAACCAAATATTCAGATGTGTCCAGCGCATTTTATGGAGGATTGTTTCCTGATCCTGGGAGAGTAGACTACAATGCCGGCTGTTCTGACTCACAGACTGTAAGTACGTATTTTTTTATATTTAAAGAATTTGCCACTGACGATTCAAACGCAGGTTTTGAGCAGTGTAGAGTAGCGCCTGTTGTTTGTCATTTCTCCGATCAAATGCAGACATGGTTTTATGTTTACGCGGCGCGAGGCAACACAACGCGTAAAAAGACGTATAAGTCATTATAATCCGTAATTAAGACCCCACTGGATGCAACAAATGCCTCGTTTATAATGGGTTTTAATGTTTTTGTCTCGTCGCTCCGGCCGGACAGGGCATCATAGTATGGTAAGGGGCATAACATTTCCGTCACACGCTTGAGGTATTCGGCCAATCACAATGCACTGGACAGCTGGCCAATCAGAGCACACGTTGCTTTTCAGAACGATGAGCTTTGTAAAAATCGATGCGTTTCAGAAAGATGGGGCATAGAGGAGAAACAATAATGTACAGTATGTGGAAAATAATGCGTTTTTTTTAACCTTAAACCGCATAAACGCATTTCATTACACCGAATACACAAAATAAGGTTATTTTTAGCAAAATCATATGACCCCTTTAACTAAATACATTTTCATAATTCTGTATTCAGTCCTCTGCGGGGTGAACGAGTGTGGGACTATTTGTTTCAAGTTAAATATTTGGCTTTGGGATAAATTTAGAGGGTGATAATTTTATCAAGAACAGCTTTCATTTGTTCCCCGCCTGTCGACTTCAAGCATCACCTCACACAGGGGCATGACGGGGTGCAAACGATCGCACGAGGATTCGCGGAGCCCTGCAGATGACGGGAAGCTGTGATAGAGCCACGGCCGTGTTCGTGAGATGGGAAGCAGATGGTCTAATGGTCCGCCTGGGGGGCTGATGAAAAGGGAGAGAGGGAAAGTGAAATAGCAGCACTTGTTGCCTGAAGCCAGTGTTTTGAAACATGGCCGCTATACAAAGAGAGCATGATGGCCACTCAGATGGGCAGGTTTTAGGTTGGAGCTCCTAACACTTTCCCTCGATAATTGACTGTGCTTTAATGGATTACAGCCTGAGGTAATTACAACAGGAGCTGTAGTACACACTGCAAATATAAACCTGCAGGCAACACCATCCCGAAGGACTATAAAGCTTACCAAACTTCACACTAGTACTGGGTGCTATCGTAGTATATACACTACCATTGTAGAAATGTCAGCCGTATCGCTGTACCGTTGCAGATATATTCATATAGTCATCAGTGGGCAAGACTGTAAGACAAGTGCTTTGGGTTAATTGCATGTGAAAATGAAGAAAAAACAACAACTTTGACTCTGTTTCTATAATATTAATATATTGCCAGGCTTTTCAATATTTTGGTTTACGTCCATCAAAGTGTCCATTAAAGAAAATCATCAAATGAGATTAAGTACTTTTGGTTTGCAAAATATTTAAATCACAGGATTGTCAAAACATAGCTATTACTACATGGTTATTTAATATATGAATAATTTTTTTGTTTAATATTTTGGTTTGCGTCCAAGTTTCCAAAAAAGAAAATCATCAAATGAGATGAAATACTTTTGATTTGTAAAATATTTAAGTCACAGGATTGTCAAAAAATAGCCATTACCACATGATTACTTAATATATGAACCATTTTTTGTTGTTGAATCTTTTAATTTGCACCCATGAAGTTAAGAAAAGAAATCAAATGAAATATTTTAATTTGTAAAATATTTAAATCACAAGATAAAAGTCAAAGAATAGCCATTGCCACTTATCACGGTTACTTAAAATATAAATTATTTATTTTTTTAAATACTTACTAGCACCACTTACTAGCTTTACTGCAATTTAAGATTGCTTAGATGTTAATTCTGCACGTGTTATTAATTTTAACATCACTTAATTGACTAAAAATACCTCCATGAGCAAAAAAAACAACAACAATCAAAACTATAACCAGTATATGTACCGTATAACCTGGCCCTGAGTATAATAATCATTTACGATGTGTTGCCCTAACAGGCAATTTACTGAGCAATTCAGTTTACTTTATAGTTGCAACTTTGCTCTTGGTGTATCCATCTTAGAAATGCCATTTTTGATTTACTTGACCCAAATGTAATTGTGCTGATTTAGTCACATTATCTTGTATATTTCACTTAAATAAGACCGGTTAGTGTTGATGTTAACATTTTCTTGGGTTATTTGACCAAATAGCACATGCAAAAGCTGCAAAAATGAACTTCAGAAAGTATTAAATCAGTATGTTACCAGCTCCACAAAGAGGCAAGGCGGTGTAGCTATTTTTTATTCGCCTTCATCAGTTTCATCATAACCACGAAATAACGAAAAACAGACACGAATGTGATTTTTTTATGTGAATTGAGTTCTTCCCCAAGTGTAACTGATATGAAATTAGAGCAAGAATGGGGTAATACGAGACAGCGCATTTCTTATAATAACTCCGAGGGACCGGCATTACATTAAGAGCGCCGTAAGTTAGCGATCTGAAATTCGCCACGGCCGCGTGTTGAAAGCTAATGCCGTTGTGATGCTTTCTCCATTTAACAAATTGCACCTCTCGCCATGTTACAACGTGCAAATTACTGAATTTACTCAAATTAGTCTTGAAAGGCCATTAAGTATATAAATATATAAGCAGAAGCTGGCGCTGGAGTACATAAATTGTAGTTGTCCGGCAGTGTTGGGTTGCGCAGCGACACACACACACACACACACACCACACACACGCGCTGTAGCCCGTCCAGCACTTGCTGATGGTCCTCAAGACTGCTTGCACGCTGCCTATAGTATGGCTGGTCTGGAAATCCATTGCCCGCCTGCCAAAGAGAGAGATATAGAGAATTTAGGAACTTAAAAAAAGAAGGAACAAATATACATTTGTGCACCACACAGAGAGAGAGAGCTTATGTTGGGAAGCAGCGCAGGCAGATTCCTTTTAATAACTCTCGTAGGCCGCGCTGCTGATGCAGGCCAGGTTACTGCGCCGTGAGTCACTCTAATCTCCGGGAGAGAGGCAGACAGTTGTATTTTCGCTGCTGACATGCGGGGGTAAGCTCAAGATGAGCAGCTCTCGGTTGGGTCCACAGGAGACGTCGGTCACGATGGCATCGGTGTATCGCCAAGGCGACCGCCGGCATCACGCCAACTCGACGCGGGAGTCGAGGCGCAAGATACGACGAGCAAATTGTAGCTTCGACAAGGAGCCCGAGAGAGTGAGGTGTGCGTCTCCTCTAGTGAACATGGTGATAGTGGACGGCTTCAGAATTGGTAAAAGCCATCCTGACTGAGCGGTGGAGAAGCCTACGGACGGGTGAACACATGGGCAAACTGAGTGCTTTTACCAGATAGCATCCCGCTGCGCTTGCACTGGTTATCATTCCCTACAATAAATTCCGCAGTTACTTACTCCCTTAGCTGTGCTACACAATCCCCACATATCCAAAAACTCTATAAAATTATAATTATGCTGCATTGTTTGTATTGACTATAATTAAAAGAAGAAATTAAATATTTTCTTCAGCAAGGGCACAATAAATTCATCAAACAAAGACAAATGTTTACTGAGGACCAAATCAGTATATCAAAATTATTTCTGAAAGATCATGTGACACTGAACGACCGCAGTGTGTGTTTTGCTATTGTGTGAATGATTAATAAAAACGTAATAGTAGTTTAATCATTTTTTATATTTTTCCTATTTTAAATTTTCTTTAATCTAATCTTTTAGTGAGTTTGTGGTATTTTCAGTTATAATTTTTTATGTTTTTTTTTTAATTCATTTTTATTTCATATTTCATTCATTTCATTTAGGTTATTTTAGCATATCTAAAATTAAAATGATAAATACGGGTTGTTTAATAGTTGATTTTACTCATTGACGTTTATTTTACTCAATTAAGGAAATTAGTGGTTTTTTTATATTTTATATTTTTTGTTTTTTATGTTTTATTGAACTATAATAACCTTGCTGAAGACTGGAGTAACGACTGCTGAAAATCCAGCTTTGCATCACAGGAATACATTACATTTTAAATTATATTAAAATAGAAAACAGTTATTTAAAATTTTTATATTTCACAATATTACTGTTTTTTATTTTTTTTATAAAATATATTCAGCCATGATGAGCATAAGAGACTTCTTTAAATCATCGCAAACTGTATGTTATGACTTGTTTTATTATTTGTATTTGATTGTCCCCTTCCTGGTGTGTTGGTATTTTCCTGGCGGATATGTTCATTTTTAAATTACCATTTCTTTGTGCCAGAAGGGGCCAATTACAGTTCTGTGGTCTCTTCAAGTGACATTTTTCTTAGCAGTTCTCGGGTTTCTATTGTCTCTTTCTGGCTCTTCTCTTGGGACGCACACGTGACGCCCTTTAGCATGGCAAATGGCCAGTACATCTCTTTTTGAGCTGTAGAAGGGCTCCAATATTTCTACGGATGTCCCCAGATTGTACGAGTATTAGTGTCGTATTTTAATGCCGAGACTCGACTGTACTCTACATTTATGGTTGAACTGGTAACTCATCATGACTGTTCACTTGGGTGCGGAAATTTAATAACATCTTTTTTTCGTAATATCCCTGATAAAGCAATCACATGCATGGCTACACACGATACGACGGAACAAAAGGGCTGTACAATTAAACGGCCAGGTTTACAACAGGCTGCTGACAACGTGAATTACGTTTAAATGATCCCCGTAGATCAGTGGCGCCCTTGACGTCGCTTCACAGAATCGTAAAAACGGCTTAAAGATTTCCCCTCCGTTGTTCTCCTCCTCCATCTCTAGTGGGAGGGAGTTGATTTAACAGCTTCCGAGGGTAAAGCGTTCTCCAGAAGGCCTCAAAGTCACTTGCCCCCGAACCGTGAAAACATATTAAGTGGCCATCATTGTACAATTGCACAGATTTCAAGCATCTTTTCTGCTTAGACAGAAAAAAAAGTGATATTTCAGCATGCCTTTTGCATTTTCACATACATAAGTGTTTGCCACAAGGGGAAATCTCTCTTAGTGTTATATTTTGTGCTCTGCTCTGAGAACTGTCGTGTACACGGTTCTCTGTTCCACTACTGCCATCAATGCAGCGCTAGAATGCTAATGTGACGTTTGCTCAGGTTTCTTTGCCTACAGTCTCCTGATAAGCTGAAACGCTTAAAGGTCAAACTTATTAGCAAACCCTGTAGCGTTTCCCCATAGAGTCTGTGAATTATGGCACAGCTGCAATGTCATTTTATCATCCAGCTTTAGTACGTTGTTGTACATTCTCACCCTTTCTTTCTTTATGGTTATTGAAAAAGAGTATTTAATTCCCAATGTATCATGAAAATCTCTCAAGTTAAACTATGTAACATAAATTAAATTAATGTAAGAACCTATCACAATATGTGTTAGGTATAACTTTATTGCTTGCAAAATCTAAGTTTCCAGTTGTAAATTCCATTGCAAAAAAAAATAAAAATGCATAGTTGTTTTGTACAGTTCTATAAAACCATGGCATCCATGGTTAATTTTTGTGTCATTAGCTGGGTTTCCATCACCCTGCTTTTAATGCGCATTTTGAAGTATCAGAATCGAGTGATGGAAACGCCAAATTTCGAATAAAAATACCTTAATTCGCAAAAAAGTTTTACGCTCGCTTGGAGGTGGTGTTTTGACTTGTGCGAACAATGTTTAAGCGAAATAATGGCAGAGGAAATGCCTTTGCGAATAATTCCGCCAAGCGCATCAAAAAGTCATGTGACGGCCGCCTTATGGACGGCAAATCCTGGACTAAACAGCAGACCGATCTTGTTCCACAGCATCTGAAATGTTGTTATATGGTCACTCAAATGCCCGGAAGCAAAGTCTGTTCACAGTATCTTTGTATAATTGCCTCCCAGAACTGTCTTACAGGACTGCTTTCCCAAACAGCAGCATCCACCTCCGGAAGCAATGAGCGCATTTATTGTGTTTCGTCTGCTCGTTCTGAGGTGCAAGTAATTTAACTTAAAACAATTTTATTCAGTAGCTTCGCAAATGTTTTGTGTGATATTCCAATTTTGTGCATGAGTTAAATTCGCTACTTTGGATGGAAACCCGGCTATTGAAAGATGGCATGAAAATGTATCTGTTTGTAAGTTAAACTATACTTTTATTTTTTACATAAAAATTATTTATATTTTGAGCTGAATGTTGGTACTTTGGTAAATGTTGACACTTCGTCATTGTTTGGTTGATGGCTGAACATGGCTATTTGTTCCTGGATTCAGTTTCCGACTATGTCCATATAGTATATATATATATATATATATAATGATATATAAGTAGATCTATATATAATATATGTTAATAAGATATATAGATATAGAGATATAAGTCTATATATTATTAATTTTGTCTGAAATTCCTGGTGAATTTAAATCTGTACTAGACTTTTTTTAGGGTGGATCTGTGAGATACTGGATTGCAAACGTCCTTTAGTGTTGCCGTTGATTGGGAACTCTTATGCTTGAAACAATGTTAATCTGGTACTCTGGCTCATCATATTTCCAGGGAAAAAGTGCATAACCGTTTTAAAAGGGTCATATGATTCGATTTCAATTTTCCCTTTCTCTTTGAAGTGTTACAAGCTCCTGGTGCATAAAGAAGAACTGTAAAGTTACAAAGACTAAAGAGATTTATTCTTGTATAAAAGTTATAGTCCCCACACCTCCTAAACGCTCGTTCTAACATGCCCACAACCATATCTACTGTCACTGTGGAAATATTTGCATAATGCCGCCGAAATGTTCACGCAAAGAAAGAATGCGTGGTTTCGGTAACCGCAGTTAGTGTTGATGCAGCCTTGTCAGGGAGACGGTGTGTGTTTCAGGGCGAAAGCAAAAGCACTTTATTTGGCCTTCAGGGAGTAGATGCAATTAGGAATCATTGGTTATTTACAACAGAGCAGCACAACCCAGATGTTCGAATTTGTGCAACACATTTTATGGATGACAGTTTTTTTTGAACCTAGAAGAGTACAAGGCTGATTGTGCAAAAAGGCTATTTCTAAAAAAAAAAAGGGTAAAATCCGACTTTGCTATGACAATCTGGCGCTTTTGAATCAGCTACTGTAAGTATGTTTTATTATTAGTTTAAGTATTTTACAATTTGCTGATTGACTGTTGCACTGCGGAGTTTTTGCGCATAGTACGTCGTCGTGTGTTGTGTTGTGTTGTGTGAGGGAATCAAGGGGCACACACAGGGCGTGAAACTTGTCAGAAATCATAGCACGTCAGCTGTCTTTACCGCGGCTTGTGTACTGCATCATCATTGTGTGACTCTGTTGCCCTTTCGGGCTTTAACTGATGGTAAAACTAATGACATTATTAACGGTCTTGATATTTATTTTGAAAGATGAAGCTTGCGATTATGTAAGGGGCGTTACATTTCCCACCTCGTGGCTTTGGGTGTTCGGCCAATACAATGACAATGCACTGGGTCACTTGCCCATCCAGAGCAGACTGCGTTGCAAGGAGGGGGCTTTGTAAAAATCGACGTGTTTCAGAAAGGCAGGGCATAGAGTATAAATAATAATGTACAGTATGTGGAAAAAATTTGTTTTTTGAACCTTAAAGCATGTCAGCATATTCTGTTAAACCAAATACAAAAAAATAATGATCTTTAAAATAGCATTAGGGTTAGCATATGACCCCTTTAACCTTTCCCATGTCATATTGACTAAATGTTTATTAAAACAAAATATACACTACCATTCAAAAATGTGAGGTCTGTACATTTTTTAAAAAGTAAATTAATCGTTTGTTGCAGGGAAGATGTGTGATCAATTGTGACAGTAAATATTTCTATTTCAAATGAATGATGTTCTTTTTAACTTTTTTTCTACTTTAATAATAATAATAAATGTTTCTTTTAGATATGCTGATATATTAAATATATTAAAAGCAAACAGTCTTTTAAATGTGCATATTTCACACTATTTACAGTTTTACTATCTTTTTGATTCGCCGTCCGAGCATAAAACTCTTTCAAACTCATTTAAAACTCTCACCGACCCCAAACTTTTAAACAGTGTTTATACATACATTGTTTTTAAATTAATTTGCGCTTTGTACTTTTACTTAAACAATAAAATCAATTTCAATGTGAAATGTAATGTTTACTTTTAAATACTTCCCTTGCCGTTCACACCAGTTTTTCCATTCCTATACCCTACTTTTTCATTGCTTTTCTATGTAAACAGAGAAAGCTAGACAGACATGTATGACCCTTGCACTCGCGTTTCGTGACTTTTAGAGCGTCTCGCACATGATCGCCGTGTTTTTAAGACGATGTGGACCAATCAGAAGTCCCCGGAGGCGGGGCAAGCTTTGCAATCTTTTGTTTACAGAAGCAAGTTGGCATGGCAACTGTTTTATTTGACAGCAACATGGCGGAGGAGGCATTCTGCACTGCACTTTTTTAAAAACCATTCCTGAACGTTGCGTCTCGCGTTTTTAGATGCAAAGATGCATTCTGTGTGAACACAGGCTTGGTTTAGCTGGTGTTCGTAGTTGGTTTAGCAGGCTGGTTTTAGAGGGTTTTTGAACACTTTTTCAGCTGGTCATTCTGGGAGACCAGGTGACTAACCAGCTAAGACCAGCCAACCAACAAAGGATGGTTTTAGTCGTTTATTTCAGCATGCAAGTTAAATGAGGATTTAATTGTTGGGTTTTTGAGTACATTTTGACATTGCTTTACCCATATGTGAACTTGAGTGTAGTTTTTCATTACGTTATACACCTCTGATGATATAATATAAGCTCAGTCAGTGAAAGAATTGATCTCATTTAACTCCCTAGCCTTCCAGTGCACTTACATCTGAATTATGGGGCGGATTGAGACACACCCAGAGTGTGAGCTGAATCAAACTGCGATGGCCTGTTTAATGTGTGCACGTCAATCATTGTCACCAGATTCTTGCATCAAAACATCATTCATCTTTCGATCTATACAACAGCGCTCTCTCTCTGTCTGTTTGCCGGTGGACATTGGAGGGTTATTGAATCATTTGGGTTTGACTGAGTGGTTTTCTGTGGCAGGGATTATTCAATCTCTTGCTTTTCATTCAATTGTTTAGTCATCCTAATCTCATCGCTCTCTTAGTTTATCTGCATTGTGTGCGAAACCTGTAACAGTTCCTGTGGAATCTCAGTGGCATCAGGGACAGTCCTCTAATTTATCTAGCGAGAGTTTCTGGAGCAGACAAAAGCTTACAAAAGAGATGGAGCATAAAAAAAAAAAAAGATTGATGTGTTGTGGGCTAAACAGGAACCATATTTAGGATTCCGGGTAATTGAGTGTGGCTTTGTAACTGTTGAATTGTACATTTATGAGTGCAACGCAGATGGACATACTCTGTGTCCGTCGGTTTTTGTCTCTTAGAATTGTAAGGTAGATGGAGTTGATGCACTTTTTATAAAATCGAATCATCCTGATGCTGACTGGTCCACTTTGGTTTCATGGCCTAAATCAGGGTGGCCCACCGCCTGCTCCTTGTGATCCGGCTGTCCTGCAAATGCAGCTCCAACCCTAATCAACACAACCTGAAGGAACTAATTAAGGTCTCAGGCTCACTTAAAAATGAAGGCAGATGTGTTTGATTAGAGTTGGAGCTAAACTTTGCAGGACAGTCGATCGCCAGGAGCAGGGTTGGGCACCCCTGGCCTAAATGAACCATTTTTTTCATTTGTGGGTGTTTTTCAGTCAACAAATAAGCATCCTTAAACTTTGACGTTAGCCGTGTTTGCTGTCTGTTCCTTTCTGCAATCATTAGATTGAACTGTCTTATGCACTTTCCACCGACCTCATTAGCATATTCACAGCTTAGTTAGCATGTATTTTCTAAATGTCGTTAACTCAAGTTTGGCTCAGACCCTCAATCCGAGGCATTCATGTTAAAGAGCACTCAACCAAATATGGTAAAGTAGAAGTGATTGCGGAACAGAGTTTAGAGGATTGACCTTATCAAGTGTCAGTGCGTTGACTTCATCATGACTGATGGTCCGTTACATAAATTATCTTTATAATACTCTGCCCACACTCTCCAGCAGTCTGTTCGAGACCGTTGAGTCTTGAAGTGGCGAAAACTGTATGATTTGTTTATGTAGACTTCAGTATCTTCTATAAACTATAGTATCTGCTGTTTGAACCAGCTTAAGGTGGGATTTGCTGGTGATAGCTGGCGACCATAGTGGTTTCCAGTGTTCAAGTTGGTCTACTTTCATGGTTTTATTAGGTTTTTGGGCATTTGTAAGTTGGTCAAGATGGGAGATCAGCTACTTGGAAAGATAAGGCCAACAAACCACCTTAGACTGGTCTTTTTGACTGGAATACTTCTACCTACTTCTGAATGTTAACAGTATTTAGCTTGACTCACCTTGATGACTGACAGTATGGTATACGCTGGTACACAAAGGTAATTTACGTATATAAATCCTAAAGATTCAGCATCGTATAAACTGCGTATTAGAGAGAGAGGTGGGATGTTATAGATTTGACCTATATTCCCACACCACAGATATATTTAGCTAAATTTTTTTTTTTTTTTTTTTTTACATATGTTTGTTTTCATATCAAAACACCACCATGTTTGGGTCTCATTGGACATTAATTAACATTGTTTATAGGAAATATAGCTTTCATATTTTTTGATCTTAAAAAAAATTAATTACACATTTTTTTATTTTGTCAAACATCTCAACTAATATCAATAGTGGCCTTCAAGACAAAAATATAATGCAACAAAAGTGTAGCTTATGGCCTAATTATTTAGTCATAAACAACAAATATTCAATGCTCTTAAAGACTACTGAGATGAAACACAAACCAAATAATTATAATCTTATATAATAATGTTGATGTCTTTTCTAAATAATTATCCCAATAAATCAATGTGCTTAAAGTTAAAAGGATTTTTATGTTTATCAAAAGCACTTTTTGTGACCGTAAGACCAAACAAAAAAGATAAAAGAATACAGCAGAGATAAAGGGAGAAATAATGAATGATGAAGGATAGATGGATATGAATAGATGATGGCTGTAGATGATGGATGGATGGATGGATGTACTGTAGATGGATATCGACAGATTTAGATAGCGGTAGATGTATAGATGTAGATAAACAGATTTAGATGAGAGGATATAGATGGATAGATTTAGATACAGGTGAATAGATGGGTGGATATAAATAGATAGATAAAAATAGATTTAGATGGCTACATGATACGATAGATAGATAGATAGATGCTTGAAATGTCACCTTTTTATATTTTATCACAATATTTTATATTTAAGTTATCATTTTTGGGGACCAGGATGGAAGAAGGCTTAATTTCCCAGAATGCATTAATTGTCTTTAATATCTTTTTCAATTCTCAGTAATTTTCTCTTCCCGTCAACTCAGTTCAGATTGTCATTCAACTTCCTTTGCAGTGTGGCCGTTTCAATTCAACTTCTCGTTTGTGAATTGGAAGGGAGTCTATTAGTGGAACAATGGCAGTGGTTCGACACAAAGAGTCCTGGTTTGTCCCATGTCGTTTCCTGATCCTGAGGCCAGAAAACAAAACACTTGTTGGGTCCGCTGTAATGACACGGTGAGGGCATCAGGAAAATATGCTTAAACCTCACTCACTGATAGAATATGTCTGTCCATCAGTTAGGGCGAACAGCCAACCGCCCGCTCGTCCTGAATCATCCTCATCCCTCCCTCTCTCTCTCCATCTCTGCCGCCAGCAGCAGTGGGAGAATGTGCCTCTTTAATGGGAAATGATGTCAGGCGCTCTCTCTGTGAGTTTGGCACGGCCGCGGTGCCCCTCTCTTGGCAGTGCCTGCGGTATGCCGGCCCTGTGAATACCCAGAGGTCACTGGCTGGGTGTCATGACAACCGGATAAAGTACCCGTCTGGCCCAGTCACTTCTCAGGGGGTCCGGACAGCCGAGTGGCACCACCTAAATCACACACACGTACACTGTTTCTCACACAAACACACACACTTAAACACAGTTGTGTACAAGAAATTTTCAACTTCAACTATAAGTGAAAGTGTAATGCTTGTTGTCGTCAGTGTTTTTGCCCGACGTTGTGAATTTTTTATAGCCGCCAGCTGTTTTAAATGCCAATGCGTGCGTGTTTATGCATTTGTCAGTGTGATTGATTTCCTGTGAGCTGATTTCTGCCTAGCTGTAGTAGTTGTGGAGATTTGCTGGATCAGGACAGATTCGTCGTCAAGACACTGATAACGCATAATGGATAACTAATGCATCTATTGGTTTGCTTTTGGAAGATAAAATGTTTACAATGTAAGACATTGCTAAAACATGCCTGTCAGATGTTTGAAGGACATTCAGCAGATGTTTGACCTGTTTTGTGACAATAATGCTACTGAAATGACACATAAGTTTTAAAAGTAAAAAGAAAGAAAGTGTGACAGACAGACAGAACAATGTTGGATGGATGGATTGAACAATAAAGGATAGATAGATAGATAGACAGATAGATAGTCAGATAGATAGACAGATAGATAGATAGACAGATAGAAAGATAGATAGATAGAACGATAGATGGATAGAACGATAGATAGATAGATAGATAATATTTGGATTCTGTGTATAGCTGACTGAGGAACTGAATCAATCACAGAATAAAAAAAAACACACACACACACAGCATTTAGTAGAACATGTAAAAGAACTCACACAATTGTGCAAAAACTCTTAGATGAGTGGGAGTGAGAAGTGACCAGGAGTTCTTATCACAGTCTCGCACACGCACACACACTCTCTTGCAGTGGCCGTGTTGAATGGATTAGCTGTGTGCGCGCCAGTGAAAAGTGCTTCTGGCTGTTTGTTCCAATTTCCAGGCAATTCCTCATGTTTTCTAAAGATCTCAGACACAACTGCCCAGCTTTAACCATTACTATTATCTTTCTCTCTCAAACAAACTTTTCTAGCTCTCTCTAAATTGACACTTACTAGAGACTGACATTTACTGACAACTACTCATTTTTATTTTACAACCAATACAGATTTTTCATATTAGATCTGTCCAGTAAATGATATACAGAACAGACTTATAACTGTTTTATTTATTTAATTGTTTTTAGTTTTATTCTTAAGTCTAATCATTAGACTGCATTGCAACATCAAAAACTAAATATGAAATTAATGTTAATAATTTTAATAATGTAATAATAGCAACAACAATTAAAACAACAACCATATTATTAATGCTTGTTTCGAGATATAAATTGTCAAACAATTATTATCCATCTGTCTGTCTATCTATCTATGTGTCGGTCTGTCTGTCTGTCTAGCTACTATGTGCGCTGTCTGTCTGTCTAGCTATTCTATGTGTCTCTGTCTGTCTATCTATTTATGTGTCTCTGTCTGTCTATCTATCTCTTTGTCGTCTGTCTGTCTATCTATCTAGTGTCTGTCTGTCGTCTGTCTATCTATCTAGTGTTCTGTCTGTCTATCTATCTATTTGTCTGTCTGTCTGTCTATCTATCTATGTGTCTGTCTGTCGTCTGTCTGTCTATCTATCTATGTGTCTGTCTGTCTATCTATCTGTCTGTCTGTCTGTCTATCTATGTGTCTGTCTGTCTGTCTATCTAGTGTATGTCTGTCTATCTATCTATGTGGCCTGTCCTGTCTTCTATCTCTCTATGTTTCTGTCGTCTTCTATCTAATCTAATGTCTGTCCTATCTGTCTGTCTGTCTGTCTGTCTATCTATCTATGTTTCTGTCTGTCTGTCTATCTATCTATGTGTCTGTCTGTCTGTCTGTCTATCTATCTATGTGTCTGTCTGTCTGTCTATCTATCTATGTGTCTGTCTGTCTGTCTGTCTATCTAACTATGTGTCTGTCTGTCTGTCTGTCTATCTACGTGTCTGTCTGTCTGTCTATCTATCTGTCTGTCTGTCTGTCTGTCTATCTATGTGTCTGTCTGTCTGTCTGGCTATCTATGTGTCTGTCTGTCTATCTATCTATATATCTGTTGTTAGAACAAAATTATCCATTGTTACAGTATATCTATTGTTCTATCTGTCTGTTCTATTCTATCATTCTGTCTATCGTTCTGACATTTTATCTATTGTTCTGTCGTTCTATCTATCGTTCTATATATCATCCTCTTCATCATTCTGTAATTATCTCTGTAAGATCTTAAAATTTAAAGGCTTTTTGAACTTTCTCAAAACTTTAAAACATTCATAGTTTGTCTGCTTTTGAAGTTGAAACTTAGTTAATTCTACTTCTTTAAACTGAAATTTGAATTTCATCCTGTTTGAGTTTCACCGGCTGAGTGCTGCACAACCGTGCTCTTCCAATGGATAAAATCATGTCTCACCCTAAATTGAGGAATCTGTTCTGCTCAAAAGCACATCACATTTTGAAAGCGAAATTTTTTGTTGAATGCCAAACTCACTCCATGATTGTGCAGCATGTAGGAGTCTTTGTTTATAAGTATTTGGATCAAAATATTCTATTATTGAGCTACATAATAGGGTGACTGTATTTGCAGGGTTTCATTAAATCCAGACGCAGATAAACTTTAATCCAGGCCGTCAATGAACCTCCATTTAAATTCTGAATTTAGACTTCAAATCAAACTTCAAAAGAAGCAGCAGTTGGGCTGTAAATAGAGGCTCTCAAACAGCGAGGAATGAAAGTGCTTTGGAGGTGGCGACTGTTTATACAAATGAACACCAAGATAAACGTTGATCACAAAGAAACGCTTGAAGGTCATTACTGCTGCCAAAGGCTGTGTCGCAAAGAACAAGCCCCAGGACATTTTTTTTAATTTTGTTTATTGAAGTGCCAAGCGTTAATGTATGTTTGTTTAGCAAATGAATAAAAGCTGGAGGAGCGAAGTTCCCTTTCAAAGCAGAGTCACTTCCTGACAAATAATGCGAATGCGGAGGCGCTCGTCACGTGTTCATAACAGCGTTCTGCTTAAATGAACGACCTCTCGGGTCCAGACAGATGTCATGCTGGCAGAATGAAAGGTGTTTACATGAGCGGGTCAGCGGGCCAGTGACGGGGCAGACAGCGGCCGGTCCTCCACACGTGTGACATACGGTTAGGCCATGAAATGTCATGCTTGTTTTGTTGAAAGGTAGTGTGTATGATTTGTGTTTCAATGGAGTGAATGTGTATGGAGGTGCGTTTTCTGTCTGTTTAGTATCCTATCTGTCTGTCTGTCTGTCTGTCTGTCTGTCTGTCTGTCTGTCTCGGTCGTTTTGTCTGTCTGTCTGTCTCGGTTGTTTTGTCTGTCTGTCTGTGTCGGTCGTTTTGTCTGTCTGTCTGTCTCGGTCGTTTTGTCTGTCTGTCTGTCGGTCGTTTTGTCTGTCTGTCTGTCGGTCGTTTTGTCTGTCTGTCTGTCGGTCGTTTTGTCTGTCTGTCTGTCTCGGTCGTTTTGTCTGTCTGTCTGTCGGTCGTTTTGTCTGTCTGTCTGTCTGTCTGTCTGCCTGTCTGTCTCGTCGTTTTGGTCTTCTGTCTGTCTGTCTGTCTGTCTCGGTCGTTTTGTCTGTCTGTCTGTCTCGGTCGTTTTGTCTGTCTGTCTGTCTCGGTCATTTTGTCTGTCTGTCTGTCTCGGTCGTTTTGTCTGTCTTTCTCTGTCTGTCTGGCTGTCTGTCTGTCTGTCTTTCTGTCTGTCGGTCTGTCTGTCTGTCGTTTTGTCTGTCTGTCTGTCTGTCTGTCGGTCATTCTGTCGTTCATTTGTTCGGTCTGTCTGTCGTTCATTTGTTCGGTCTGTCTATCGTTCTATCTGGCATTCATTCTATCTAGCTGTCTGATGTTTTATCTATCGTTCTATCTGTTTTGTCTAGCATTCTGTCATTCTCTCGCCTTTATTCTATCTGTTGTTCGTTCTGTCATTGTCTGTCATACATTCTATCATTCATTCTGTCATTTATTCTATCGATCGATCTATCTATGTATCTATCTTTCTATCGTTCTATTCTATCGTTCTATTGTTTGTATATCAGTCATTTGTTCTATTTTTTATAATTCGTTTTATTGTTCATTCATCCTATCGTTCTATCTGTAGTTTGTTCTATCAATCGTTCTATCAGTCATTCGTTCTGTTGTTCGATTTAGCTATCTATTGTTCAGTCTATAAATATAGATATAGATATTGAGGTCCCAAGTATTCTGAATTCACCCGGTTTGTGTGTTTATAACACATCACATATATATATATATAGATAATACATATTATATACACATAATAGGGATGTTCATTTCGTTATTTTTCTAACCGACAACTGACGCTTGTTAACGATATTCACGGGTTACCCGTCAAGATTATTTTAAATTAGAATTTAATTAAGTTAGAAAGGATAAGTGTCTGTGACCCGTTAAAAAGTGCTAACATTTGTTTCCCAAGGATTATTTTTACATGCGCAAAAAGCAGCAAACATCAGAACATGAGGATTCACATGGTCATCACATCACGCACCTGCAGCGCTTCTGCGAGGAGAAAAACATAATAAAGCTAGGCTACATATATATATATATATATAGCCTAATAATGAAAATAATAATAATTAAAATAGGCTATTCGGAATATATTTTTACTGAAATAATAAATTAAGAAAACGAAAGAAAAAACTGTGCAACAAGTAGCCTAGTATGCAGCGTTTTGGTTAATTTTTGTGCTGCGCGAAAGGAAACCAAGACGGTAGAAAGCGGCATCCTATTTTTCTTTATGCTTATTTTACAAAAGCACAAAGATTTGTTTTTATTGTGAATGTACACAAATAAAGGCAAACCTTTTACAATTCTGATTATCTTTAGGACTAAAAGGAGTAATTTCTTCTACCGTTGGAAAAAATTCAAGTGATTGCGCCGGCGGCGCATGCGTGCACACAGTTAAGCTTTGTTACCTTGACAATGCAGCCTGTTCATTATCATATTAAAATACAGTCAGTCAAACATATGGTAAAAAAAACACACTGCTCAGTTTAAATATGTAGTAAACCTGTGCCCGTGTTTATCACCTGTACCGCCGTGATATATGCAAAATCATTTGTTTTTACGTATATACTTGGAACACAGTGAAGTAGCACTAATAAATATTATTTTGCATTCCAAATGACCTCGTGACTACGGAAACTTTGCTTTTGTGTCAAATGCAAGAGCCAACGTTGGTTTCAGTTTTCATTTAGCCTAAATTCATTCGTTTTGGGCTTGTCGTTTATAGCTATAGCGTCTTATTTTTTAATTAGTGTTCCTTTTCTAAATACTGTTTTAATTGAAAGTATTTATTGTGGAGTGAAGGGAACTAAAATAGCCTAGCTATGTTTACAGTGTTTATTATAATGTTTGTAAACATTTCGCGTCGGCATTAGGCCTATTTCTGAATGAAATAATAAAATGCGACTTATACGCGACTTGCGTTTTTTATTCAAAAAAAAAATTTTTTTATATACGCTTAGCGTATTTTAACCATGCAGCAAATCTTTTTCAATATTTTGATAAATTACTTGATAAATAATTAAATGACTTTTTAAACCCTTTAACTGATTGTATTAATCGTCAAAATTCTTCACGGTCAGTTAACGGTTAACCGGTTAAAATGAACATCCCTAATACATAGGTATTTTTACGTTATATGCTGTGAGAGATTCTTATTTTCTGAGTGCCAATGTGTTCCTGTCTGATAGCAGACACCATGGAGTGAGGCTGCATTACCCATGATCCCGCTGTGCGGCCATCCCCCCAGGGCATTCTGGTCTTGTTATGCTGGTGACACAAAGCAGGGGTCTTATTGACAACTCTCCCCACACACACACACACACACACACACACACTGCACCAGCCTGTTACTCCTGTGCACTCAATCTAGAGTTGGCATCTTGATCGTGCTTTTTCCTTAGTATTCATTTAAAATGTGCATTAACAGACTTAATTTAACTTGTATTATATAGAATTGTGCCTCTTCATCTCACATTAACATTATAATGTTTGTGATTGGTCACTGGGCCTCAAAGAAATGAGCAATTAACTTTGGGTTTTGGCCCAGGAGGAGGTTTTACTTCCTCACTCATTTGTGGAGGGGAAATCGGCAGAATTCTCTGGAGTCGTTTTAAATATGGTAAAATGTGTTATTCTGAGCTGAAAATAAATCGTTAAATTAGCCAAATTAATAATAAACGCACCCGCAAGGGTTGGGGGTGAGCGTGGACAGATAAATGACTTCTCATTGGAAACAGCTTTAGCGACAACGTTTAGCTAGGAAGCCGTTTTGTTTGTTGTCATAACTCAAGTGAAGACGCGTGTTGTATTGGACCCAATAAATGAAAAGATAAGGAAAATCACGATGGGCCTCAACGTTTATATAGTTGAGATCCAGTGAGAGACACAATGAACTGTTGTTTGTTGCTAATATACATTGGAAAACAGCTAAATAATTATGTTGTCATAGAAACAACAATATGTCATTATATATTTTTTTAAATAAAGCAGAATACAGATTCATGGCCAGGAAAAGTGCTTATTAACGGTACATTTTCTCAATTCATCTGCCATTGGCAGGTGTAGCTAAATGCTAATTTTGTGCTGTGTGTGGGCCTGGGGTATATGTTTGTGGGTGCAACCATATAGGACAGATGTTGTGAAGCTAAGTGGATGTTTGCGTGGGCTAGCGTACCCTGCATAATAGACGGTGTAGGTGTTTGCTTGTATTCAGTGTGGGATGTGTGTGTGTGATTGTCAGCTCTCCGTGTGTGATGGATCTGTGTGTGTGTTGCCGAGTGTGCAGTAGAGAGATTAGCATAGCGCTCATCTCAGCGCACTCCGCTGCTCAAAGTGGATAATGGTTTGGGGAAATGCCTTTTGTCGTTTTTTTCCTTGCGTTCTCTTCTCGTCTTTCGAGGCAGCGGTGTTGAGTAAGCCTCCGTGTGTAAATAGGCCCATATGTGCCTGCTGGCGCGGAATGCCATGTAACCCTCTGTGCCAACTTAAACCTGTACACACACACACACACACACTCTGGGATAGAGTCACGTCAAACAAGACCAAGCGCAGACCTGAGGGAATTTGATCATTTGTGCAAGTCTTTATTTAATGAGGAAAAAGTAGAAAAGTTAATGCTTTTAATCATGCCCCTGACCCATAAAAAAACGCGCTCAGTTTTTGCGAAAATAAAAAATATCTAAAATTAAATTTAAAATTAATTAAATAAAAAACGTATTAATTATTCATTAACGAAGCATGTTTTTACATGTTCCACAGTAAGTCTATTACAAATTTGGGGCAATGTACTTTAGTTTTCAGTAATTATTTGATGTAATTTAAAAATCCTCAGTATTACAAAAAAACTTGCCCCTATAATTTACATTATATTAAGTTTTTTTAAATTATTTATTAAGCATATTTTAACAAACCTCATACGTTTAAATCACTTCATTTGCTTTTCTAAATGCTTTTTCTACATTATTATTTGTTGCAAAGTTATTTAATAAATTGATCCCTATATTAACTTATATAGTTTTTAATTAGTTGACAATAGCAATAATGCATATTTATATGTTTCAAACATGACCAGATAATATATATATATATATATATATTATATATTATATATATATATTATATATATATTTTTTTTAGATTTACCAGTTTCTGTAAATGTACAATGTTATACATGTTTTTTGGGCAGTACACCACAGATACAGATATCTTTAGTTTGTAATACTGTGTAAATAGCAGTGTACTGTATGTCAATATGGTAATGATTAGGTATCATGGTATATATCAGAGTACCATGCGGTTTATTTTCTCTCTCCCTATAAGGATAGGAAAACCAGCACACATTCCAGTTTTCAGGAGCAGAATGGACTTTGGATTTATGAATGTCTATGTGTTTGTGCAAACGCGAGTATGTTTATTTCTCATTGCATTTTTCAGTGTAGATTTGCATTTGTCTGAAATGAATTTTCCGCATTTAACATTAGATGGGCACACGACCAGGACTCTGCTGCCGGAGTATCACACCATCTTGAGCTACACACTCAGAAACACACACATTAAGAGCTCTACCTGGACCTGGCACATATCTGTAGGCATTTTTTGCAACTGCTAAGTTCCACTCCAGACGTGCCCATGTAATTACCTCCTCAGAAACAGGTGTGTGTGTGTGTGTGTGTGTGAGTAAGTTTGATTACTTGCTCAGGTTGAAACAGGAAAATGAATTCCTGGCGCTACTGTTACACCAATTCAGCATTGTGGAAAGGGCCTTTCAGAGACTATTTATATGTGCTTTGCGTGTGTGTGTTCCCTCATTCTCAGCGTATGTGGACATGTAGGCAGTGGAGATTGCTGTAGGACTACATAGGAAGCACAGCTTCACATTTTAATAAACAACGATTAGGCCTATGTGGATCCATTACAGTATAATCTATATGTATCAGTATGTACTTATGTGGCAATTTCCATATTTTATCGAATGAAAGTGTGAAATAGTCCTGTCACCGTTGAACGTTATTGAAAATTGGGCTTTCAATCATGATTTTTGCCACAGATGCTTTTTATGTGATTGGCGGTGCAGCCTAAAATGGGCGGGACTTTGCAACAATGGCCAATAACTAATACAGTGATGTATAAGATTGACACATTACTGGCTGTTCATTGAATTTTAATTTAATTTAACTTTTATAATCTTTTTTTGGTTGTAAGCATTTGTAAATATTGTAAATTGGTGGTTGATGTGAAATTTGAAGTTTTTTTTAAACCGCATTTGGCATTAAACAAAAAAAAGGTATATATGTTATTTTATCTAATAAATCTACAGCTACTTTTGAATTCTATATATAATATATATTAAACATATTTGAATATAGATATATATAGTATCTATTTATTATATATTTAATATAGATCTATACTAATATAAATTATGTATAACAAAATACAAATAAACTAGTTAACACTTTTTTTTTTTACTGAAGTTCAGTTTGCTTCCTGAATTTTAAGTAAATCAACTTCGTTGTATAATTAAAAAATTAATTAAATTTTTTTTTTTTTTTAAAAAGTTGAATTTCATATAAATTATATAGAAAAATGTTAAATTGCTCAACTATTATTTTGGTTATTGACAGACTTACTGATCACATAAATTTTTACAGTTTACTTGATGGATGGGAAGCTTATCTGCTTTAGAAGTGACGTTGCAGTCCTAAAATAAAAGTACACTTTTGAGATGATTACTGACATATGTATGTGCTTCCCCATATAGATGAAGAGCAGTTTTATAAGCAGCTGCTGCCTGTCCAAACAAACCAGCATCCTGAGAGCATAATGCAGTGTGATCAGTCCGCTGATATGAACCTGTGTGTGTGTGTGTGTATGTGTGCTGTTTTCCTCCTTGGCATCAAAGAGAGAGCATTGATTTCCCATCATGCATTATTCACAAAAATGCAAATCGGCTAAAACCAAAAAGAACCACCCCAAAGCTTTTTTAAAAATTAAATATGCAAGAAACCCTAGGCGGAATTACCATGGAAACCACGATTACGTCACAACCTCAGAGTTCCAGCAGAGTAATATTAGGGTTCGTACTATGCTCTTATGTAGGGTCTACATTATTATGTTTTTTTTTTTTTAATATGCGCTAATATTGAAATCTTGAGCTCGGTTTGCTCCACCCCCAGCGGGTGTCGCGTATGATTAGGCAACTTGACAGCTTTGGGAATCAATTGATCCATTTTTAATGAGCCGAGCTGGGCAAGAGGGCACTGAATTTCTTCTTTCTGCCTTAAGGGGTGAGAAAGAATAACGGATGAGCTCGTTGTATGGTGAAAACATTCGGACGTTTGTGTGCCGCGTCGAACCATACGGGTACTTACATAAATTCAGCTACCACCTCCCAAGAGGCCAATGTGATGCTGTAGACCTGAATTTCACCTCATATCTATCAGTGGAAGTCTTCAGAGCGCAATATTCCCTCATACTACACCGGAGATGGAGATTGCTGAAAAGAGTTTATTGACTTGCTTTATGTACATGCATACAACATGTTCTTTTTTTATTTAGTACTGGCCTGAATAAGATATTTTACTTAAAAGATGTTCACATATAGTCCAAAAAGACAAAATAATAGCTGAATTTATATAAAGTGATTTTGAAAATGAAAACGATTTGTGTCGGTTCTCTAGAGCACGTTGTTAGAAGTCTGTAAATGTAGCTAGGGGAAAGGTGACGCTAAAATGTGTTTGGATAGCTTTTATGTCTCTCAAATTTCCGCTTGGCACATAAAACGTTTTTGTAAGCCACATATCTGGTTGATTTCGAGGATTTCAGACAGTGAGAAGAATTACATGCTGTGATAGATAGCTATCTAATATTAACATCATCACTTAGCATCATAAGCGCTATTAGCATGGGGGTTGTGTGTTTGTGGGCTGCAGAGAATTGAATTACTGTGAGTTACTTTGCTTTCTTTCCCTCTATCTGTTCATCTTTATCTCTTCTGTGTCACAAAACAACTTATCAGTGCAGATCAGGCCTTTTGACGGTGTGTTTTTGGTTTGGAGAGCGCATGCAATCTGTGTGAAGAACTCCTATGGGATTGAATGTGGCTTTTGGGCTATATTTATGTAGGTATGTGTGTTTGTATTGTGTTTGTGTGTGTGTGTGTGTGTGTGTGTGTGTGTGTGATTGAGAGTAACTGAAGAGTGTGTTGTTGTGTTTGTGGTAAAAAGCAATGGGGACACTGTGTGTGTGTGTGTGTACAAATTAGCATTTGAATGGTCTTGGGGTCATTGAGATTCAGTTGCTATTGACAGCCAGATGCTTAACATGACTGGTCACTGGAGTCTGAGCCGCTGGAGAGTGCATGAGTGTGTGTGTGTGTGTTTTGTGCCATTGGCCTGACATATGCAGAGAAAAGTATAAATAATCCATGGTATTATTTCCCCCAATATCACCATTTTAACTTTATTCATAATTACTTATTATACTAAATATTTAATAAATTAATATTTATTTATAAATAAATGCGTTATTTAATTTAGCATTTTGAGTGTAAAATCAATGTGTGTGTGTTTGTGTGTAGTTTACCATAGGCCATAAATAAAATTTATGTAAATAAATGTTTTAATTTTTAATAAGTGTAAAAATGTTTTTAATATATATATATATATATATAGTAGATATATATATATACATACACACAGTGGTGTGAAAAAGTGTTGTCCCCCTTCCTGATTTCTTATTTTTTTGCATGTTTGTCACACTTTAATGTTTCAGATCATCAAACAAATTTAAATATTAGTAAAAGATAACACAAGTGAACACAACATGCAGTTTTTAAATGAAGGTTTTTATTATTAAAGGAAAACAAAATCCAAAACTACAAGGCCCTGTGTGAAAAAAAGTGTTTGCCCCCTAAACCTAATAACAGTTTGGGCCACCCTTAGCAGCAACAACTGCATTCAAGCGTTTGCGATAACTTGCAATGAGTCTGTTTCAGCGCTGTGGAGGAATTTTGGTCCATTCATCTATGCAGAATTGTTGTAATTCGCCACATTGGAGGGTTTTCGAGCATGAACCGCCTTTTTAAGGTCATGCCACAGCATCTCAATAGGATTCAGGTCAGGACTTTGACTAGGCCACTCCAAAGTCTTCATTTTGTTTTTCTTCAGCCATTCAGAGGTGGACTTGCTGGTGTGTTTTGGATCATTGTCCTGCTGCAGAACCCAAGTTCGCTTCAGCTTGAGGTCACGAACAGATGGCCGGACATTCTCCCCCCCCCCCCTTCAGGAGTTTTTGGTAAACAGCAGAATTCATGGTTCCATTTATCACAGCAAGTCTTCCAGGTCCTTAAGCAGCAAAACAGCCCCAGACCATCTCACTACCACCACCATATTTTACTGTTTTTATGATGTTCTTTTTCTGAAATGCAGTTTTTTACGCCAGACGTAATGGGACACACGCCTTCCAAAAAGTTTAACTTTTGTCTCGTCAGTCCATAGAGTATTTTTCCCAAAAGTCTTGGGGATGATCAAGATGTTTTCTGGCAAAACTGAGACGAGCCTTTATGTTCTTTTTGCTCAGCAGCGGTTTTCGTCTTGGAACTCCATTTTTGCCCAGTCTCTTTCTTATGGTGGAGTCATGAACACTGACCTTAACTGAGGCAAGTGAGGCCTGCAGTTCTTTGGATGTTGTTGTGGGGTCTTTTGTGACTTCTTGGATGAGTCGTCGCTGTGCTCTTGGGGTAATTTTGGTCGGCCGGCCACTCCTGGGAAGGTTCTCCACTGTTCCATGTTTTTGCCATTTGTGAATAATGTCTCTCACTGTGGTTCGCTGGAGTCCCAAAGCTTTAGAAATGGCTTTATAACCTTTTCCAGACTGATAGATCTCAATTACTTTTTCTCATTTGTTTCTGAATTTCTTTGGATCTCTGCATGCTGTCTAGCTTTTGAGGATCTTTTGGTCTACTTCACTTTGTCAGGCAGGTCCTATTTAAGAGATTTCTTGATTGCGAACAGGTGTGGCAGTAATCAGGCCTGGGTGTGGCTAGAGAAATTGAACTCAGGTGTGATAAACCACAGTTTTAACAGGGGAGCAAACACTTCTTCACACAGGGCCATGTAGTTTTGGATTTTGTTTTCCCTTAATAATAAAAACCTTCATTTAAAAACTGCATGTTGTGTTTACTTGTGTTATCTTTGACTAATATTTAAATTTGTTTGATGATCTGAAACATTAAAGTGTGACAAACATGCAAAAAAATAAGAAATCAGGAAGGGGGCCAACACTTTTTCACACCACTGTATAAATAACAAATTTTACACACACATATAACAGTGACATTGGAGAGAGAGTTATGAGGCGTTATTAAATGTTTAATAATCATTATTATTGTGCTGTGAAGCTCATATTTCCTGCATGGGGACTATGAGCTAGTGGCTGATAACAGCGCAGCTCCTGGAGTGTATGTGTGTGTTTGAGTGTCAGGATGACTGAGATAAGTGTGTGTCGTGATTTAAGATGCCTCTGCCATTTCAGACTGTCGCCACTAAAGATTTATTACTAATTAGGTTAGAGAGCACTTGATCTGTCAGGTGTGTGCGCTCTTTTGTAGATTGGATTGGTTTTCTGTGTTTGCCTGACATTCAACATTCTCACATCAGACTACATGAGACCGTCTGCCACCACACACACACAACACATATGCGCACCTCTACTTGTTAGGATGTCCTTTTGCCATTTCAGAAATGTGGCTCTCACAGTATAGCAGAACAAGACTAACAAAGAAGTACAAAATGGTACCAAACCATGTTGTTGGACATTTACCACATTAACACTATAGTTTTATGCAAGAATATAATTTGATTTATAGAAGATGTTCAGTCGTGCATGTGTGACAGTTTGACTCCTGAATAAATGACTCTTATGAACCAATTATTTTTATTGAAACAGCAACAAGCACACCCGTGTAGTGTTCAAATCCAAATTCAATCAGTTTGTGAACCGGTAATTTTAGTGAATCAAACACATACAGTGCAACCAGCGGACAGTAGTTTGAATCCCAAACAAATGGTTGTTTTTGATTAATCAAATGCTACAGCACAACCAGTGTAGTCCAATACCCGAACGAATGAATCTGTTGTTTTAGTGAATGAACAACATATCCTTTTATTTTATAATAAACAATAGAGCCCGACCGATATATCATTTTGGCGATTTTATCGGCCGATATGAGCCTGCCGCAGATATATCTGTATCGGCGAATATGCCGCAGATATGAATTTTTTTTTACAGAACATACAACGCAGATAAAATTCTTGAAATTGTGTAATTACTTAGTTTTTCCAGCAGAGTGTGCTCCATTGTTTGCTACTGGTGACCTGAATGAAATGCTTTAAAGCTTAATTCTATGGAAAACCATTAACATTTTGAACAACCATATCTCCATAACGTTGTGGCGAATCCGCACCAAATTCGGGGAATCCCTTCAGCTCGAGAAGCCCTCTCGCACTCAAATCAATCTGTACTTCTAGAGGCCCGCTTTTTAAATGAGACCACCCCCTTGCGATAGCCCCGGGGTTCGTGAGTTTCGCTGGTTAAATTGCGTTCCGGCGCCGACCGCTCAAGCGATCCGCGGGGGCACCGACTGCAGAGGTGGCATTCGATCGGGGAAACTTCCTTGTGCTGAAGGGATCCCCCGAATTTGGTGTAGATCCACTGGAGCGTTCGCGCGAGAGTGGTACCAGTCAACACTTTCACTTCAGTAAAGAAGGTCTCTTGTTCAGGCAGTAGCATTCAAGCATTGTCTTATTCGACAGTAAGTGCCCTGCGAATTGGACTTCACATGAAATTCCGCCATGATTCTAGTTCCAAGGGAACGTACACGTTACATTCAAAGTGCATTAAAGTGCGCGAGACGTGAATTTTTTATTGTATTTATTTACAGAGGTATATTTTGTCACACTTCACACTTCTCTAGTAATTTCCGTCTGTGTGTGAAGACAGTAGCGCAAACCGGTGAATGAATGTTCCGAAGAGAAATAAACTTCAACGGAATAAAGTTAAATGGAATTGAATTGAAATAAAGTTGAATAAACTTCAACTACTGTTCAGTGCACTGATGTCAGACTAATTTTGGATAATAAAGTTTTGATTGTTAAATTGTTAAAATGCTCTGGCCGTCCTTACATACTTGTCACATCATTATAGGTGTTTGATCTCCACATTTGAGTTATCATTGCAAAAAATGTGTTTATGTATATATAGATATAGATACTGTGTGATATATATATATATATTATATATATAGATATTCTGTTTATGTATAGACTGGTATTCTGTATATATAGTAACAGTCAAATGTTTGGACCCTCGAATGGAAAAGTGTCCAAACTTTTGACTGGTATTGTACTATAGTATACACAAAGAATATCGGCCGATATATCGATATTTTTTTACTCCCTAATATCGGTATCGGCCCCAAAAAACCCATATCGGTCGGGCTCTAATAATAATATAAATGAAATGTGTTTTGCACATTTTTGTTTTAGTATTATTGTTTAATATATAGTTAAGGACAATTATTGGATTGTATTTGTGTTGCCTCTAAACAGCTCTTGCACTTGCAAGAATACTTTATTACTTCCAATATAACTCCTTTATAGTACAAAAAAAAGTCAACTGAATCATTAAGAGCGATCAAAACTTGATCTGAAATCATGATGTAAATATGCTTTCTATGGTATATGAAAACGGTAATCATTCAGTATCATAGTATATATCAAAGTATTACAGTACCACAATTCTTAAAATTCAATAAAATCTTGTATACTTGCATTGAAGGTGGTACTAAAGCTATTTTTTAGCTTTTTCTATCTTTTTAGTGCATGTGTGTGTCATGTTTAAAAGTACTAAATGATGTGAGATTTCTTAGCATTTTATATTTTCATACTTTTTTTGTTAATAATTTGCATTAGATGTTTTTTCTGTTTTAAAGTTTGTCATTGTGTTGTATTTTTGTCATTTTCATTAGTTTCATAAAATGTCTATATAGTTTTTATTTAAGTTTTAGTTAATTTAGTACTTTTTTTAGTTTTAGTTAACGATATTAACCCTGACTGGAGCAATATATGGAGACGTGAGAGTGAAGTCTTTTGACTTTGGCCACCCATCATCTATCCAGCATGGGCAAACCACATTTAGATTTGCATTTCATCTGAAAATTTAAAAATCATGTTAAGTCTAGTAAAATGAAGGAACACAAACTTGGACACAGGACCAGCCGTCTCAGTGCTTGTGTTGGTTGAATAAAGCTCATAATTATGTTTCTAAATTTACATCAGTAATAACACGGAACTCAGAGCAGCTTCAGGCTGGAATGCTGCCGGCCGCGAGCCCGACCGCAACACACACACACACAGCCGTGTATATAATGTCTTATTTTCTCCAGAGGGAGTTCCAATACCTCTCTCTTTCTTTGTCTTTCTTGTCTCTCACTATATCAAACCTGATCATTTTTCTCCTCCAACCCCTCATCCTTCATTTTTCCTTCCTCACACTAATGCACACACACACACACACACACACCATTTAATTTCCTTATGGTGTGGCTTCTTTTCATTTGCCTGCAAGGTGGCAACGGTTCCATGACTCCATAAATAAACTATTCATCACTCAAAAGCTACACATAGCACTGGTCTCTCTCTCTCTCTCTCTCTCTCTCCTCTTCTCGCTGTCTTTCTGATTCTTTTCCACACACTTTTTGTTAGCTAGCACTCACAAATAATACACACAGAGTAACACAATCTAGGCTGACCCCGCGTATGTGTTTGCACACATGTTGAAGAGTTTGACATTGACTCGCTGCAGCTGCTGCTGTGTAAGAACAGTAATAGTCGGATCTGCTGCTCTCGTTTATTTTACAGCGCCGTCCGTTCCCTCGTTCAGCTCTTTGTCGGTTCTCACACAGTCTTCTACTGTTCTCCTCTGTTCTGGCGCTCTGCCCTCATAGACAGAAACTCAGCCGTCACACTTCTAATGTTCTTCAAACCAACGCTTTTTACACTTCCACTGTGTGTGTTATTTAAAGAAACAGTTGTATTTTTAAAACCTTTGATATATACACTCAACGGCTGTTTTTCAATGGGTTTTTATGGACAGTTTAGCTTTTATTGGACTATGAGTGAAATAAATATTCTTGCTTGGTCAAGATGAAAAAGCCATTTGACTTATGCCATGTGATGTATTTCAGAACAAAAGATAATTGAGGAAAAAATATTAAAGTAACTGATTAATAAATTAATCATTTTTCATGCAATATAACCCTTTTTTTTTTAAAGTTGGCATAAAATGGAAAGTGCAGTCGTCTTCTCTATTGTTATGGATATCATAGTGAAACGTTTTCTTAATGGTTGAGAATTGATTGGATTGTTGCTCCGATAGCACACATACGTCTCCAAGACATCTTTTAAAGAGCACTTCATTTGGGAAACATCTGTTGTGTACAAACGTCTTTTAAAAAGCAGAATTCTAAATCATTTTCTAAATGTCTGTTTAACATCTGAGAGGAAATGTCTTTGGGACATATTACAGATGAGCAAGTGCTCTACAAATACATCTTCCATAAGAAAACATCATCAAAACTTATCTTATAACCTGTTCCCACAGAAATTATGCTGGTAGTTCATAGTCAGAAGTTCAACCTCGTAGAAAAGTAGTCGAAACCCTTGGATTGAGTTACAACTATGGACAACTTCATAGCTCGAGCTGCAATTACGGCGTCCAAATTAAGTAATAAGTAATCAAATCATGTTGTTAGTAATCAAATGAATGATATAATATGCAGATTAATTCATTCAGTTAACTACATTTAATTGCATGTATTAATGTTTGCTGAGAAAAGCCCTCAAACGAAGGTTCACACAGGATATTTTTTAGATAGTTAAACCAAAAATGAACATTCTGTCATCATTTACTTGTTACAAAGCCTGTATGAGTTTCTTTCTTCCATTGAGCACAAAAGATGATATTTTGAAGAATGTTAGTTAGCAAACAGTTGTCACTAGCCATTGGCTTCTATACTATGGGAAAAAAATGCTATGGAAGTCAATGGCTACCGTTAACTGTGATGACAGAAAGATCATTTTTGCGTAGAGAGTAGGGTGCTATATAATATTCTGTGAAGCAATGCTTGTGTGCTGTACGATGACCGTCTCGATCAATGTGTTTGTGGCAGCATGGGTTTGTTTACCACCCGCTGGCTCGTCTTTTAGGACTCGACGAACAGAGCCAAACCGGATCCAGTCTGAAATTTCACTTTTGGAGAAGGTCCAGGAGTTCCATCAGAAAACGGTTGCGGTATCCCAATTTGTGCCGGGTTTTTGAACCCAGAGTGTGTAAAATACAGAAAGACCCTCTCAGTTCCATCCTACTGAAGTTATCATTCAATGTGAAGCGGCTCGACGGGACAGGCCTCAAACGGGTCTCTGTTGGTAGCCTTTCTTAATCTGATCTAATGCGCTTTTTGTGTGGATGTCACACCACCCACTTAGTTTAAAAGAAAATCTCTGGTCATGGCCTGTTCCGAGACTTGAGACACTTGTCCAAGTGTATTCTCTGGATCAATGTTGGTGTGTGGCATGGCTGAATTGGACTTTGTGTTACCTTTCAGTTTCTGTAGTCTCCTGATTTTAACGCATCCATGTTTTTATCCAAGTGCATCCTAAATCTCTGTAAGTTTTAGGTTTTATTTACGTTGATTTAGTTGAAACTTGAACTTCTTTAAGATTATTTTTTTTAAAAAGGCTTGGCTGCTACCCAACATCTGCGAGGTTAATTTACCCACAAATCAGTAGATCTCCCAAAAACATATCCAAGTCACATTTTGCATGAAATTATATGTTGTATTAGAACCCATTGATGTTTGGACCATTTTTTTTTTTTTTTTGGATCCTGTTTATTTCTCATATTGGCAAATACCTATTTCCTTATTTAAAATGCTATATTAATAACTATTTTTTTCATATTAATTTTTTGTTATTCTATTTTACAGTTCTTGTTACAGTAACAATAAATACTAATATGTATTATATATATATTGTATTGTGGTGTATACTGTATGCATGTGTGTATATATCTATAATATATTATTAGATATTATCTCATATATATATATGTTTGCGTGTGGTGTTTGTATTATAATTTATATAATATTTATCTTTTTATATTTTACCATGCAAAAAAAAAAAAACCTAATGGTCATGAAACAGGCTGCATTTTCTTTTTTCTTTCTTTTGATTTTGTACTTGACTTGTTTTGTGAGATTTGCCCGAACAGAATCTGAGATATTAAACCATTACAATTACTTTTTTCTACCTCATAAATTAAATGCAGTCAGAATCGATTTTACAACACAACTCTGTCATGAGGAAAAATAGCCCGTGGTTTGTAGCTTTTATAGCGCTCATCAGTTCTACGATCATTGAAAGTTTCAGAGGTTTGACGCAAATAGGTTCACTTTTATTTATTCATTAATAAACGTAATTGGCTGCTAGAAACAAACCCCCTGAGGACGTTCTTCCTAGATAAACTGAATAGCCTTATCTTGTGGTCTAATTTCATGTTAATGAATCATATTAGTTTTTTTTTTCCTGCACCTTGTACTTGAATGATTCAGATAATATATGTATCCGCACCTCATTACTCTGCTATATGAATATAAAAGGGTTATTCTGTGCAAGTATCAGACTGTGATGAATCTAAACTGTATTTAATAGAGCTTTAAAAGATGCTGGGGAATTCATAACTCACAGGTGTGTACTTTCGCAGAAATAGAGAATAAGTGAGTGTTTTTGTATGGAAGAGTGTGAATTTAATCTCTCAGATAAAGTAGATGGCTAGACTAGACCTCAAACTGACCTGTATCGAGTTCTTTTTCTGCGCATGTATGTGTCCGTTTCACAGGTGGGAAATAGCCTTTGTCCTTCAGGCGTGCTTTCCCCCCCCCCCCCCCCCCCCCCCCCCCCCCCCCCCCCCCCCCCCCCCCCCCCCCCCCCCCCCCCCCCCCCCCCCCCCCAAAAAAAAAAAAGGTAAATAGCCCTGGCTTTGTCTTTGATTGGACTTCGTCCTTGGAAGTCGCATGTGTGTCTGTGTGTGAGAACTGGAGCACTAGTGTCGACTTAAGTGTGTTGATAAATTTCTCAGGACTTTTAGAAGTACCACTGTACAAACATCAGGAGAAATCACACACTTTCTGCTCAAACCCAGAAATACGTAACAAATCTAAGCTACCTTGAATATTTGCCAGGAAAGGACATCCACGCCATCGCTTTAACTCTAGTCGTTTTTACTCTACGCTAGTGAAATACAGTGTCTGGAGCTGTCAGCACCCTGATGTATCCAATATGTGGGTACAAAACCGCACTTGGCTTATATAAAAACCTCATCCTGACATAAAGGATGAAGAAATTCAGGCAGTCTGTGGAGGTTTCCTGAACAGTGTGGGCAAATTACTAGTTGAACTTGTACAGTGTGACCCGAAAGGCTAATTTAAATGGCATTATGTTGTCATCAACTTGCTACGCCACAAGTTAACCAATCATCAGCTGCAAATCTACCAAGCTTTGGCCAACTGTCAGCAGATTCGTATCTGATGACTGTCCAGCAGTCTTCAGATACCCGTCTGTCGATTGGCCAGTCATCTGCCATGAATCTGGCCAATCATTAGCTACAGATTTGTACAATAGTGTTGGGAGATCAGACTTATTTTGACGTCTAAACGGTTTGTTTCAGTGAACGTTAATAAATAAATAAATGATTGGTGTTTTGTGCCATTTTAGTGTTCAGAAATCCTGTGAGTAACTCACGATCAGAAAGAGTTGTTCAGTCTGATTTGTGAACTGCTTCAACTGAATTGTTCAAAACAATTCGCTTGTACTGTAAATTGTTCAACCAGCAAGAACTCTGGTCAGTCATTAGCTACAGAAGTTTTAACTCTTTGTCAATACTGTTGGGAAGTCTGAGTTACTTAAAGGCAAGGCAAGGCAAGTTTATTTGGATAGCACATTTCATACACAATGGTAATTCAAAGTGCTTTACATAAAAAAAAGAAAATAATAATAAAAAAAAAAAATTTAAAAACTTTGAAAATTATAAAAAAAAAATTTGATTTAAGAGGTTTAAAATGAATTTAAGAAAACGATTATACATAAAATACAGTGCAATCAAAGATAAAAAATTATCTAAAAAATTAAAGATAAAATGGTTCTTCTGAAATGGTTTTTTAAATGAACATAAAAAAACCTATTAATTGGCTATTTATATCATTTTAGTGCTCATAAATCCTACAAGAGTTTTACTCGAAATCTAATCAGTCAAATTCATCCAAGAATTGTTTAGTATGATTTGCGAACTGCTTCATCAAATTAATTGAAAAGATTTGACTCAAAACTATGATTCGCTTGTAATTGTTCAACTGGCAAATCTACTGAACTCTGGCCGATCATTAGTGACAGATTTGTTGACTATTTGTCAATAGTGTTGAAGTAGAAATTGACTGATACTTGGACGAAATTGAAACAGGTTCATTGAAACAACTGAGTGAAAAGAACTGATTCATTAGTCTGAGTCTAACTCATTTTAATGAATCAGTTCTTTTCACTCAGTTGTTTCAATGAACCTATTTCAATAGAAATTGACTGATACTTGGACGAAATTGAAACAGGTTCATTTTTAATGAATCAGTTCTTTTCACTCAGTTGTTTCAATGAACCTGTTTCAATTTCGTCCAAGTATCAATCAATTTGATTTGCCAACTGCTTCAACTGAATCATTTAGAAGTTTGGACTTAAAACAATGATTCACTTATAAATTGTTCAAACAACCAATCATCTGCCGTGGAACTACTGAACTCTGGCCAATCAGTAGCTATGGATTTGTTCACTATTAGTGTTTGGAAGTATGAAACAAATGTTTGTAGTGTTGAAACAAACAATAAAAAAATGTTTTAAAGTAAAACAAATAATTGGCTATTTATATAATTTTAGTGTTAATAAATCCTGTGAGTCAGTTTTTAACAGTTTTTAATCTAATCAGTCAAATTTATTCAAGAATTGTTCAGTCTGATTTGCGAACTGATTCAACGAATCCGTTGATGCAAAACAATGATTCATTTGAAAAACAGCAAATCATCTGTCATGAATCTACTGAGCTCTGACTCATTTCAACTAATCAAAAACATGTTAAAAAGAAAACAATTAATCGATTAGTTTTTTTTTTGAGTTCTTAAACCATGTGAGTGAGTGTTGGGAAGTCTGACACATTTCGATTTTTTTCCCCTAAAATGTGTTTTAATAATCATGTTAATTTGTTCTATTAGTTTTCAGAATACATGTAAGTGAGTTTTAACTCAAAACTAATCAGATCAGTCAAATTCATCCAATAATTGTTTATTCTGATTTGTGAACTACTTTTATAAGATTCATTTAAAAGACTTGACTCAAATCATTGATTCCTTGGTAAATCGGTCTACTGGCCAATCATTAGCCACCAATCTACTGACCGCCAGCGCAAAAGGCCAAAAACAGAAATGCACAAAAGTAATTACAATCAGCAAGAGGAGAAAATACAGTTATTGACTTTTCTGATTAAATGGAAGAACTTGAACTCGGCCTCCTCACATCTCAAGAAAGAAATTATTGTAAGTAGTCCCGCAGCCGAAGACAAAATGAATCTAGTGTGCCTATGCATAATGTATTTAATTGTTTTTTCCTCTTGAGAGAGAATGTGAGACGAGTCAATCAGTGTCTTACCAACCATCTCAATATCGGTCTGCCTGCTGGTGTGTGTAAATGTATTGTAATGTCTGGTCTATGTATATAGACTGTCTGTCTCCGTGTGTGTGGAGGTTAACAGGGTGTGCTCTGTCAAGGGTTGAGTTACATACATAGGCGACCTGCTTATAGTAAGTGATTTACCAGTCCTCCTCTCGACAGACAATGTGTGTGTGTGTGACATTTAGAGATGTCTTTTGAAATGTTGCTCACTTTTGAGTGTACTCCCTTCGCTGATAACCCTTTAACCTGCAGACAAAGAGAGCGAGACTGAATGAGTTCTAGTGGAAACAGAGATATAACAAAAAGTAAAAACCCATGGAAAAGAGTAACGAAAAACAGTCTCTCAGTCTCATGGGGCGTTCATATATGTACAGCAGTTTGCAGCGACAGAGCAAACGAAAATCATTCATTTTCAATCAGAGTCACGAGTTCCAGTGACATGAGCGATGTGTCTAACGAGGACGTGTTTAATAACATGACAAAGTTTAAGTTTACGCAAATGAGCAGCATTAAGATGTGGCACCCTTGTATGATGTTATGTGATTTGTCTCTGCCAACGTACAGAAAAAATGAGTTTTATGTATTGATGATAATTTTCATGCTACACTCTAAAAAAAAATGCTGGGTTAAATACAACCCAGCAATTGGGTTGTTTTGGACCCCGTTTGGGTTACTTGCCCATACGGTTGTGTTAACATTAACCCAACCTCTGGGTCAAAACATCCCAATTGCTGGGTTTGTCCCTTTTTTCCCAGCACTGGGTTGAATTTAACCCAGCATTTATTTTTAGAATGTAAGATTTTCATTAGCACTGCTGCTTAAATATCTAATAAAACGCTTTTCCACTGCATGTGAATTTTTTGCATGAAGACGTTTTTAAACTGGAATGACAGGTATGCGGTATAATGTTTTGAATGATGTATCATCCAGGCAACTACAAATGCATCAATTGCACATTTCAATTCATTTTGACCGCTAATAGAGAAAGTTCCAGAAGTTAAAATCTCATTCCTAAATATAGATATATATATATATAATATCTATGATATATATATATATATATATATATATATATAACTATATCAATTATATATATCATCAGTCATTGTTGCTTTTGTCTATTTTTTTATTTATTTCAGTTTTAGTTTTGGTCTTTGTCATTTAGCTGCCAGGCACATTTTATTTACTATTTTTAGTATTTTAAAGTTTTTTACATTTATTTTTTTCATCTATTTCAGCTTTATTTGAATTAATGAAAACATTTTTTTTAATAGCTTTAGTTAACGTCTCGGTTATCATGGAAAGAGAAATTGCTTTATAAAGCATTGCAAATGACATCGTGTCCATTCAAACAACTTAAATATTTGTACATATTTACATATTTTTTTTATATTTAGCAATAAACTCAAAATATGCTGTTTATATACTTAATAGCTATATGTCAAATTTTTGTAAAAAAAATAATATTTAGCAATAAACCAAATCAATGGCTATATGTCAATTTCTTTTTAGTATTTAGCAATAAACTCAAAATATATTGTTTATATACTTAATCGATGGCTGTATGCCAACATTATGTTTGTTTTTGATTCAGTTACATAATTTGCACTGCACCATAGGATACATAGCTTATTCATTGATGAACCTAATTAGTTTGACCTTTGTCTTTTTGGAAGATTTCCATATCCAATTCACATCAGAGCTGGTTGGTGCGTTGCATGGCTTTTCTGAAATCCCTATGGTGAAAACGAAAGTGGAAAATACTTGCTTAACTTATACATCATTTGGGATCAGATTTTCAAAAGCTGACCAAAAGTGGCCAACAGTACAGCCTCTGTGACCTCTCTCCTTTCTCATCTGTTTTTCTTCTTTCTTACCTAGTGTTAGATTTATACATGAAAAGTTCAATACCAGCTGGACTGCCTTTCTGTTAACACACACACACTCGGTTTAATGGCTATTGCAGACTGTTGACTATAATAAGCTAAATGATTGAGATATTTTACTTTAGCCTCAGGTTATTTGGGTGTTCAGAGCAGACGTGACATAGATAGACCTCAAGCGTGCATGCGTGTGTCATTTGTTTTTCAATGTAATTGATACTCTTTCTACAACTTACTACCGCAGCAGCCTTTCCATTATATGTAATGAACTTACCAGATTTCACTGCGTTGTGCGCTGCGGTTGGCGTCCGCGCGTGTGTGTGTGTGTGTGTGTGTGTGTGTGTGTGTGTGTGTGTGTGTGTGTGTTTGTGTGTGTGTTTGAGTGTGTGCTTGAGCTATTTGCAATCACACATATGGAAACTCACGTCTCACCAGATTTTGGTGTGTGTTATTTACTGATGTCAAAAGGAGTTCATAATTAGCGTTTCCTTTTAATGATGTATGATTTCAAAATGTTATTGCTGTTTAATCAAGACCGCCTGGAACTTTAATACATCACATGCTATCAGCTTTTTGACGTATGTGGATTTAGTTATAGTTTGAGGATAAGAAGTGAAGTAAATCTGAGTAAAACTCCCTTTGGAGACATTCGAAGATGTCTTCATTTGGGAAAGTCATTAAATGAGGAAAAATGTAGTATAAAAAGTTTTTTTTTTAAGTTTGAGATTTGTAGTTGGTTTAGTTTGAGTTAGTCTAAGCGATGTCCTCATTTAGATGGCTAATTAAATGTGTTTATGCGCATATAAAACATCACAGAACTGGAGTGCATAAATGTATTTGGTCATGTCTATTCAAGACAAATTATGAAGCGTTCGTGTTTGTGTGAAATGCATAAGTGTGATTTGACAAGCGTGTGAAATTTCAGTTGCTCGCAGCAGTAGTAACAAAGGGAGGATCAGATAGCAGGGAGAAGTAGAGATTGAACTAAAGAAAGAAAGTGAAATTCGATCCGCTGGGGGCTGAGATTTCCCATGGCGCACTGGGACGGGAAGCTTCTGTGCCTCAGTGTGTGTTCGTAATGAGACGCCGCTATAAACGTACATGTGACATTATAGATTCTGAGACTGAAAATGTCAATACAGCCTTATTTCTGTTTGTATGATAACAATATATAATACGATTGTTGCGTAATCCATAAGAGCATCCCTTACTGTGGTAAAATCACTGTAGTTCAGTATTGAATGCCTTATTGTGTTTATAAAAAGCTGAAAATTATTCATTAAAGGGATGTAGTTGAGTAACTGTAATATTATAATATTTACATTTCTTCATACCTTCACAACTAGTCACATTGAGACCTGCCGTTTTATCCGTCTGTCGTTTTATGTCTGTCTTTATATCTATCGTTATATCTGTCTGTTGTTTTGTCTGTCTGTCGTTATATCTATATATCTATCATTATGAATCATTCTTTCTGTCTGTTGTTATATTTTTTGTTATATCTCTGACATTCTGTCCGTCTGTCATTATATCTATCTTTCATTCTGTCTGTCGTTATGTATATTTATCGTTCCATGTATCATTCTATTGTTATCTATCTCTGTCTGTCTGTCATTATATCTATGGTTATACAGTATCTATCTTTCATTCTGTCTGTCATTATATCTATTTGTTGTTCTATATATCATTCTATCATTGTCTGTCATTGTGTCTGTCTGTCACTATTTGTTGTCATGTTAATATCGTTCTATCGTTAATCTGTCTGTAGTTATAACTATTGTTAAATCTGTCTGTCGTTCTCTGTCTGCCGCTATATCAATTGTTATAACTATCTGTCTGTCATTATATCTATCTATCATTCTGTCTGTCACTGTCTGTCGTTATGTCTACTTATCGTGCTATATATCATTCTTTCATTATCTGTCTGTCATTCTTTCTGTCTGTAGTTATAACTATTGTTAAATCTGTCTGTCGTTCTGTCTGTCTGCCACTATATCAATTGTTATAATTATCTGTCTGTCGTTATATCTGTCTATCATTCTGTCTGTCACTGTCTGTCGTTATGTCTACTTATCGTGCAATATATCATTCTTTCATTATCTGTCTGTCATTCTTTCTGTCTGTAGTTATAACTATTGTTAAATCTGTCTGTCGTTCTGTCTGCTGCTATATCAATTGTTATAACTATCTGTCTGTCGTTATATCTGTCTATCATTCTTTCATTATCTGTCTGTCCTTCTTTCTGTCTGTAGTTATAACTATTGTTAAATCTGTCTGTCGTTATGTCTGCTGCTATATCAATTGTTATAGCTATCTGTCTGTCATTATATCTGTCTATCATTCTTTCATTATCTGTCTGTCATTCTTTCTGTCTGTAGTTATAACTATTGTTAAATCTGTCTGTCGTTCTGTCTGTCTGCTGCTATATCAATTGTTATAACTATCTGTCTGTCGTTATATTTATCTATCATTGTCATGCCATATATCATTCTATCATAATCTGTCTGTAGTCATATCTATAGGTACAGTATATCTGTCTGTCGTTATTTCTATCATTATATCTATCTATCATTCTGCTGTTATGTCTGTCGTTAGGTCAATGTATCATTATATCTGTCGTTCTGTCTGTTGTTCTCTCTGTTGTTTCTATCTGTCCTTCTTTCCTTCTGTCGTTCTTTCTATCTGATAAACTGCATGGCCTTAAAACCTTCACACTTCAAGCTTTTAAAACTACCTTAAACTCAAGCCAACATCAAAGTTGGTCTTGACAAGATTTATTTACCTATTTTTTTATCCTCCTTTTTTCTCTCTCTCTCTGCGGTGGCTAATGACAATTAATCAACTTCCATCCTTGATTGTGTTTTCTTCATCTACGACACCTCAAATGTTTGACACCTGCTGTATATTAAGTATGTTTTTGTAAGATTTTTACACCACATTAATGTTTTCTTTAAGAAATAGAGTGGAATAATTTGACAGGCGGAAGTAGAGATAAAGTAGAAAAACAGAACAGCTTTCAGTTATTAATTACGAAAATTACAGTCTGCTTTTTTTTAACCTCATTATAACACAGACACATTTTAGGCAAATTTCCAGACGCAAATCCTTGATTTTAGGCAGCGCTCCGAAAGGCAAATGCTAATGAAATGCATATAAGATATAAATATTGCACACAAACACAGAGTGAAAAGTAAATTTGCCTGGGAATTTATGTGTAGGCCAACTTTGATCTCACAGCATGAAGATTCTGCATAATAACAAGTTCCTAACGGAAAGTGGGTGTGGTCTGTTGCCGGGGTCTCTCAGGGGGCCAATCAAATCACAACAGTGTTTTGTCAGCCAATAAGCAGAGCCGTGATAACAGCCAATGAGGCCTCTGGTGACCACAATTAAAAACACAAAAGGAGAATTCCTCCAGTGAGAGTTTGAGCATGCTTATGCAGTCAAACACTCTTCCATCTCTCTCTCTCTCTCTCTCTCTCTCTCTCCCTCTCTGTTTCTTTCCAGCAGCAGAGATTTCTGCTATATATTCTGTGATATTTCTTTACAGCAAGGCAAATTAAAAAGAAATACTGCTCCTGCTAAGAGGAACACTACTGCTCTCTCTTTCTGGATCTCTCTTCTGTGGTTTCTCTGTTCTCATTCCCTTTTTCTTTCACTCATTTTCGGTCATCTCTCGCTGGTTTTTTCTTTCATTATCACGCTCTGATCCTGCCCGTGCTCTCATTTTCTCTCATTTTCTCTCATCACACCATTTCTTCCCTCCTTTGCCAACTCCCTCGTTCCCTGTCCTCTTCTCACTCTTTTCTTCAAACTATCTAGCGTCCAGTCCCACTGTCTCTCACAGTACAACACAACAGAACACAGTACAGCGCAATAAACACAAGACAGAGCGCATTAGAACACGATTGGTGCGTCTGAAATAGAGTACTGAGTAGGTGCTGCATTTGAATTTGGAAGTACTTCACAACCGCTAAAAAAGTATTTATATTAGGCCTGGGCGATAAAACGGTATCGATATTTATCAATGTTACACCTTCTTCGAAAACGATATAAAAATGTTCTGATATAGTGCACGATATAGGCACGTGCTATGAGTGACGCAGACAGCACACACAAACACGAACACGAAATGCTGAATCGAGTGATGTGCCTGCCTGTGATGTGGAGATTGTGAATAAAAAAACTGAATATTAGTCAAATTTAAAATAAACGTTTGCATTTGAATGTTAGGAGTGCGTCAGGGAGCATCATCAGTGGCGCACGAGATGCGGTGATAATGATGTGAGTGACGTTGTAGCATTTTAATATTTTGTTAGTCTAGCCCAAGAGACGCGCCAGTGCTGCGTTTTTCATTCAAAATATTAGAGAAATACAGAAGCTCAAAGCAGAGAAGATCTTGATTAGGTTAAAAAACCGAAACCAAGCCATTCACCAGATTCAATATTCACACATCTTTACAGGCGAAATTGACGGATGCTGAGGCTCGGCGGCTCACACAAGATAGGTAGCCTAGCAATTTAAAATAGTTTAAAAACTAGTGGTCGATGAATATATCAAGACAAGGCCGATATATTTCGCCGGATATTATAGAATTGTTCGCTGTCTTCGTTCAGTTCTGTCTAATATGGATACGTCTATCTAATAATCAGATAGAACTGTTAAACAAAAGGAATTAAAATGTATACAAAAAGGTATTATAACGATTGCTTTTATATTATTAAAGGCAAACATTATTATACTTTCTCATTTGCCGTCAGCATTCAGCAAATACGCATTAATATCATTTAAACAAATCTTTGAATGTCTAATAAACATCTAATTTCACAAACCTTTCAGACTTAGTCGAATCTAGTTGAGATCCTGTGAAGTGTGCACTTGTATCCTGCATGATCGCGTGTTCTCTGCGTGACTTTCGGTCCGTGTAAATTGAATATGGACAGGAGGAGAGTTCAGCTTCACAATGGGAGTGGGACAAATGCGCGGGAGGGGGGTCGACAAACTTTAAACTCTTGATTTCAAATTATGCTGCGCTTTATGCATTTGCCCACTGTCTATTCATGTCATTTCCATTGTGTGCTGTATGTAAAATGAGTGTTACCTTGGCTTTACTTGAAAAAATGTGATTCCCATTGCACACAATCTTCCCAGAATACTGAGTGCCCTGTTTGTTACAGTGTTTACTTCCTTTTAAATTATATTTTTATTAAATATTTGTATTTAATAAATAGTAAATATTTTTATACGTCTCGAAAGTAGGCCTTATAAGTATGTTTATTTTGCCACAATTATAGTTTTAAACTATTCATAAACATATAATTGAACAGAACACGTTTATTTACGTAGTTAACATCTAGTTTTAACTAGTTTAAACTTTAAAAAAAACACAAGGGGCTGTGTATCCCAGCAAAGATACATTTCAGGATCCACGAGTACAGAGTCCAACTACATAACTTAACCGATACAGGACTGCCTGAATTTCTACCTTCACAGTATTTAGAAAAACAGCAGTTATTAAACCGTGTGCTTACTATATTTGCCATTTTCTAACTATTTCAGAGCGGCAGTTGACCTCGCATTATGAGGCCACCATTACGTCCACAGGATACAAAATAGGTAATGGCCTATGTTCATGTCTTACATTGTGCACTCCAACCAGGTTACAAGTATTCTGATTGTTTTGCCACTTGTTTTTAAGCCCAATAATAATAATGTCTTGTTCTAAGTAAATTATATTGTTAATTTTCATTCTATACAAAAAAAATCATATTTACATTGCTGGTAGGTTATCATTGCACAAATGAACACACACACTATGTTTTAAAAAATTAGAAGAGTTCTAAACTAAGAACTAAGTTCTTCACTGTATCTAACCAGGCTGATTTACTCGACGTGTCCGCAAGTTCGCTTAGGTGCGCGCGGCAGGACTTTCCCGCGCAGCTCCGCTTCCGCTTCCGAAGATGCACGAGTTCAAAGCGACTCTAGCCGAACATGCATGCACGTCTGTGCCAGCATTTGTGTGAAACAGAAGCAGTTTGATGTTAAGTTAAGTCACACACACAGATCACGCTGCGGCCGAACTCAGACATTCAGGAACAAACGTTTTTGCGCTGCCTTGCAGTTTTATCAACTAAATAGCTTAAATCGCTCAAGAGCTACATTATCTCTCAACAAGGAGCTGGTAACATCATAGTTTCTAAAGCAATTAAAGCCACAGATTCACCGTTAATAGAGAAACACAGCAAAAAGTTGGTAATATATACATACACAAAAAGCCTAATCTCGCTCTACGCTCACAGCGCATCCTCTGTGTCGTAATGAACATTGATGAATCACACTTTTTTCTGAGAATAGATTATTGAATGGAATCGCTAACCTGCAGAGCTAAACCACTTTGTTTTTCAGAAAGCACGCCGTGTTGATCCACAGTGGGCGAGAAGAGCACATGCACATGGTTGGCCGAGGTTGACAAAGATAATAGTCACACTTTGCAGATATTTCCGTATGCGCAGTGGAAGCTCTGTTTTCGGGGATTACTCTCTTTATAATCTAGCAAACATTGTGTTTTTACTCTGCGGCCAGATTAAACCGTGTGTAGCCTAGTATATGCGCTATTCTTCTTTCTAGAACCATCAGCTCTTTTCTACGCATTTAAAACGTTTAAAATTTTATATAAGGGGGGGGGAAAGAAGGAGGGCGGGAAGGGGCCGGCGGTCCACTGCCTGCATCATGTCCACCCATATCGATACAGCTGGCCCTGATATTGTGGCACATGTGCAGCAGTGGACCGCGCTTAATAATTAGTTCATAATTGTTTATGCAATTTACAAAACTATATTTGATCTATATGAGTTAATTTAGACGTAATGCAAATTTTTTATAGAGTTACTTCCTTGCGTTGACAATTTAAATGCGGTGCATTATTTTGCTCATTGCGCCCTCCAGTGGCCTCGGGAGACAAGCCAAAAGTTTCCTTAAAACCTATTTAGTCTGCATATAAAACATTAGAAATTAGATCTCGGTTTAATTTTTATTGTGTTAGACTGTTAAAACAACATTTATTTGTTGTTTGTCTTAATAAATTGTGTTATAAATACAGTGGTTAAATAAAAAAACAAAATTCTGTTGCTCTTTGTTTTAAGAAAGGTTATAAAAAATGTCAATAATTATCGATACCGAACGATATGAAACATTATATCGTTGATACATTTTTTAGCTATATCTCCCAGAGGGGGGGGTGGGGGGAGAAAGAGGAGCCCTAGGTTCCTATATAGTATGAAATGGGAACGTATGATTGTAATTGGACTACTACAACGCTGTTTTACTTGTCCAGCATGACCTATCTTTGCCCCACCCACCCCATCGATTGCGTCCCTTCACTTCCATTCATAAATCCTCTCTCCCCCGTTGTCCTCATGGGATGTTAAAAGTGTCCTCAAAGCACACATTCAGAATCCTGGCGGAAGTAGGTCCTCTGGATACGTTTTTGCCTACTAGTTTTTCGAATACATGGAATTCGGACATACTATTCTCCGATCCTAGATATAGCATGTTTCTCCCGTCTTTGTTAGTCGCGCAACCCTTTGGAAATTTTATCAAATTTGTGGCACCCTACAAAATTATTTTTGTCACAATATTTGAATTTCTAACTTCGATATATGACTATTCAGCATGGCGCCGCAAATGGCAGCAAGGACGCTGAGCTCCGCAGTTCTTCTATTGTTTTTGTTTGTTTGTTCTGTGTTTTGTCATTCTTCGTCTATAAGTTTTACCAGAGACGAACTCCATAACATTAAGCAGCACACCCCAGACAACATTTTTCCGGTTTTTGATTATTAGGACGTTTTGTTGGACATTCTAGTCGGAGATACAGCGGTGTTGTTCAAACGCGCGTGCAGACACAGAAGAGGGAAACGCGCCGGCGCCCTGGTGAAGCTCTCGGACTGCGCTCCCAAGCATTCATCTTGCGAATGTCCGTTCCCTTCCAAACAAAACTGATGAACAACTTCTCCTCACCCGCACCAAGAAGGACTTTTCTAACTCTGCTGCACTGTGCTTCACTGATACCTGGCTGAGTGAAGCCATTCCGGAGAATGCGCTTCATCTGCCGGGCTACCAGCTGTTCGGAGCGGATGTCGCGTCGCGGGGTTAACGGGGAAAACCAGAGGTGGTGGATTGTGTTATTACATCAACGAAAGTTGGTGTTCAGAAGTAACAACGCTGAAAAGGTATGCTGTCCTAATTTAGAGACACTCATCATAAACTGTAAACCTTTCAACTGGCCGCGGGAGTTTTCCTCTTTCATTCTCATGAATGTGTACATGCCTCCAGACGCGTGCGTGAGCGCCGCGATGCAACAGCTGACCGAACAATAACTGAAATGGAGCAAAGGTACCCAGACTATATTTTAATCATTCTTGGAGATTTTAACAAATCAAATATCTCCCGTGAACTGCCAAAATACAAGCAGCACATTACGTACTATTTTGGATCACTGTTACACAGCAATAAAGAATGCATATCACTCTGTTCCACTGGCAGCTTTGGGGCTCTCTGATCATTGTTTGGTTCATCTAATACCGACCTACAGGCAGAAACTGAAATCAGATAAACCTGTATTAAGGACTGTAAAAATATGGACTAATGAAGCAGAGCAGGATTTACAAGCTTGTTTTGACTTCACTGATTGGAGTGTTTTTGAAGTTGCTGCCACCAATCTGGACGAGCTCACAGAGACTGTAACATCCTATATTAGTTTCTGTGAGGATATGTGCATTCCTACCAGGATATTCTTATCATTTAATAATGATAAATCGTGGTTTACTGGGAAACTCAAACAGTTTGTCACGCCAAAGAGGATGTTTACAGAAGTGGGGATAAAATCTTGTATAAACAAGCTAGGAACATACTAACAAAGGAGATCAGAGTGGCTAAAAAAAAAAACTACTCAGAAAAGCTGAGAAAAAAGCTTTCAGCAAACAATCCAGCGTCAGTATGGACTGGTCTGACGAACATCACCATGTACAAGACACCACACCCACAGCTTGCGGAGAATCAACAACTGGCTGACGATCTGAATGTGTTTACTGCCGATTTGAAAAGGCCAGTCTACCAACCCCCATCTGCTCTGATCTGCACTTCACACATTCACCTACCACCCTGCAACCCCTCCATCCCTCCCCGCACTTCAACCTGTGTTTAGGTCTGTGTAGAGGATGTGGGAACCGGGTTCGTCAGGAACAGAAAATAGAAACTTCATCCCAGATGGTTTTTCACCTGCCTGTTTAAAAGTCTGCGCTGACCAACAGGCCCCCATCTTCACACAGATCTTCAAAAGATCACTGAAGCTGTGTGAAGTTCCCTGTTGCTTCAAACGCTCCACCATCATTCCCGTCCCAAAGAAACCCAAAATTACTGGACTTAATGATTACAGACCTGTTGCTTTAATGTCTGTGGTCATGAAGTAATTTGAGTGACTGGTCCTGGCCTACCTGAAGGACATCACTAGACCCTTGCTGGATCCTCTTCAGTTTGCCTACAGAGCAAACAGGTCTGTGGATGATGCAGTCAACATGGGACTGCATTACATCCTGCAACACCTCGACAGACCTGGGAATTACGCAAGGATCCTATTTGTGGACTTCAGTTCGGCCTTCAATACCATCATGCCTGACCTTCTCTCAGACAAACTCACACAGCTCTCCATGCCCACCTCCATCTGTCAGTGGATCACCAGCTTCCTGACAGACAGGCAGCAGCTAGTGAGGCTGGGCAAACTCACATCCAGGACTATCACCATCTGCACTGGCGCCCCCCAGGGATGTGTACTTTCCCTACTGCTCTTCTCTCTCTACACGAATGTCTGCACCTCTAAAGACCCCTCTGTCAGCTCCTGAAGTTTGCAGACGACACACTACAGTCATCAGCCTCATCAAGGATGGAGACGAGTCTGCTTACAGACAGGAGGTTAAAGAGCTGGCTGTCTGGTGCAGTCTTAACAACCTGGAGCTTAACACGCTCAAAACTGTGGAGATGATCGTGGACTTCAGGAGAAACCCCCTGCACTCCCCTCACTCACCATCATGAACAGCATTGTGGCTGCAGTGGAGTCTTTCAGGTTCCTGGGCACAACCATCTCTCTGGACCTGAAGTGGGACAATCACATTGTCTCCATTGTGAAAAAGGCCCAGCAGATGTTGTATTTTCTTCGCCAGCTGAGGAAGTTCAACCTTTCACAGTAGCTGCTGAAACAGTTCTACTCTGCTGTCATTTGAGTCTGTCCTGTGTTCATCCATATCTGTCTGGTTTGGTTTAGCTACCAAATCAGACATCAAGAGACCGTCAGGACTGCTGAGAGGATTATTGGTGCACCTCTGCCCAGCCTCCAAGATCTTTACATCTCCAGAGTGAGGAAAAGGGCTGGTAAAATCACTTTGGACCCCACACACCCTGTCCACTCTCTTTTCGAACTGTTGCCTTCTGGTCGGCGTTACAGAGCACTGACCACCAGAACAGCCGGGCACAAGAACAGTTTTTTCCCACAGTCTATACTCAGTCTAAACAATTAAGCTTTCCAAATTATACAACTAACATAGTATATTTATATTAAACTGCACACTTGGGGTTTTTGTAAATAACATATCTGCACACTAATAACATATCTGTACATTTATCTAAACAATTACATTTTTTCCTATACTTCTTTTTCTGTATATAGTACATTATTCAATTTTTTATTTTATTTTATTTTTTTTAATAGATTGTTTATATTACATCCCTATGTGTTATTCCTATGTAAGTCTGCACTATGTTTGTACTATTCTTCCTTCTACACTGGAAGTCCCTGTCGTACAAGGGTCAAATTCCTGTGTGTGTAAACATACTGGGTATAAAGCTCTTCTATTCTGATCGATGTGATAATTTTAAAGTATAGATATTCGGTACAACAGGAAGAACTGCAGAATATAATGTCATACAGATATTTTTAATATTATTAAAAATGTTGTCCATCAATGGTGAAATCAGTAGGCTAATTTCTAATGAAAAAAAAACTATTTATATGACAGATTTTAATGTAGGCTTTTATACATAAACATTATTTAATTACCATTATAAATAGCTATCTCACAAATATTTGCTCACTCACAGTGGGGTAATTTTGGTGCAGTAGCACAAGATAGCTTGATTTCAAACTTTGAATTGAATAAAAAATGACAAGTAAGCAGTCAGTAATAAAATAAGAACAAAAAAAATTAATTAATAATGATAGCACAAAAAAAAAATAACGACAGGCCTTCGAATTAAATAAATAGCTTTTTGTTTTTTTCAGGTAGGTCCTAACAGTAGGGTTAATATATTATAACCTTTTTTTTTTTTTTTTTACCAATTATCCAAATAATGTTTAGTCCTATTATAAAGCTATTATTATCAGAACACGTGAGGATAACATAACGGTTAGCAGATCAATGAATGAAAGGGCAGAGTTACCAGAGTTGCTCATATACCACACATCATGTTACAGCACAGTAGGGCTATTGCAGACAGAAACAATACTGTACTACATCCATGTTTCCTGTCGGCTCAATTTTTGAGTGGACTTTGCTGTTCCGATTCGCATGAACGGTATACGAGTGGACAGTGGAGCGCATAGAGCGGGATAATACGCAGAGCGTCACACCACGTCAAAGTGAAACCTGAGCGGTGAACTAATTTTCGGCAGCGAAATTTCGGTGCATCTCTAATTATTAGCGACATCAGAAATGGATATTATATAATAGATGCTTTTTATGAACATTTTAGCAATTTAAAAATATTAAAAAAGGATTTTTTACACGGCACCCCTGCTCTCGACAGAAGCGGCACCCCGGTTGGGAAACACTGCTCTAAAAGTATGCAATTTCGGACGCAGTTAATAATCAGCCCAACAGAACACACAAAAAAGATTAAATAAATCTCAAAAAGTTAGCCGTGTTATTTTAGTAGTATATATTTTATAGTATTTATTAATATTTTGAATTGGATTTTATTTTTATATTTTCTGTTTTAATTTTAATTTTATATACTTTTGGTCATTTTATTATATTGGTATTTAGCTTATTGAATTTTAGTTTTATTATACTTAAACTGATTTTATTTCAGTTAGTAGCCAAGGCAACATTTCTAATTTTCATGTAATTTTTTTAAGTTTACGTTTTTCATCTAATATTTATATTGTTTTTCAGCTTTATTTCAATTAACAAATGTTTTTATACATTTATTTCAGCTTCATTTCAGTTTAATATGTTTGAGATACAGGACAAAGCAACACAAACACAATACAACGTAGAAAACACATAATTCGTATGTGCACAGCAAAATGGCAACAAATCACAACACTGCAGTGTTTTTTTTAGTATTTAGTAGATAACTATTATAGTATTATTAATATTTTGCTTTACTTTTATTTTTTGATATTGTCAGTTTTATTTTAATGTTGGTTGTAAATCTTAGTAATGTTGTGATATGCCGTTTATCTTATTTTATTATATTTATGTTATTAGTTATTAGTAGTTATAATTTAATATTTATGTTATTTTTTCTATTTATTTTATTTTTATAATCATTTATTTCACTTTTCATTTTAATAATTTAGTATTCAAGTTTAAAGGTATTTATCAACAAACCATTTTACTTTAGTTGTCAAGGCAACATTTCTGATTTTCATTTAAGTTTCATTTAGGTTTTTCACATAGTGTTTATATCTTAATTTATTTCAGCTTTACTTTGATTAATGAAAACCATTTTGAATAGTTTTAGTTTTAATTAACAATAACAATACAGTGCAACAGAGCACAGCACAAAGCAACAACAGAACACAATACTTTAGGAAACAGCGTAACACACAATACACATAATCCTGTAGAATACCTCAACACACAAAACATAGACATAATAGAATCAGCAGTAGAATTTGAAAAGCCGACCAACACAGTAGCACACCACTCGGGTCACATCTGTTTGGTGTGACAGCGATGGATCGGTTTTGGATGAATCCTCAGCTGTTATCAGATCTCTGTCTGTCTTTCTCTCTCTCTGTCTGTCTCTGTCTTTTATATTATGCTCGTTTTTCTCATCTTTTCACTCTGTTCTTCCATTACAGCAGAACTGACGTGCTCCCTGGGGGTTCGGCATATGGCTATATCCTTCTCTCTCTCTCTCTCTGTGGTGTGTGTGTGTGTTGTGTTGTGATGTTTGTGTGTGTTGTGTTTGTGTTGTGTGGTGGTGTTTGTGTTGTGTGTGGTGGTGTGTGTGTGTGTGTGTGATGAACCTAACCTTCCTCCTGACGCCTCAGGTACACGTTCTCATGGGAGGATTTCGGTCAGAAGGAAGATTCTCTGTCAGTTCTCTCTCTCTCAATCGCCTCAGCACTGTAAAGGAGAGAAGTAGGTCGTCTCACCTCAGGAGAAGTGAAGTGTGTTTACGTGCGAGGGTGTGATAGTGAACGTATTGTTATTCCAGCGGCACATTGAGGTTTTTGTGTAGGTGAAAGCTGCAGTAGTGTGTAAGGACTTGCTGTCTCCTGGAGAGGAAAGATGTACAGACGTGTAAGACAGAGATTTATGGTGTCAGTTTGTGTGTGGTGTGTGGTGTTGTGTGTGTGTGTGTGTTGCGCCACGTTTGTGTGACAAATGAGTACTAAATTTGGATAATGACAAAGGTATAACATAGGTATTAAAAGGAGAAGGTGACTTTTCAGGACATAACCCCATGTCCCCACATTTCAAAACGCTTATATCAGACAGAATGAAATGTTTTGAAAATCTGAAATAGCACAAAGTCTCCTATAAGAGGTAGGCTTTAGGGGTCGGGTTGGTGTAGGGCAATAGAATATAATGTCTGTACAGTATAAAAACCATTACGCCATTGGGCTTGCCCCCTTATTCCAAAAACAAACCTGCCGTGTAGTAGTGTGTGTGTGTGTGTGTGTTGTGTGTGTGTGTGTGTTGTGTGGTGTGTTTGTGGTGTGTGTGTGTGTGGGTGTGTGTGGACGACTGTCCTTTGTTCACAACAACACAAAGAATCTAATCCATCCAACAGAACATCATCAGTCCACAAACAGGAAAAGTCAGATCGAACATCCACATAGGCCTTTCACATTATACTAATCAGTTTTTAATTTATTATTTTTAATTTATATTGGTAACTTATTTTAGTTTAGTTTCTAGTTTGGCTTGTATTAATGCGATCTTTTTTTCATTGATATTTTTAGTATTTGTTCTTTGTTCATTTTTTTCCTTTTGCTTTTTATTGTTGTTTATATTACTTTAATGTTTTTATATATTTTTATATAGTATTTTATTCTCTTTACAAAAATTTTTATTGCTCAGATGTCTTTCTATTTGATTTTCTTTATTTTTTATTCTGTTTTTGTATGATTGATAATTTACATTTTTACATTTTATTTAATATGAACTATATTATTTCTTATTACTGCTTGCATTATCTCATTTTTTATTTTATATTTTATGTAATTTTATTTCTTTTTATTACTTAATTTATTATTTTATTTTATATCCCGCTGCAATGTAGAAAAAGACTACAAGAGTTTTTTATATATTTGAAATTAATTTTAAGTTATATTAGTATTATTATTACTATTTATTGGAAAGATTTTAAAGGAATTCATAGTTCTGTTTTATTATGAATTCAAGTTAAACATGAATAAGTGACTTTTTAAGGGGTATCTATATTACACTTTCCCTGTGACAAAGAAAACAGCCAATTAAATTGTTCTTGTTCAATTATATGTATTGCAAATAATCATTATTAAAGTAACTAAACAAAACAGAACACATAACCAACACAAAACAACACAACGTGTCACCAGTTCTATAATAAAAGTGTTACTCAACTCAATGAACACTTTTTAAGGCAATCACTGCAGAGCTGGTGTTAACATTACTCTCTGTTCTTCAGCATACAGTAACTCAACACTAACAATGATACAGCACCAGCTGCACTTCGCATTTCTATCCATAACAACTCCCAGAGTGCATCTATGTCTGCATTATGATGTTTCCAACCAACAGAGCTTGAAAACGGTTTCATTTCATTAGTAAGGCCTGCAACATTTTCATCCACAGCTCAATTTAAAATCTTGATGGTTCACATAAAGTTTCCATATTTGACATTAATTAATTTCACATTATGTTCCCATAGTGTCTTAAATCTTTAATCTGCGAATCTGCCTACTCATTAATAAATACTAGTTATCCCAGGAATCATGTTTCTGTGAAGTGCAGATTTGTATGCTGAAATCATTTTCCATTGGGTGTGTGTTTGAGTGCGTTTTGATTTGAAACAGGTTTTTTGTGTCAGTGACTGAACAGCTTGCTTTTAAAGTTATAGTGGCCGCAGAGCCGTAAAAGCAAAATTGTAAAATATTGAAGGACTGAGGGTGCTTTACATGCTAACGAAGACTGGCGTGTCTGTGACACATAACTGCTGGGCTAGAACACAGAAATGTGGTGTCTGCAATGCTTCGGCTTGATTGATGTTTAATATAACCTTGAGTGTGAACACGCACCTCAGTGTCAGCAGGGTTCGGTTCACACTGTGCCTATTATTCCTACAGCGATACAGATGACAGGGACGATGGTGTTTTGGAAACTGTAACACAAATGCGGACAGCATGAACCTTTTCCATCACACTTTGTTTCATTTTAATATTTTGGTACATCTTGCTCTATCTAGATGAGGAAACAATGTTTGTCGACAACTGTGAAGTTTGGCTGAGAGCCTATCCCAAAGTTTGAAGCATAAGCTTTTGAAGTTTGAAAGTTTAGGCAGTTTTTTGAAAGTTTTTAATTGTTGCTAAGCAGGACTCTTCAGCACACTAAGACCTAACAGGATTTAGCATTTTGTTACCATGTTGTTAGCATGTTTTTCGCATGATTAGCACATTGCTAACAAGTTTGTAACCGAAGTCGAGATTTTGCATGTAAAATTCAAACATAAAGCTGAACAAAGTACCCTCCATTGAGTTAGAAAAGAATTACAAAGAACGTGGGTTAAAAGGGTCTGAATTGGCCAGATTGTGAGGAAGGACGGTAAGGATAACGTTTTGTATGGCTCCTCTTTTATAAAACTCATGCATTCAGATGGCAGTTCATTCACACTGGAACAAAGGTGTTGTGATGTAATTTTATTCATATAGCGACAATGTACACCCTGAAAATAATGGTTGTCGCTCTTCCTCTAGTTTTTTTATACTAGATACCAGTGCCTTTTTATGAGACTGCAAATTGGTTGAGTGATGTCCTGAGGAAAGCTGAATTGAAGAGAGACGTGGTGATTATGGAGGTTTTGTGGGGGAAAAAATGTGGAAGGAGTCTCAGAACAGATTGAAGAATACATTTGAAGGTTGTTCATTTCATATACATTGAGAATTTGTAGTTTCTGGTGTGAAGTGTTGACCACAGTGCAGTGCTGTAGTGGAGACCAGTTCATTCGAGACCAGAATAGGGTCGAGTCCAAGTCAAGACTGAGTCCACATGCTCCAGGGTCCCTGACAAGACCAAAATCATAAAAAAAAATATGATCTTGGCCAAGTCCAAGTCCAAGACCATATTTTCATGGTTTTGGTCTTATTGTGGACACGAACCTCTTCTGGACTCAGTCTTGATTTGGACTCTAATGGTTTTAAAAAATAAAAAAAAAAAAAAAGAAAGAAAAAGAAAAGAAAAATGGAGTGTCTCACCGAAAATCTGGAGAAGATGTTGACAGAAAATGGTACTTTTAAAAGTCACAAGAATAAATACTATCTGAAAAGTCATTATGGTGATATTTCTGTAGTGACATTACATTTTTGCACTGTTCTTCATTACACTACTTTATTGTCTAAATATAGCTTTCATTAGAAGTAAAGTTGGTTGAAAGCCATTGCAATGCTCAATAGGTGAGTGAATCATTCATTGAAATAGGTTATTTTCAATGAGTCATTCAAACCCAGTCACAATTCATGAATGATTCATTATCCTATTAATTCGTTATTGATTCATTATGATTCATCATTCATTATGATTCATAGTCAAAGTGATTGTATTCTGCAGTTACAACTAACTGAGATGGTAATGGGATTTCGTACTGTAGATTAAGGTGCGAGTCTTCATTCTTGTGATGAAAATCATCTCCGAGTATCCAGAAATACAGTGCAGTGGACAGTAGACATAATGCTGTTGGACAAGAACTGAAAGGAGAACATCCTTTTTGTTGTAGTTACTTGGTTAAAAGAGCACGTGTTTATTGTAGTTTGGTGAATTTTCCCACGCAGATTTCGCAACTGGTTCAAGTTGCTCTATTGACGAGGTGAAGTCTGCTTGGTTCGAAAGTGACTTCTGTCCCTTACAAAAATGAACCATGGTTTCGATTACCATTTGTATAACCACAGTTTTACTACAAATACCATGGGTAAACTATGGTTAGTGTAACAAAACTATGGTTAATTTGTGGTTACCATGGTTTAACTACAATAACCATGCTTTTTGGATTTATTTGTAGTGAAACCATGGTTATTTTTCATAAAGAATGTGAGCTGTGCGTCATATGTTGCTACATTTTCAGAAATAACAAAAGAAAAGAAAAAAAAGAAGAGGCAAAGGAGATGTTTTTGCCTGCAAAATTTCAAGCTTTCTGTAATGTTACAGGACCATTTATTATCCTTTTAGCAATATCAGTATTCAACATTGGTTTATTTGTGGGTGTTGAAAAGTTTTTCCGCAAGCATTCAAGAAACAATCTAAATTGTTTCTCATGTTTGACCCCCCCCTCTCTCTCTCTCTCTCACACACACACCACACACACACACACATGCACGCATGCTGATGTTCAATAAGAAAGACCGTGAAGTGAACTCAACACATTTCATAACATAAACCAGCCCAGTTTAACTCCTACCAGAACAACACACAATAACAGACCGGACGTGACAGGAGAATCGCACAACTTTTCTCTCACGCACACTTGTTCTGCCTTTCTTTGTCTTATGCATAATACATACACTCTCCACTGGTAGCTTTGAACTCACTGTCCTTCTCTCCTGCACACTTTTTACTCTGAGGGCTTTTGCTCTGCTTCTGCGGGTCGCATGATTGCATGAGGGACCACCAAATCACAAACGTCCCCTCAAACACACACTCACACTGCGCTTGTTAGCACCGTCCGTTTAGCCGTAGCACGTGTGAAGAAAGCAAGAGTGTGTGTATATGTGCTTTCAGAATTTGTTGGCTCAGACTGACAGGACACTTACAGAAACCAATGCCAGCAGCAATAAAGATCCCGCTTCAATTAATGACACCAAAACAAGCACACACACACATAGTCCATCAGAACTCTCTGTTATGGAAATGGCCATTTGTTCTCCCTCACTTCCTCTATGCAACACTCAGAATATTGGATTTGTTGTCACACAGATGAAAACAACACACAAGCAGTAGCAAGAAAAACAGTAATGTCACGCACTAGGGATGTCAAAAATACCAGTACTTAGAAACAAACTAATGCTAAATTTAAAAATATATCTCAAGTTATAGAAAATGCCTTATAGAAATGCCTTCATCTGGACAGTTGTTGATGGCATATATACTTATTTGAAGAATACAATTTAATTTAATACAGTCTAATGGAGTGGTTGGGAGTAAGTACATTTTTCCAAATAAATGTCCAACTTTACTGAGAAACCAGCATTATAGTCATAAAATATTCACTTGGTTATGTCTAAAGCTCACTTGAATTAGTTCTAGATCATTAGACGTGAGGTTATGGTGCCTTCAAGGCCTGTGTGAAACCAGTTTCCTGTATACCTTCATGCATAAATGCTTTCTCTGAACTGGGCCATTAAATAACAGACAAGTTTTTAGTAAATAAGAAGTATTCCATTCCAAACATGTCTTCTTGGACCCCAATAGGTGGTAGGGCTGTGCAATTAATCACATGTGATTGTCATGCGCATCTCGTCAGTAAAGCCGGTTCTGTGATTAGTAGTAAATCTCCATCACCTGCTTTCAGATGGAGCAGTATTTACTACACAGAGCCGTAATTCACTGACAATTAGGCAATTTCGCGTTCATAATCGAATGCGATTCATCTGCGATTATGAACGTGATATTGCCTAGCTTGTCAGTGAACTACAGCTCTGTGTAGTAAATGCCACTCCATCTGAAAGCAGGTGATGGAGATTTACTACTAATCACAGAACCAGCTTTACTGATTAATTGCACAGCCCTAATAGGTGGCCATTTGTGTTGCCTGTTCAATAACATATTGTGTTATTGCTTTGTGATTGTATCTTCCCTTACGAAAATCAACCTTGGTTTTACTACAAATAAAACAAAATAAAACATGGTTATTGTAGTTAAGTCATGGTAACCACAAATTAACCATGGTTTTGCTACACTAACCGTAGTTTAACAATGGCATTTGTAGTAAAACTGTAATTACACAAAAGATAATCAAATCAATCGGCCAAAAAAGCATGGTTACTCCACTTTTACTGTAATAAAACCATGGTTAATTTTTGTAAGGGTATAAAATTTCTCTGGCATTGGTATCAACTGCTGAAATGTTGGTATTGTGACATCACTAATACACATACAGACATTTAGAAGAAATGCGTCAGTTCGGCTTTTCTTAAACGTGAAACTGAAGTGAAAGGATCATGCCGTGGTCTGTGGATATCATAACATCTCACAAACACACTTATCGTTTAGAATTCTCTCTGTTATGGAAATGCGCTTTGTTCTACATCACTTCCTCTCTGTTTCTCGTAATGTTGGATTGGTCGTCACTCGTCACGTAACACACATGCATTCAGATGCAGCGGAGCGATGCGGATTTTCTTAAACGCGGAGCTGTCAGAGAATGGATTATAATACAGTTTACAGATAACGAAATATCCGCAGACAAACAAGCTCACAAACACTTTCCATTAGAAAGGAAAACACAAAGCGTGATTTTTTTTAGAAAATGTTTAATGCTGCTTTTCTTTAGAGTATTTATTATTTATGTGAATGTGAATGAACCCAACACAGGATCTTAAGTTCATTAATGTTTCCAAACTGCATTTTGCTAAGTGTGGCTCTTGGTACATATGTTTTGTTAATGTTTGCGTGACTTGTGGTTGGGAAATATAGTAGTTATAGTAGAAATCATGTAGTTATTTTAGTGTGCAGTTGTATTGACAGTGGCTTGTCATAATGGCTTTATGTATTGTACTGTTTTGTGCTTATGTGGTTAATGGGCTTTATTGATAATGTTTTTTTTTTTGTTTTTTGTGTGTGTGTGTGTGTGGTGTGTTGTGTGTGTGTGTGTGTTGTGTACCACTGTGGGAGTTAGTCGGATCAATAGTGTGTACTGATAGAATAGTTGGCAATGTTTTGTGTTTATGTCCCATCTAGGACATTCTAAAAATGTTGGATAACTTTACTTAAAGGTTGCGTAATTTTTTTTAAATATTGTTAATGAAGGCCTAATGATGTTATTTGTGTTTGATTCAAGCTCCCACATTTATGTGAAAGTGTTTTTAGTGCAACATTGTTTCAAAGTCACTGAAGGCTGGGTACTACAAATAAAAAAGTTCTTGTTAATATTTTTTATAGTTATAATAATAATTGTTCAACAAATAATAAAAGTATGTTGATGTGTTACCTTATATTAAGCTGTTTTATTGGACAAGACCACTTGCTAAGTTCTATGCAAGTGGGTGTTTTCAGATATGTAATGCTAACATTAAAAAATAAAAAAATAAACTGGCTAATGTTACATAATGGTTGTGAATTTTTTCAAATATTGTTAATGAACTTTCTAATAATGTTATTCATATTTAATAAAAGTTCTCACAATGTTATTTGAAACATTTTTCCGTGCAACATTGTTTGAAAGTGATTGAAGGTTCATAATTTGAAGTTCTCATGCTACGACTAAAGCCAATTGTAAACTTTTATAATCATATATATATATAATATATATATATAATATATATATATATATATATATATATATATATATATATATATTAATACAGACCCATATATATGTATATGTTTTATAGTTTCAGATTATAATGTATTTTTTAGTTCGATTATAAATGTTCAAAATTAATTTTTGGCACGTTTCCCTAAGCAGTGTTTACATGTTACAGTGACTACATATTCAGTAGCACAAATTGCTAAGTTGCTATTACAAATGTTGAATAAATGTTTCCAGATAAGTTATGGTAACATTTCTATAAATGCATAGTTCAGACTCTAAAACTGCAAAAGCCTCATTTTAACATTCCAATAACCAAAATGGAGCATTCAAAAAATGTTTGAATATAATTTATTTTAGCTAGGTAGTTTTGATATTTGATATGACATTTATGCACTGCGGTGTTTGTATTGGCCTCATGATATGTTTTTTTATTGTGTTGTGTAAAGTCTCTGGCCAGCTGAGCCGAAGATTTGGTCAGTCTAAACAAGGCTTTAGGGGAGACAAGATGCTGTTTGCGTACTGAACCTTGACTGCTCCAAAATGCCTGCTGGTTTTAATCTTGACTCACTGTCTGTCAGTGTATGTGGACACAAAGAGAGAGAACAAGAGTGTGACGGAGAGAGAAACCGAGAGAAATAGACCCAGAGAAATAAAATTAGCTGATCTCTGCATTTTGAGTTCTGTGTGTGTGTGTCTTTTCCAATTTGTGAGACTGAGTTGGTGAGTGTGCTGTAGGATATCACTAGAGATGGAAGGGGATGTGTGTGTGTGTGTATGTGTGTGCTGAGTCATGTGTGGGCTGACCACAGCAACTTGTTCTGTGTGTGTATATTTAGTGTATGCATGTGTGTTTTTGTGTGGGCAAAAGTTGGGCTGTGTGTGTGTGCATGGTAAGGTCAGCATTACATTTTTGTGGACAGGAACACATCCAAACCATCCCGCAGGGCACACACAAAACAATCAGTGTCTAATGCAAAAAGTTGATGTACCATACCAACTAGGGCTGCACGATTAATCGAATGCGATTGTCATGCACATTTTGATAGTAATGCCGGTTCTGTAATCAACAGGAAATCATCATCACTTGCTTTCAGATGGAGCAGAATTTACTACACATAGCCGTAGTTCACTGACAAGTTACGCAAAAAAATCGCAGACGATTTTATTACGCGATTATGAAATCGAAGAAATCGTTCTGCGATCATGTGAAAATACCTCATTTAATAACATGTTTTTACTCCAAACTCACTTCATAATGTCAGTCGAATGTTTGAATTAAATCCTTCTGTGAGATGATGTGGCTTCTTACACAGAATAAGGCACGCAACATATTTCATAGTATTTAAGCAGTGATAAAGGCATTGCATTATAAATATACTTTATTTTAATGAAAATTATAATAAGAAATACTCAGATAAACCATATATTGCCGTAGTCGTGTTTTTATTAGTCACGTTGAATCAATGAAAGCTGTTAAATCTTCTGTTTATTCAGCAACGGCTATAGGGATTCCCTGGGTTTCTTCTGCAAGGCGTATTTGGAGTTTCAGCGCGAGAGCGCCCTCTGGCCTTTGGATGGAGATTTACTGCTGATCACAGAACTGTGCTTCACTGAAAGATACGCATGACAATCGCAGCTTCTGTCGAATCGTGATCTCGATTCCATTTCGATTTATCGTGCAGCCCTAATACCAACACACACACATGAAAAATGCCTTACTTGCAAATACGAACTCAGAAACAATACTAATTGAGGACATACCTTAGACTGCTATTGGTTTTGTATAAAGCTAATTATAGCTAAACCTAATTGAAAATGTTAGCATTTTTAGAATTAAATGATTTGTTATTTATTGGATTTATGAATAATTTTTCCAATTTAGGCCCCCAAAGACTTTCAGATTCAGCTAACTTCTGGGGACAATTTTGCTCCCCAAGTATAACTAATGCCGAGTTCACACTGCACGATTTTAGCCCAATTTTTCACTCGCCGACAGGTTTTGCGAAATCGCCGACAAATGCCCGAAATCGGAGGCAAAATCGGTGCTCGTTCACGTGAGTGACAATCACGCATTGTGAATAATCAAAGACGTGATCTGAGGGAATCACCGACGCCCGCAAAATATTTGGCATGCTAAATATCTGGAGCTGCTGGGGATTCACAATCACGCTGTGCGCAATGATTTCTGACTGAAAACTACATCGATGACCTACAGCCAATGAGAGACCAAGATACAGGGCAGAGGGAAGTTCGGGGAGTTATAGACCAGAATATCAGTATTTTACTAGATATATGAACAATTAATCGAGAACTTCGGTCTGACGCATGTGGGTTCTTGCGTTATTTCCTTATCACTTCTCGCGTGTGTTTTGTTGTGAAACGTAGTTTGTGGACCAGACAGAGTTGTCGGCGATTCTTCCTATTGGGAAGTCATGCAATGTGAAACCCCCTGTCGCCAATACATCGTGCAATGTGAACACAGCAGCAACTGAATGCTACCCCAGATAGTCACGCAGTGTGAAAACACCGGTGATCCGATGAGTATGAAAATCATGCAGTGTGAACTCGGCATAATAAACCCACACTCACAGACTTCCTCTCCAGCAGCACTTTATCATGACCAGTATATTGATGAGTCCACAACATTTGTCCTTTCTCAAGAGCTTTTTGAAAACCATGTCATATAATGAGTGTGTGTGTGTCTGTTCGTTTTCATGGGTTGTATTTTTGATCTTTCGTTCTCTATAATTATTTTGTTCCTGACTTGCATTCTCCTGCTGTTTTTTCCCTCTGTGTAGAGTGTGTGTGTAAGTGAATTTTCCTGAATCGCATCCTCCTGGTTTTTCTGTAGTATATAATTGTGTGTCTGTGTCAGTTTTGAGACCTGGGTAGTGATGTCATTCGGCTTGCGGTTGCCTGGCTACCAGCCCTTTTTCGGTACACAACTTCCTCTGCTTGTGCGTAATCTTTTTGACTGATTCATAGTGACCTCTAAACTTTAGATGTGAAAGGTCAGGTTGTGTACTGTCATGTCATCTGCTTTGACTAACGTCTTTCTCTGTTTTTTTCTCTCTGTCTCCAGGATGGGTTTGGTGATGGGATGGCAGTGAGCATGGCCCTTTGGGCAGGCATATGGGCCATTCTCCTACAATTGGCCCTTTTGCTGTTCTTCTCTCCACCTCCAGGCCACTGCCAAGGTGAAAGGTCCCGCCTACAGTTTACTCAACCACTGTATCATGCATCGGTCTACGAGAACTCAGCCGCCCGCACCTACGCTGCCAGCCAGGTGCGCATGGGCGTCCCTCTCCAACATCACTCATGGGAGGTGAGGTACCGCATCACTTCCGGGGATGAGGAAGGATTCTTCAAGGCTGAGGAGTACACTCTGGGTGATTTCTGCTTCCTGCGGATAAGAACCAAAGGGGGGAATGCTGCCATCTTGAACCGTGAAGTTCAGGATAACTACTTGTTGACAGTGAAAGCTTCCATTAAGGGGGATTCACTAGAGGCCTGGACTAAAGTTAGTGTGCAGGTGTTGGATATGAATGACCTTCGACCCCTTTTCTCCCCTACCACATATTCAGTTACCATTTCGGAAAGCACACCACTACGCACCAGCATAGCTCAGGTCACTGCCACAGATGCTGACATAGGATCGAATGGAGAGTTCTATTACTTTTTCAAGGAGCGAATGGAGCTGTTCGCTGTGCACCCAACTAGCGGAGTTGTTTCTCTCAGTGGGAAGCTGGATGTTGATACTCAAAACCGCTATGATCTTGAGATTCAGGCTGTGGACCGGGGAATGAAGCTCTATGGGAATAATGGTGTAAGCAGTACAGCCAAACTGTTTGTTCATATAGAACGAATTAACGAGCATGTGCCCACACTGAGTATTGTTACATTAGCACCTGTATGGACTGAGAAGTCCCCCGTTGTAGCTGTGGTCACTGCAGAGGATCTTGATGAAGGGGTGAATGGAGAGATTGAGACGGTAAGCATTGTGGCTGGGGACCTTCTTGAGCTCTTCAGCATTGAAAGGACAGAGATGCCAAGTGAAAAAACGGGAGATGAGGTAGTCAGTCAGAAAGGATCTAACGAGTTTGTCCTTCGTGCAACAGAGCATTTCGACTGGGACAGCTATCCGTATGGATTAAACCTCAGCTTGCAGGCTCGGGATCGTGGAACACCTCAGAAGTTCTCTGCTGTGCACACGGTGCACTTACGACTGTCACGACCAGCCCCAGCGGAAGTCACATTTCAGAAGGACGAATACGAGGTCCTATTGAATGAAGTTGCCCCTCCTGGAACTGTTGTGGAGGCTGTGAAACTCCAACCAGAGCCAGATGATGCTGAGTACATTCTGACTCCATCTGCTGATTCAGGGTTCTTCAATATCAACACCATGACAGGCGTAATCAGCACAGCACGTTGGCTTACCCAACTTACACAGGAAGTATTTGAGCTAGAGGTCTTAGAAGTAGACAGTGACCTTAGGGTCAAGGTTAGAGTCATTCTTGAAGATGCCAATGACAATGCACCGTCATTTGTTCAGCAGTCTTATGAGGTATTTATCAATGAAAGTGTTGCTATAGGCACTGCTATTGTTGTGGTGACTGCTTCTGATGGTGACCATGGGGAAAACGGGTACATCACATACAGCATGGCTAGCTTGACACCATTACCTTTCAGCGTGCAACAGTTCTCCGGAGCAGTCATGACAACGCAGGAGCTAGACTTTGAGTCGTCTGTAGAGAGTTTTAGTTTTGTGGTTCGTGCTTCTGACTGGGGTTCCCCTTATAGGCGTGAGAGTGAAGTCAATGTCACTGTGCACCTAGAGAATGTTAACGATAACAAACCCCTATTTGAGAAAGTGGCCTGTGTTGGTGTGATCTCTCGAGAACTTCCGGTCGGTGAGGTTATCGCCACAATGTCTGCCATAGACATCGATGAGCTAGAGCTAGTCAAATATAAGATCCTCTCTGGGAATGAGCGAGGCTACTTTGACTTAAATCCCGATTCTGGTGTCATGACCTTACATCACTCCCTAAACACTGTGGCACCCAAAAACTCGTTCAGTCTAAAAATTACTGCTACAGATGGGGAACATTTTTCCGATCCTATGTTTGTGAACATATCTGTAGTGCAAGGGAAGTCACCCCCCAAGAGCTTCAGTTGTACCGAAACCAGAGTAGCCCAACGACTAGCTGAGAAACTTCTGAAGAAAGCCAAAGTTAGCAGTAAACCCAAAATAGAGGAAGGCTTTATTGACCTGTTCTCTGTGAACCGTCAAACGCCTCAATTTGACAAATCCTTCCCAACTGATATCACTGTGCGTGAGGATGTACAAGTTGGCACGAGTGTGTTTCAGGTAAAAGCCTTCGATGGAGACACTGGGTTCAATGGACAACTCTTATATGCCATTGCTGATGGCAACACAGACAGTTGTTTCACTATTGGAATTCTGAATGGCATAATAAGCATCTTCCTTCCTCTAGACCGTGAGAGGACAGATCGTTATCTTCTAAACATCACATTGCATGATTTAGGCCAACCGCAAAGATCCTCCTGGAGGCTTCTTACAGTTTACATAGCAGATGCAAATGACAATGCACCTCAGTTTCTTCAAGATGGTGGCTACCAGGCCCACATTGCTGAAAACACCCCCATTGGTACCGAAGTCATCCAAGTGGAAGCTACTGACAAAGATCAAGGTCTCAGTGGCGAGATCCAGTATTCCCTACTCACCAGCACATCACAGTTTGGCATTAACAGCTCCAGTGGGATTGTGTATGTTGCAGGTCAGCTGGATCGTGAGCTTGTTCCGTTCTTCATATTAAAAGTGGAAGCGCGAGATCGGGCAGAGCGAGTGGCTCAACAGTTTTCTGTAACAACTCTTAAAATCTCACTCGAGGATGTTAACGATTGTCCACCTGCCTTTATCCCAAATGTTGTCAGCGCCCGTGCACTAGAAGACCTCCCAGTGGGCACTGTCATTGCCTGGCTGGATACGCAAGACCCTGACCTGGGACTTGGAGGGCAGGTGCGATACTCGCTTGCTAATGACTTCGATGGCCATTTTGAGGTCGACAAGACTAGCGGCGCCATTCGTCTTACCAAGGAGCTGGATTACGAAACTCAACAATTCTTCAACCTAACAGTTCGAGCAAAAGACAAAGGCCGACCTGTGTCACTTCTGTCAGTTAGCTTTGTTGAACTGGAGGTGGTGGATGTTAACGAGAACCTGTACGCACCGTATTTTTCGAACTTCGCCATGAATGGATCAGTAAAGGAAAGCGTTCGGATTGGGACTTCCGTGCTCCAGGTCTCTGCAAGGGATGATGACACGGGGAGGGATGGCGAGGTGCAGTACTCCATACGTGACGGCAGTGGTCTTGGGAGATTCACCATTGACGAAGAAACAGGTATGTGTTGATCATGTTTTTAATACTGAATAACGTTCAGTGTTTTTTTGTAAAGTGCTGCCAATTTTGTTGCATATATTGTGGCTTCCTTGTACAGTTATATGCGATTCATTCAGTGTGAGGTAAGGGGCTAACATTATAAGGTAACAAATCTTCATTTTTTTCTCACAGGGGTTTTTCTGAGTCACCTTATTGTGTTGTTTTAAGTAGCTCACGTTGCTTGCATAATCACTAAGTATTGAATAATGCTAATATGCTGTAGATAGAGCCTGTAATACAGAAAGGGGGAAAAAAACACTGAGTTGTATGCCACTCACAGTGACTTCCTGGGACACATAAATGAAGAGTGAATAGGCTTCAGTAGTTTGTCTATCACCTCAGGCCAGTTAAACACTGGATTGGCCTACATTTTTTTTAGGTCGAGTTTTGACTGTTGAGATGGAGTGATTGAAGTGCGATTGAAATTTTAATAGTGTTATGGTTAATGTTTCATGCACTGCGTTCAATTCACGTGCACTGTGTTTTGATGGGATCATTTGTTTTTGTCCAGTTTTATAAAAAAAGGGGGTACATGTGCATGTGTGTGAATCTGCGAATAATGATTTCTGCATAAAGAAATATGTGTCTGTGGCGAAATATGTGTGAGGTTGATTTATGTGTTGAGTCTCTGTCGGGTGGACTGAATTACCGCACAAAGCTATTTTATTTACATTTATTGCAGTTGTCATGTCATTCTGTCTGACCCACACACTTAACCTTACATTTTTTTCTCTGCCCCTTTTCTCACTCTGTCATTTTCTCTCTCCCCTTGACAGTGCATTTTCTTTGATAGTATCTGGGTTTTTATTAGCATTGCTTCTGAAGGCTTACTATTACTCATACTTGGGGCTAGGGATTTGAACAAATTCCCTAACCGTAAGTATTTATCTTCAGTATGTCACTTGATTTTTCACCTGGAAAGCGATAAACTTCCCATAGAATCCCATAGACTTAAAAAGTAGGAAGCATTCAAGCTTTATCTAGAGACAAAACAATCAGAGATGGGGGGATCTTTTGACTTGTACCACATCCAAAATGGTCTACAACCTAGCACCAGCTTATGTCCAGCTTGGACCAGCAAGAAACCAGCTACCATGTTTCAGCCAAAGCTGGATTTGTCCATCAGGGGTTTGATAAGAGCAAGTGCTGGTTAGTAACTGATTACATGTAATCTGGATTATACAATCAGATTCCAAAAATCAAGTACTTGTAATTAGATTACATTGCATTTTAAAGGTCTCATAATCCGTTTACTGTTACTTTTTTAATAGATTCTATGATTACATATTATCTACACAATGGCAGTAAATTATTCATAATGTATTGTTTCGCCTTAATTCTTTAATTTTATTTTTTTCTTAAATTTTCCTTTCTAAAAAATTCTACCACTTATGTACATTCGGAAATACATTACCTAATATGTGTAATCCAGCAGATTACGTTACTAATTGCAGTTTCTGTAATCAGCAATGGACTACAATTTGTAGGTAATTTACCCAGCACTAGATAAGAGTGTGAATGATAGCGAGTGTATTTGTATCCTTATAGTTGAATCCATGTGCAGACCAAATGAGGTTGACGAGACTTGTAACAGTGTAAATTGAGAGACTGAGGGGAAAAAGGAAACCGAATTCAGATGAAAGAGTCTGGCATTCAGAGGCCAGAATGGTGTGTGTTTGTGTGTCTACTCACCCGCAAGCTGCCTGAAAATGATCTGGAGGTTTCAAAACGACCCTAAGATCTCCCGTGGTCTTTCACCTCTCCTTGGAATGAGGGAATCAGAAAAAAGGAGAGAAAGCCATGAATATTTGTCCATTTCTATTAAGACTGAAATGAGAGGGTTCACCGTGGCCTTTAAAGGGCATGAATAACACACACTGGTGCAGAACCTACTACTTTTTAAACCCTGCTACAACTCACTGACAGCAGCAACAAAGGAAAGTATTTCCAGCGCTGTACTTCAGTACTGTGGTAAGAGTGGTTTAAAAATGTGGTTTTGTGAGATTTGTGTCCTGGCAGCAGGTGGATCAGTGTCTGTCAGGAATCGACTTTGAGTCTTTGAGGATATCACACCTGTCTTGTTTTTTTTCCATATCACAACTGTCTTTTCCGGTGTCATTTTAGGTTTTGATTTTGAGTTGTAAAGCTCATTTTGAGGCAAAAACCAACTCATTTATGTTTGACTTGGCTGCAGTGAACTTTTCAGCAATGGCTAACAAATTTATATTGATATTTTTCTCAACGTTTTGAATATTTTATATATTTATACATACATTTTCTTTATTAGTTTGTGCAGACATATTTAATGCACTTTATTTAATTAAGCAGGTTATCTAAATAAAAAGAAACTCTGTGCAGAACAGCTTCTGTGAGGCATGAGATAAGGATTCATATTATTAATTATAGTTACCAAAATATAAATAAAATCAAATAAAAGTAGGTAAATATTCAAATTTAATTAATATTGGGATACTCTGTGTCCTGACATTTAGTACACTTGTGTGTTTGGTGTGGTGTGTGTGTGTGTGTGTGTGCGCGCATATATATAATAGATATTAATTTATATATATACACACACATATTCTATTATGCCTGAGATAATATTATATGAATAATATTCATTATTGAAGTTGAATTATATTTATGAAATATTATATAATATATTATTATAAGACATTTATTATACATAAAATTATAAAAAATTATATCAAACATAATGAATATCTTTTATATATATATAATATATTTTTCCTTAATGTATATATATAAATTATTTAATTTATGAATTATATATTTTTTCTCTCACATCTCATAGAAGATATATATATATATGTCTTCTATGAAATGTGAGAGTAATATTATTAAAATATTAATATTACAATTGTATTATTCATTTATTCATATTGTGATGCTTTGTAGTGATTTTGAATCATAACTCTAAGTGTGCATATCCTCAATGGAACTGACTGTCTGTTTAAAGCAAACAATGAAGAATGGATTTGAAACCTATTGGAAACACACTTTTTAGTTTTCCAATTATGTTTGGCACTGCAGAAATTACACATTGTGACATGACAGTTCGGCATTGAACATTTACATTTATAGGATTCTTGATAGCCTGTTTCTATGGTTGCAACCGTAAATGATCTGTGCATACTTCTTTGTTTTTCTCTTCACCTTTTCTCTTTCACTGTTTCTCCATCTCATGTAAGCACACACATATAGAAGTAAATGTTTCATACATTTGCATACTCGCACACAAACTGGTCAAATCCGGGGACAAAGGTTAGGGAACCAGTGTCAAAGCTCATGCACTTTGTGTCACTCACCTGTCACTTTTCCAATGAAGAGTCTATCCGACTGTTTGCATACAGCTGTTGTGTGTCTGTAAAGATTTGATGGAAAGAATGAAGACAAAACAGAGACTCAGCGAGAAGTGCAAGAACACAGAGGCAGTTTTGCATTGTTTGTAAACGCTCGCCGCATGACATGATTGCATGTTTTTTTGTTAAGTGCGCCTAACACACACACTCAGGCAACGCACATTTTGCAGTAGCACAGCAAGTGAAGGAATTTATTGCCCTTGTTTAACATCCGTTCTGGGCATGCGCCATAAATCACCCGGGGATGTACGCAACTCTACAGATGCAATTACAGCTTAAAGGCCCCGCACACACACACACACACACACAAATTGAAAGGAAACACTTCACATGTGTCTTTGTACATGCAATCATGACTTAGAAAGCTATTTATCCCCTAACATACCACATAAGAAGTCCAGTCTAGACCATAAGGCATGTTTCCGACCACATGCCGTTAGAATCCGAGGATTTTTGTGCACTTGTGGCCGAGACGCTCTCTATGCAATCCTTTCAGCTCGGAAGCTTCTATTGTTTGCACAGCACAAATAGTGATTCAAGGCTGCTCAATTGTCCACAGAGCGTCAAAAATGTCAAACACAAAGTGTGAAAAAAAGCCCATGCTCATTTACAGCCAGCCGCTGAGGCGGAACGCTTTTTTCTCTGCAGGGACTACAGTGCCTAATTGCACTGATGGTCCCTACAGAGCCCCCTGGGGTTACGTACTTTGCGTACCACTGAAAGAGCCCCGGCTTAAAGCCTTGTTATAGTTTGGCCTGGCTCTGCATCGCTAGCCTCCGCTGACTGTGCTCACACCTCCCCAAATGGACGAAGGTTTTATATTTGTCGCATTTGCTGTTGTACTATTCTTTGAAACAACAGGGGGCGACAAGGAGTAATTGTCCTCTAAAACCATCGGAAATCAGATGAGAAGTAGTAGTTTGCCAGTACAAAACTCAATATGATATGTTACACCACAAAATAAATATTCAGCTTTTGGGTTTATTTCGCATCAAATGCAAGACAACTTTAAACAAAATCCTGTCTAAATTAATTCTAATTCTATTTTTTATACAATAAAAATAAAACATACTTGACTGATAAAGCCTTGGACAATGCAAAAAATCTCTGCATTGTTTTCCCTCAAAACCTCAGAAAGCACCTGATGGAGTTTGAACTTCACGGCCGCACATTCCACGATGACGTCATTTTCGCTCCACACCTTTGCGCTTGAGTGGACGCGCCGAGTATAGAACAGACTTAGACACCCGGATCCTTGACTATTAAACTGCTGATGTTGTACTTGAGTTCAGGTGTGTGATTAAGGGAATAGTCTTGGTTATTTACAACTTATAATCACATGAAATCAAAACAGATCCTGTTCATTTTATTAATGTAGGTTCCTGTGCATGATTCATCACTGCAAAATGTGCTGAAACGACTTTCCGTTTCAGATAAATTATCTAGGTAGGATGAAGCGTGATTTTGCCGAAAATCTGAACATCTTACTTTAAAAGATGCGATAACAGAAAATTTGATATGGATAAAGCTGTGTTAACGTATGATCCAGTTTATTAACCTGTCGTTTATCTTTTTTTTAGTTAAAAAGACTAAAAATGTAGCTTAGGCTATTTTTCCGCAACGATGTAGTCAAAAACGGAAACGTTTTTCCCTTGCGTTTTTAAAAAGTTTCACGTATACACGACAACGTTTTCAAAACGATTTGCATTTACACATGTCCGCGAAAACGACCAAAAAGGCTGTATTACGTATGCCAGGCCAGTAGTTGGCGCTGTCAACTTGTTAGTAAACAGTACCTGTAGGGAAGTAACGATTATATGTTGTATATGATGCATCTCCGCTGTTGGTTGTAATATTGGTGAAGTAAATCCACACTTTGCTGAAGAAGCGTTAGCAAACTCTTGAGCACCAACAACAGTTCCATGTACTCCACCATTGTTGTGTATGTTTGTTCGCGCTTGCCTTTAAAATCGGCACGTACTGTGCATGTCTACATACCTAACACGTATTACGCACGTGCATGACGTCACCGTTTTCAAAGATTCCCGTATTGGGTAGAGGTCGACCGATATGGGTTTTTCATTGGCCGATGCCGATATTTAGAAGTCAGGTACGCCGATGCCGATATATGTGCCGAGTTCTTTGGCCATCTTTTGGCTGATTTTTCTTTTTTTTTTTTTTTTTGTCCCACTTCATCTCATAAAATAGAGTTTGAGTACATGAATATTGCAGGGTACAAGATAGTATTAGTAGTAGTAGCCTAATTCAGAGTAATAACACATGGCTCAAAACTTAAGCACCTTCTCAAAACAGATCTGAAGCATGCTTTTTGTTTATGTTTGCTGACAGACACCAGTGTTTCCCACAGACTTGCAAATGCAAATTGATTCTCTGCCAGCAGGAGGTGCTGTTGGAGCGAGAGATATAGCGGTTTCCCCGGTGATGGCTGTAATCAAATAAGCACTGCGCTTACAAACGCTACTTTATCAGGCATTACAGGAAAGACTATATGAAAATGACATCGAAGCTTTTCTGTGAAGATGGTCGGTTCTTTTCAAAGATACATTCATATAAAAACACCCGCGCTGCATTTTCATTTTGAAACGTGCAGTGATCAGTTTATTCAACGAAGTAATAACTCAATGTATGAGAAACACTGGACACTGATATAAGTCTAATGGCCAAGTGATAACAAAAATAAAAGAGTTCACACATATTACACAGCCTGCTGCGCACTGGCCACGAGCGATGACATCGTGGATGCTATTGTCGGACCTACAGACACATTTAATGAGGAAAGTTAACATGCACGTTATAATCAGCCCATAAGTTTAGTCTGAATTGTTTCTACTTTCACATGCAAATGACGTGTTGCACTTATGAATATGATAACTTACTGGCATCAATTCTAGTAGGGTAAAACATAACTACGCTTTGGAAACGGTTTGTTTTGCCCTGCCATCATTAGCTGAAGCTGTGTGTGAACAAGAAGCGGCTGCAGAGTGTGAGTTGCTCCGTCTCTCACGCAGCCAGAGAGAGATTCTCCGGCGTTCCGCAACAACGCTTAGCTGCCTGCAGATACGCTTAGCCCTATACAGGTGCCTCTCAATATTATAATGTCCGGAAGCACGTCAACTGCCCCCCCCCCCAACCCCTTCAAAGAGTTTTCCTGAGCCTTCAAAATGGTCTCTCAGATTGGTTCACTAGGCTACACAATCATGATGAAGACTGCTGATCTGACAGTTGTCCAGAATACAATCATTGACACCCTTCACAAGGAGTGTAAGCAACAAACATTCATTGTCAAAGAAGCTGCTGTTCACAGAGTGCTGTATCCAAGCATGTTAACAGAAGTGGAAGGAAAAATTGTGGAAGAAAAATATGCACAACCAACAGAGATAACCGCAGCCTTATGAGGATTGTCAAGCAAATACATTCAAGAATTTGAGTGTCTTCACACTGAATGGACTGCTGACTGGGTCACTGCTCCAAGAGCCACCACACACAGACGTTTGCCAAGTAATTGGCTACAGAGTTTTCCGATTCCTCTTTTTAAGCCACTCCTGAACCACAGACAACTTTAGAGGCGTCTTACCTGGGCTAAGGAGTAGAACTGGACTGTTGCCCAGTGGTCCCATTTTTTTTCAGATGAGAGCAAGTTTTGTATTTCAGTTGGAAACCAAGGTCCTAGAGTCTGGAGAAGGGTGGAGAAGCTCATAGCCCAAGTTGCTTGAAGTCACAGTGTTAAGTTTCCACAGTCTGTGATTATTTGGTGTGCAATGTCATCTGCTGGTGCTTGGTCCATTGTGTTTTTTTGAAAACCAACGTCACTGCACCCTTTTACCAAGAAATTTTGGAGCACTTCATTGCTTCCTTCTGCTGACCAGCTTTTTCTGATTTCATTTTCCAGCAGGATTTTGCCCACACTGCCAAAAGCACCAAAGTTGGTTAAATGAGCATGGTGTTGGTGTTTGACTGGCCAGCAAACTCACCAGACCTGAAACCCATTGAGAATCTATGGGGTATTGTCTAGAGGAAGATGAGAGACACCAGACCCCAAAATGCAGATGAGCTGAAGGCCACTGTCAATTAAACCTGGGCTTCCATACCACCTCAGCAGTGCCACAAACTGATCACCTCCATGCCACGCCGAATTGAGGCAGTAATTAAAGCAAAAGGAGCCCCTACCAAGTATTGAGTACATGTACAGTAAATGAACATATTTCCAGAAGGCCAACAATTCACTAAAAAAAAAAATTTATTGGTCTTATGAAGTATTCTAATTGTTGAGATAGTGACTTGGTGGTTTTTTTTTAAATGTGAGCCAAAATCATCACAGTTAAAAGAACTAAAGACTTAAACTACTTGTGCATTGAATTCATTTAATACACGAGTTTCACAATTTGAGTTGAATTACTGAAATAAATGAACTTTTCCACGACATTCTAATTTATTGAGATGCACCTGTAAATCGGCCTAATTTGCAGCACAATCGGCCGATGCCGATTAATTAAATGCAAAAAAATCGGCCGATCAATCGGTCAACCTCTAGTGTTTACATGGAAACGATAACGGTGCCATTTTCAGAAACTTGCAATTTGAAACCCGTTTTCAAAAATGTGTTTTCAGTCCCCAAAACGCAGTTGTCGTGTAAACGAATAGACATAACGCATTAAAAGTTTCCCGTTTTTGGCTGAAAACGTTGTTGTGTAAATGGCCCCTTTGCCCGAAAGGACCTCACATTTCTGTTAATGAGACGCACATAGATTGAAAATAGTATCATAACCTATCCCACTTGCACAAACACGCAGCAGATCCAGAAACGCATACAGTAGCCTAATCCAGAAATACATGCGAGATGCACACAAAACAGATTTGATCTGTTTGCGCTCTGGACAGCATCAAAGGTTTTTAGTTACAACGTGTTCTAGGAGCATTGAGCAATGTAGCCAATCACATCTGTTGACTTCTTTGAACGGCATGCGAATCATAGGCGGTTTTCAGTAGCAAAATCCCGCGTTGTTTTTTTGGTAGTTTTTTTATATCAGTGCTGAGTTATCCTTTCATTATAAAAAAAGTGTAGACAGGATGTAAATAAGTGATTTTAGCCATTTTTTTCACATTCAGATTACACTCTGAAATGTGTTGCATTATTTAAGTAGATGGGGTTCATGCATTTCATGTTGACTTAAAAGGTCCTGTAAGTTCACTTACAGAATTATCAAATTCATTCATTATAAAACTTCCTCCAGACTTTATTAGACACAGCTTTTTTCCAGAACTGCACCCTGTAAATGTGCACGTCATCTCAATTTTGTCAAATTTGGTCTAAATTTGTCAACGCTCTCTGCTTCCTGCTTTCCGCATGGTCTACCATATGAGAACTAGTGCCTCAGAGTCTTCCTATTGGCCATCCAAAGAATCTGGCCATGGCTCACAATCATATATTTAATGTTTTTTTTGTCACTTTACAGAGCCCAGGGCTCTCACAGAAGACAGGTGTGATATTTCAGGACACGTAATTCAGTCATATCTGTCAGGATTTTTTTTTCTCAGTGCCATTCCATGAAAAAAATAATGCTTACAGCAACTAAGGTCTCCGGAGTGTGGCATCCTGTTGATTTCAGCAAGTTCTGTCATTTCAGATCGCACCCTTATTTTGTACACAATAAAAAAAAATGCTGCAGTAATGCACAATGGAGATTAATTAGTCACACAGTGCTAATGAATCTTTTCTTTTATTGATTAAGCAAGCAATGCTCTGTAGCTGAATCTACAATTTTAGATGTAGATCAAGTGGCTGTGTTACAAAATCTTATAAGCTAAATACCTAGACAGCAATTTTGGGCAGTTGTACTGTAGATGCATTTAATGTTCAAATCATGCGTTCCAAGGCACTTATGATACTCAAAATCAGAGCGATTAATTATTATGTTGTGTGTTTTTGAAATTTTTTTCATGTATTTTTTATTTATGAATGTATGTGTATATTCTATAAAGTGTATTTAATTTTAGTTTTATTTATTTATTCTTAATTTATGGATTTTAGGTTTTTCATTTTTGTTTTAGTTTTAACATAATAACCTGCAGAAGGCAGGCAAAATGAACAAAATATTATTCCACCGTAAAAAAAAAAAAAAAAAAAAAAAAATATATATATAGATATACTGTATATATATATATATATAAAATTAAGGGTATATTTTACAAGAAAATGCCATTTCAGTTTTTTTTTACTTAAAATTGTAATGTTGTAATTATTTTTAAATTGTAGTTAGTTGTGAAATTTACTAGCAATTTCTGAGTGAAAATTTGTTACTATATTGCATGTTTTAAAAAAATGTTGTTTGCTTGTTTTTTTTAAATGCTGTCTAGTTCAACAGTTCACAAGATTTTGAAACACAGCCAATCTCTTTAGAGCAAAGTACCTCTGCGGTCAAGTTCATGTCACGTCATATCCAATCAAACGCTGAAATGACACTGTCAGCCACGTAAATGTTACACGGGCCGTCTTCATACACCTGTCCCTGCTGGTTTCACTCTGATTTCCCCATCCGTCTCTTACAAAGGTTCAGTGTTAGGGTCGTGTAGCCTGATGTGATTGGATGAAACCCTGCCTCGTGCCCCTGTATAACCCCGCAAGGCTTAGACTCCTAAATATAGGTGGACAATAACAGGGGGAAGTGGATGAGCGCACCCAAATGACAGACTCAATAAAGGCTTTCTCTGTGTTTTTGTCCTTTCATGTCTCCTTTTCTTTTCATTCTGTCTGTCTTTTATTTTTCTGTCTCTGTTGCAAAGTGTGTGTAGGAGTTTCTGAGATTTCTCCGCTGAAGTAACACAGAACACAATGCGTCCTGCTTATGCAATGCATGTATTTGCCTGCTCTAAAAACATAGTGCTTAAGTGCATGTATGTTGCAGAGACGTCTGATAGCAGAAGGTGAATGGTTATCCATATGCATTATCTGAAAACCATTTTGAAAAGACCACATTCAAATGCATTTTTAATAATAAAAGTTGTAAAAATGTTGTTTTGACAGCCGTTGGGAAACCAGTGTTATTTTAGTGTCATCAATATATTATTATAGTTTATATTATTTTTGTTCGTTTTTATTTTGATATTTTCCATTTCCTTTAAATTTAAGTTAAAGTTTTAGTAATTTTGTTGTGTTTTTGTCATTTTTATTTGTTTTTTTTTTGTCTGTCTAGCTCTTAAATTTTTTACTTCAGTTTTAGTTTGAGTACTTCGTTAATTCAACAAAATGAAAAGGATCCTTGCAGTACTGAAATAAAATATGATTTTTAACACTTATTCCAAGTAATTAATTATTATTTGTATTATTTAATGGTTTTAGTTTTAATTTTTAAGTTTAGTTTATCAATAAATACACTACATGGAATGTTATAGCAATTTGTGCTAAAATTACAAATCACCACTTATTCGCAGTGTACACAATTTCTAATATTAAAGTTCAAATGTTTTCAAAGTTGCTGAAACTAGCTGAAATAAAATACGATTTTTATGTTTTATTTCTGTTAACACTTATTCAGTGTAATGAAAATGTTTATTATTTATTTTGTTTTTCCTTTTCCAAGTAATGCCATTATTATTTAATTGTTTATATTTGTTTTAGTTTTAATTTTGGCTTTAGTTATCAAATAATAGCCCTGCAAGGAATGTTGTAGCAATGTTGGGGAAAAAATTCCAAATGAAAATGCTTATTCATTGTAAAAAAAATAAATAATAGCACACTTAAAATGTTTTCAGAGTTGTAAATAAAACTAAATAAAAGTCCATTTTACAAGAAAATACTATTTCAGGTTTTTTTTTTACTTTAAAATGTCTTGTTTAATTCTTACTTATACTGATTTGTGAAACGTACTAATTTCTGAGTGAAATTCATTTTTTTTTTTCCAATGTTGAATGCACTTCTTGGAAATGTATGCGTGATATCTCAGATGCCTGGGATGTTGCTTATGCTGACATTAACATGTCTCATATTTCGCTTTTGTCCATACAATGTAAAATGCAGTGATGTATAGCTGTATGATTCGTCATGAATGCACCGGCACTCTCTTGAGAGTGTGTCTTCCAGTCTGATGCCACTGTACAGAAACAGTGGGTCACTACAGCTCCAAACCATCATGAAATCAACCAGAAAACAACTTGAGCATTTTCCAGTTACGCCTAATTCCAGTCTATTTCTCCGTTAAAGGGCTAATCAGTTGTAAAGTATTCTGTTCAAGCTCTAACTCTGTTTCTCTGTCCTACACAAACCATAATAGCCGCGTTGACATTAGATCTAATCATCAAAGTTGACTATTAGAGTAGATGCTCCCCGTCTTGTACCATAGTGACTCCACCAGCTGCCCGAGCTTTTTTTTTTTTATCAATTGGTTCTCTATGGTAAGTGATTTTCTTCATATTGCAGTGAATTTGAGATCTTTATGGAGTTCAGAAATAGCTGCCAGTCGCTCAAAAGCACAGAAGATAGTGCTTCTCGTTTGCTCAGAGCCAATGATGTGTTGCAGCAGTCGGTGGTTTTCTTTTAACATTTTTCTTGTTCCACATCTTGGCCTTTTGTGAATCATTTAAAGTGGACATGTCATGAAAACTGGATTTTTTTTCTTCCTCTTTTGAGTTCATTAAGTGATATTTTAATGTCTAAAGCTAATACGAAGCTCATCCAAGCTGTAAAAACAAGTCATTCAGAAGTTCCTGATGTCAAATTAATATTACATATTAACAAATGTCTGCCCATATTTAAAGTTTACACATTTGTATGTATTCTACTAATATTTAGCATTTGCATTATTGAAATATTTATGTATTATTTGCAGAACACTTGCCCAAATTTGGTTGGTTAGTCCTAAAAGAGATCATTTATGATTTTCGGTAAGATTTTTTAAAGAGATTTTTATTTGTATTCAGCAAGGATACATTAACTTGATAAAAAAAAAAGTGACAATAAGACTTTTATAAAATTACAAAAGATTTCTATTTCAAATAAATGATGTTCTTTTGAACAAAAATATGAAGCGGCCCAACTGTTTTCAACATTGATAATTATTAAGAATATGCCAAATCGCAATTTAGAATGAGTTCGGAAGTCGTGTGACCTGGGGGACGACTGGAGGATGATGCTGAAAATTCAGCTTTGCAACAAAGGAATAAATTGCACTTTAAAATATATTCAAATAGAAAATGGTTATTTTAAATTGAAATAATATTTCACAATTTTACTGCATTTTTGATCAAATAAATGCAGCTTTGGTTTTGATCAGTAGTGTATACAAGTCAAGTACTATAGTAAAAAGACCATGTTTATGTCTAAACTATGGTTTTAATTGGCTTAACATAAGCATAAACATAAAGAAACCCTAAATAAAAGTCTAAAAAGTGTATTAGACCCTTTAAGTATCTCTAATTCTGAGGCTGTCAGTTTGACAAAGTTTCTATCAAACTGTAGGCTGTGTTATGTAATTGTGATATTGTGTAATTGCGTTCTGTGGTTTAGAGTTTCCCAGGTGCCTGTGGTTGGTACATTGTGTTGGGCGGTTTTCTCCAGAGCTGGGCGGCTTTTTAGTGTGTTGTGAGGTTGTGTTTAGGAGATTGTAAAGTCTGCTCCCTGTCATCACTTTCTTAACACCCTCCTTTAAAACCACAGGGATATTTTGAAATGACTGAATCTGTGAATTTCCTTTTCTGTCGTACACACACACACACAAGCTGCTCTACCCAGACAGTGAATGTGCCACCTACGCTTGTGTCTCACTCACAGGCTTACACAAGGGTCTAACACACACTGACAGATAACACCTTCTACACACACCATATACATCCTGCTAAAGTGTTAATTGGCTCATTTAAATTTGCTTTAAATAAAGGCTATTGATTTAGTGCATCAGGATTCATGTGTGTGGTTGCCGTTGCGTGTTTTTGATGGAGAGACACTTTTGACAGTTTTGGGATCGGTTATTCGTACTTCATTCAGGTTGCTAGGTTACGGCCTGGAAAAACGTTCCTGAATGAAGTAGCCTATGATGTGCCACTAAACACACGCAGTATCACAACACCCTGTTTCTAATCACTACAGATGTATTTGTAATTACACTGCTGAAATTACAAGTGTTTGGATTGTTCTTTGCCCTCGTGGGTCCAATGTTAATGCACAATTTAATGCACGCATCTGCCAAAAGCCAAAAATTAACATTATCAACATTTGCAGTCAGTGAGATTTTTTTTAAAGGTTTTTGAAAGAAACGATTTATTCTCACCAAGCCTGCATTTATGTGATCAAAATACAGAAAAAAAATTATACTGTAGAATATTATTACAATTTAAAATAACTGTTTTCTATATGAATAATTTTTTTAATGTAATTTATTCCTGTGATGCAAATCTGAATTTTCAGCATCAGTCTTCAGTGTCACATGATCCTTCAGAAATCAGTCTAATATGCTGATTTGCTGCTCAATAAAAATGTCTTATGATTATTAATATTGAAAACAGGTGTGCTGCTTGATATCTTTGCAGAATCTTTGTGAGGATTATTTGATGAATAGAAAGTTCAAAAGAACAGCATTTATTTGAAATATAAATCTTTTTATATAACACTTTTAAACATTTTACTGTCCTTCTGATCAGTTTAATGCAGAATAAATGTATTAATTTCTTTAAAAAAATATCTTACTGACCCCAACCTTTTGAATGGTACTTTATACATATAGTCCATTCCACCTTGATGAGTTCCTTCCTTTTGTGAAACAAAGATTTATCCAGGCTGCTTTTTATCAAACAATGGAAGTGAATGGGGACTTGGCCTGTCAAGCTCCAAAAATAACCAAATATCTCTATAAAAGTAGTACATATGACTCATTCACCACATTCTAAGTCTTCTGAAGCCATACAGTCATCAAACAACAGTTTAATACATGATTGTTTGAAAACCATGTCAAACTTCAAATTATGCATCTTGATGCATCACATTTACACAAATGTAAATGAAGTGTGACATCTACAGGAAGAATTTCAGTCTGTTCCTAACACAAATTTATTTTATGACTTGTAAGACTTGTAATAAAGTGCATAAGTCGTATGAACTACATTTAGAGAGTGTTTGTGTCACTATTGGAGTCGACAGCTCCAGTCCCCATCCATTTTCATTGTCTGGAAAAAAGCAGCCAGGACATTCTGCAAAACATCTCCTTTGGTTTACACAGAAGAAAAGAAAGTCATAGGTGTTTGGAACAAAATGAGGGCGAGTAAATAATTTTTCATTTTTGGATGAAATGTCAGAATTTATATTTTTGAGTGCTCTGTCTCTTTAAGAGACGATTTCAAAATTAATGTATAACTGTGCAGGGAAACAGAGCTTTGACACACAACATGTTTGTAATGCCAAATAATGTGTGTGCCATGTCTTGAAAGCACCAGGATCAATTATTAAACCAAAGATTAGTCAAAGATCAAAGATTGAAAGAGAGATTACATAAACATGCAGAAAACCCTCACATTTCCTCTCATCCTAAACACTTAGCTCTTTCACGAGACTAATTTGTATTCTGTTCTTAATGAATCTATAAGAGGCCTTCATATTTAATGGGCCGGACTATCTCACTTACACACCCTGAATTACAGTAAGAGGATGCTGGGAAAGGCAGGATGTAGATAATTGGGTGCTCATTAATAATTGATCACAGAGATTATGCCAGTCAACAGCATTACTAACACACATATTTGCACACACACACGTGCACGCCTCATGCCATCCGGCTGGCACTCTTTCATTGACTCATATCATTCTTATCTAGGTCAGACAGCAGGAGCACAACAACCAATGAAAAAGCTAAATAATCTCCCCATTTCCACTCGTTTATTTGCGCTCGCTTTCTCTCTCTCTGCTTTTCCTATCTGCTCGCTCAGCTCTTGCTGAAATATCAGCTTCCAACCAGGACTGTGTGTGACTGCTTAGCTGTAGACTGGGGACAAAATTATACACAAAAGTGAGCTAAATTTAACACAACCTCCAATTTGGAAAGCAATTTTTAAAGATCATTATTTTGTGTATTTGGTGTAACAGAATATGTTGACATGCCTTTAATGTTCAAAAAACACATTATTTTTCATATAATGTACATTATTGTTTCTTCTCTATGCCCCTCCTTTCTCAAACGCTTCGTTTTCTACAAAGGTCCTCCTTCCGACAAGCGCAGTCTGTTCTTATTGGCCAGCTGACCCAGTGCATTGTGACTGGCCGAACACCACAAACACTCGTTTGGAAATGTACGCCCCTTACCATAATCGCGAGCTTAAACTTTCAAAGTAATGTAAAACAGAGCCCTAAAGGTGAACAGAGTCTCGTGACGCACAGTGATGAATATGTGTTTGCATTACACAAGCACTGTTAAGACAGCTGACTCCACTGGTGATGTGTCCTCTCTCTCGCCTTTGCTCGCTCGCTGCACACACACACCCCCACGCACTGCACACACACACACACGATGCCAAAACTCCACATTTGAACAGTCAATAGTAAATACTTGAACTAATAACAAAACAGTAGCCGATTCAAAAGCCCCAGATTGTCATAGCAAAGTCATAATTACCTCCTCTCCTAGATTCACGAAACAGTCGTCCATAAAATGCATTGCTGTTTGTTGTAAGTATCTTAAAGATTCCTAAATGCATCTACTTTCGGAAGGTGCCAAATAAAGTGCTTTTGCTTTTGCTTTCGCCTAGAAACACAGTTTCTCCCTGACATGCTGCTTCAACACTTACTGCGGTTACTGAAACCACGCCTTCATTCTTTGCGTGAACATTTGGGCGGCATATGCAAATCTTCCCACATAGTGAGGTAGATATGTGGGGCGTGGTTAGAACGAGCCGTTTTAGTTATGCGTGGCAGCAGTCTTAATTTTCATAAAGAATATCTCTTTGGTTTTGAGACTTTAGTCTTTGCAACTTCAGGGATCTTATCTATGCACAATCAGTTTGTAACACTTCAAAGAGAAAGGAACAATTGGAATCGCATCATATGACCCCCTTTAATGCTAACTAATATAGTAATAAGTAGTATAGAATTTAATTACTGTATAAACAAACGATAGCTATCTAGGAGTCTCCACTTTTGAAGATATAGTATTGAAATGTCTTATATTTATATTATGTTTATTATTTTAACGTTATTAAAATGTTTATAAAACACACAAACCGGATTGTTGGTTTTGATTTTGGTTTTTCTGTAATATTAAATTAGCTTTATATAAAACATATATGTCTTGTGGGTAAGGTTAATAATATAGATAACATGCTTTTTTATTTTAGTTTTATTATTTTAAGGTTAAACCCTACAATATTGTTTTTTATTAAAAATATTTTACATTTTGAGTTTGTGTTATAACAACTGACCAAGTAAACTACTAACTATCATTTATTTCTAGTTTATAAATAGCTTTTTTAATAAACCTGTGTGTGTGTGTGTGTGTGTGTGTGTGTGCGTGTGTAATCTGGTTGAATGAGGCGCTGTGGTTGGTGGTAATAGTGTGAGATGACTCTGGTTTGTCAGGGCTGGACTTCCAATCTGTCTCCGATTGGCTAAAGTGAGTTTCTATTACCTCAGAGAATAGAATACACTCTCTGTCTCTCTTCATATCTATTTTTTTTCCATTGTCTACTCTCATTTTGCGATCCTCGGGCAGTTCTGCTGGTGTTCCGAATATATTACGTGTGCTCTCACTCTAGCACAATGAACTAAAGGATTTTATGAATCCTACAGGCTAACAAACTGAATTATTGATGTCACACACACACACACACACACCGCACAACACACAAAAAGGCTCAGGTGTTTTTTCATACAGCGAAAGCCTGATCTGATTCCTTACCTATTCAGTAAGTCTGTTCTAGTTCCTTGCAGAAATGTACCTTGTACCGTATTTCGGGCAAACACAGATGCATGTAAAAGTGCTAAATTATACAGAAAAATATTTATACAGGAAATATTTATAATTCTCCATTATTATATAGTATTAATTTTATAAAATTTATTTACTTTCTATGTTACATAATTCCTATTTTAAATTTTTTACTTAACTTTTTTATGAGCACTTTTTATGTTTGATTAATCAGCTCCACAGTCCCCCAGAAGCAAAGTCTAGCTTTGTGAGGCCAACCTGTGCCTGAGCTGAACCGGGTTTTTATTTTTTATTTTTTTATGTTCTAGACAATGGACATAATTCAATTTTTTGTCCCCAAGACTGAAGACCTCAGTTTACGGTTGCATGGAACGATTGAAAATGTCGGGCTGTTGTTGAGGTCAGAGGTTCAGGTTTTATTTGGTCTTTAGCCTGAGGGTTGTGTTTTCTTCTGCTGTGTTTCTGTTACATGACTTATGGAAGTGACCTCCTTATTGATCTAAATTTACCACAACCTGTGTGCTGCTGTAGTAATCACAGAAAAACACAGATTTTTTTTAAAGGTGCCGATCATCACTAGCATCCCACAGAACTGCTGCTAAAATAATGACTGTTTCAAACAGGTTTCCGACCACTCGCCATTGGCACCGAGCAGGAGCCCCCCACCGCCCAAACTCATGCCAGTGCTAAGCCATTGTTGCCCGTGTTCATACTCAACAGCACACCTCAGCTTTAATGTTTCTGCTTTTTGTCCGCCATTATTGCTGAGTTTGTCAGTCTCAGTGTAGAATGCGTTACCTGTTAGCATTGAAACTAAATGATCAACTCTGCTGTTTCACTGGAATTAAAAATCAGCTTTGTGATGTTTGTACATTTTATCAATTTTATTTTGGCAAGTGTCATCGACCTCCAGATTCGGTGGAAGGACCCGAGAGACCAGACTCCCTGTGGCTCTGACGGTGTAGACGCCCCCTGATCATTGGAGTGGTAACCGCAGTCACAGCATGCACTTGTACATACGGTCATAAGTGGGCATCCTATGTGAGATTTTTGATTGTGGTTCTTGGTATTAATGTTTATTTTAATATATTTTCCCCGTGTGTGATTTAAACAGGTTGCAGGATGTTAACGATAAGCTCCCCTCACGTCAGAACCGATTCTCATGCCACCAATTCCTGGAAATTCCCAAAGATCATCAGTCATTCCGATCCGGCGCAGGACCCTGACGCCCCGGCAACTGTAGGCCCCGCCTGATTCGTTTCGATCTCCGCGCAACCTGCGACCTGCTTCAGTCATCAACCCGCGCACCGTTCAGTGTCTGCCATCAACTGTAATCTGTTTGATATATAGAATAAATATGTCATTTAATAAGTTGAGTTTATATGTGTGTCCCTTAAAAAGTACCATGGTACAGTGATGGTATCAGATGGTGAAACCATGGTATTAAATGATTATACTTATACAATACCTATACTATCTATCGTTCTATCATTCTATCTATAACTATCTATATACTGTGATTTACCATGGTATCATATCTGAAAGGGCATGGTAATACCTTTTGGGGTTTTTTTTTTTGTATGCGTAATTGTTGTCTGTGGTATAGATAAAGCGAATTATTCCCTTCCCATGCATTCATTAATTCTGTCTTAGTTAGTATTAAATCCTTATTTAATAGAGCACATCTGGGTGTGTGAGTTCTTAAGGTCTGTCGCTGCTCTCCGCATTATGACATCATCGTCTGAGCCTACTGTAAATCCTGGCTGCTGATTGGCTGGTGATATGGTTTTGCCTTTGATTGACAGATTAATTTCATAGCCACAGGCCCTTCCCTCCAGCCACACGCCCCATAGTGCATGTCAGCAGGAAGCGCCGATCCTAATTAAAAACTTTGTAAAGGTCTTAAAAGGTCAAGCTGTCAGAAAGACGGAAGGCAACGGCAAAATGGAAGCAGCCAGAGAGAAAGATCAGAAAGTGTTGTGAGGTTTGATGCAATAAGTCTGTTTTCATAAACGGTATTTCCAGAAAAACTCACAACTCACCTTTTCTGTCTGATTGTCTGTCTGTGTGTGTGTGTGTGTATCAGAAGTTTGATCTTGTTACAGATCAATGTGAAATCTATCTATCTATCTATCTATCTATCTATCTATCTATCTATCTATCTATCTATCTGTCTGTCTGTCTGTCTGTCTGTCTATCTGTTGTTCTATCTATATATCTCTATGTCTATCTACCTATCTATCTATCTATCTATCTATCTATCTATCTATCTATCTATCTATCTATCCTATCTATCTATCTATCTATCGGTTTTCTGCTGTCTGTCCTGTCGTGTCGGTGTGTGTCTGTCTATTCTGTTATTCTATCGTATATCACGCTATCTATCTATCTGTCTGACTATTTCTATCTATCTATCTATATATCTATGAATCTATCTATCTATCTATCTACTCTATCTATCTATCTATCTGTCCTGTCTGTCTGTCTGTCCTTCTATCTCTCATAGCTCTGTCTATCTATCTATCTATATATCTATCTATCTATCTATCTATCTATCTACTATCTATCTATCTATCTATCTGTCTGGCTGTCTGTCTGTCTGTCTGTCTGGTCCTGTCTGATTGTCCTATCTAGTCTATCTGCAATCATTCCTGTCTGTCTGCTGTTATCTATCTATCCCTCTATCTATCATCCACTTCTAATCTAGCTGTCTGTCTGTCTGTCGGTCTGTCTGTCTGTCTGTCTGTCTGTCTGTCTGTCTGTTTATCTGTCTGTCTGTCTGTCTGTCTGTTATCTATCTATCTATAGATCTACTATTCATCTACTGTCGTTCTGTGGTCTGTCCTGTTTGATCTTACTGTTCTGTGTCTGTCTGTCTGTTGTTCTATCTATCTATCTATATATCTATCTATCTGTCTGTCTGTCTGTTTGATCTATCTCTATCTATCTACTAGCTATCTATCTATCTATCTCATCTATCTCATATCTATCTATCTATCTATCATCTATCATTCTATCTGTCTGTTTATCTATCTATCTATCTATCTATCTCCTATCTATCTATCTATCTATCTATCTATCTATCTATCTATCTATCTATCGTTCTATCGTTCTATCATTCTATCTGTTTTTCTATCTATCGTTCTATCTATCGTTCTATCTATCGTTCTATCATTCTATCATTATTGTTCTATCTATCGCTCTCTCTCTCTCTTGCAGAAGTGTGTACTGCTTGATTTCAGTCGTGTATTTGTTTATGTTGAAAACAGTTAAAATGTTAATCAGACGGATACAGGCCTGGCCTCTGCTCTCACCTGTCAGCATCATGAGAAAGGCCTTTCAGCCTCATCATGTTTAAATGTATGTGTGTAACAGAGACGATTATACATCACCATCTAGCTGGCACACACACTGCAACTCTGTTTGTTGGGCTTTTATTTGGAAACTTGTTTGTCTGTTTATGTATATAGATTACATGAATTACTGATGCCGAGTCAAATATGCCTAGCGCACAGAGAGAGATAAAATTACCGCTCTCAGGAAACTTCATTCAATGCCAGGTTTAAATAAAGTACATATGAGGAGGGAACTATTGAGGGAAGTATTGAGCAGTACAGTAAAGATGACTTTAGAGGTGAACGGAGGGGTCATGTTATTATTCTCCTATAAAGCAGAGTTGAAATTGATGTTTCTGAGATAGCCAAGTTGATTTTCATAATGTTTCTTTTCAAGCGTACTCCGTAGGAAGAACGTGATGCACAGCTTTGTAAATTCAGACCTTGTTGTGTGTGTGTGTGTGTGTGTGTGTGTGTGTGTGTGTGTGTGTGTGTGTTTAATTAATGTCATCTTTGTGTCACTAATGTTTGTGTGTGCCACAAGGAAATGTTTATTTATTGACACATTTCTGAGAAAACAGAGCCAGGGTGTGTGTTTTTTGAAAGTGTGTGTACTGTGTAGTCAGCATGGTTGGCGGCAGATGTTTTGAGGGTATTTTGATGATGCACTGCAGCTTTTTGTGAAGGTGACTCCAAAACAAAACATCTTTAGTTCTTTCACAAGACTCTCTAGACACCACTGCACTTCTTGTTTGTATGCTCCCTCGACAGCCTAACACATCTGCTGGGACAGTTAAAGTTGTAGTCTGATCCCTGCATTGAGAAATGTGAGGTCTCTTATGATAGTTTACACATGCTTCTGAAAGATTTCTTCACTGTCATGGGGGACGTTGCTTGTACACTTTATTGGTTTTGCAGATGTGTTTGTAACAGAGGAGTTTATACACAAACCCTAAACAACTCAGTTGATCAATGCCAGAAGCCTCTGGTATCAATACTGAATTCAGGCAACAAATAAAAGGCCAGCAGAGGAAAATAATAAAAACATCTAAGCTTGGTGCAAAATAATTACATTCACTGCATCCTTTCAAAAGTATAACAAAGAAACTGCAACATAGGGCCAACCAACCCCACATAAAAACAAATAAAGTGTTTAGTATTGTTATTGTTATTGTTATTAATAATTACAATAATAATATTATTGTTGTTATTATCATCACATTGATTCTAATTTACAGAATATGCAAGCAATATGTATATTATTAAATAATAATAATATAATTATATTATCTATTATTATTGTTGTTGTTCTTGTTATTTTGCTGTTCTGTGTAACAATAGACATATCTATTTTTATTAGCTTAATATAATATAAGAAATAAACCAAATAACAACATAATAAAATAAATTAAACAGATAATTACATTTTATTATTATCATGGTTTCATTTTTAATTTTGCTATTATGTTTATTATTATATTTATTATTATGTACACCATCATCATTATTCGTTGTTTTATTTGATTTTTTATGTTGGTGGTGGTGGTTTATTTTTTTTATATGATATTATATTAATGCTACTAAAAAGGATGATTTTAATAATTGCATATTCCATAAATCAATAGATATAAGAGCAGATTTGAAATCATTTTAGTAAATATTACAGTAAAACAAAATGAGCAGAGTCTTATTACAAAATGGTCTTATTACATATCATTTTGAATGAAACTGAAGTAAGATCATGTACTATTAATCAAAAGCCTACTGTTGCTGTTCCACAACTCAAGTCCTCTATGGATTCAATGTATTCTGTGGCTTATGTACAGTGATGAATATATTTAGACAGTCTGGTTTGTACACAGCAATGGGAAGTTGCACCAGTTGGAAGCGTATTTAAGTTCAAAGTCTGTTCTCCCTAGTGCTTCTCCAAACAAATGCAGAACTGAACAGTTTACACACGCTCCCTGAACAATACGAGTACAAATCTGGTATTCACCCCAAAGTTTACTGACACACTCCTCCATTCTCCCTAAACATTACAGCCTTCTGAACACACTTCCTAAACTCCTGAGCTGTTTCTACATGCTCCCTAAGCATCATTTTGCTCCTGATTCAGATGAAAAAAATGGATAGTTGATTGAAAAGGTAAATATATGTATGTATGGATGGATGAATAAATGTGTGCCAAAATGATGTTTTTGTCACAACTGCCAGTTGCGGGTGAATTGAGAAGATGTAATGTCCATAAATATTTCATATTTCTTACCGGTATGAAATCTTATATTTTAACAAATTTTTCTGTAAAAAAATAGTATGATTCATGTTTTATTTATTTATTTTAATGTAGCAATTCACACAGAATAATAGGGTGATATTAAGTATCTGGAGATGAAATTCTGCAATGAAAAGCTGCTAAATAATTTATATAATTTATAAATATTATTAACAATTTGATGTATATATATAGATATATATATTATATAGATGATGTGTGTGTGTGTGTATATATATATATAAAATTTTATTAGGTTATGTAAAATACAGTATATATACAGTTCATTTAGAAGAAAAGTACGAAGGATAAATTAAAATTTCTTTCATATATATAGTGTGTGTAATGAAAAATATTGAATATATTTATAATACAAACTAATTATAAATATAATAATCATGTGTGATATATATGTATATAAAAGAAGGTATTTCGTGCATATTTATATTTTCTTTCATATGTAATTTTTTTAGGTAATTTAAAGGTTGAATATTTTATAAATATACATATTTTTATATACAATATTTTAATCTATTAATATTTATTATTCATTTCTCAGTAAAATACAGTATATACATATATCTATATTTTATAATATATCTATATATACATATTATATATCTATATATATATATATGTATATAGTTATGTAAAAACAAATTACCGAAAATGAAAAATCCTAAAAAATTTATTAATTTCTATTTTATTTATTAATACAATACTAATAATACATAATGCAATATGTAATATTATTGTATATGTATAAGCCTGTATATGTATTTATAAAAGAAAGTTTTTCTTTGCATATTTTCATTTATTATACTCATATCATATCTTAGCCAATGTCTATGTGAAATGCTACCTCTCATAACAACATCAAAACAAAAAAAATGCATGTAACAGATCATGCATGTGTCCCGTATGGGATTCTGTAGGGGGAAAAAATCTTTTCAAATGAATTTCTGTGGGTTTCCACCGAGTTAAAAGTTAAAAGCTGCTCTGCAGTCAGTAAAAAGACTCCGTGTAGACGAGGCGACAGCACGTCAGATCAGAGGAGGAGAACTAAACACAAACACTTCCATCATTATTAGACAGTCGCTTCAGTCGAGCACATAACGTCTTTCATTTCATTCACTTACATCTGGTAAAAACAGCCAGGGCCAGACTGTCGTTCATGTGAGTCTAACCATGCATTATGTAGCGGTTCCTAACCAGATTTTATTCACTCATCAGTCACAGTCTATTTGGACAGATGAATAGTTGTTTGGTCCGATGGAGGGTCAAGAGTCATCAAAATGCTGCCCGCTTCTACAATATTGCTCATTTTCAGCTTTAAACTCTTCAATTGGCTCACTCTGTCTCTCTTCTGCTTGTCTCAGCAGTAATTTGCGTCTTTTTAAATCTCGTCTGCAGGTTTCACACATTCGCGTTTAGTCTCCTCCAACCCCAAGTTCTCCTCCTCGTCTTTCCTCCCCCTCCGTCTCATCCTCTCTCATCTCTCTCTTATCCCTTCCTAACACCTTCCTCTCCTCCCTCTCTCGCTGTATCACCCTCCCATTCTCTCGTTCACAAGGCCTTACGTGTCTTTTTGTCTCTTTCTCGGTTTCTTACTCTTCCATTCCGTCCCCCTGCAACTCCTTAGCATCCTTCCGTCTTTCTCTCGCTCTGTTCTGTCTTCCTCCTCGTGATGAAAGACTCTAAGAATAGCTCTTGCTCTCTGTCTGCTGCGGCTTGATAATCACTGCATCTTCTACAGCATGTAAACACCCTGTTTTCACTGTTCCTGAACCAGCGATGCGGCGCAGATATCCGCATTCATCCTGCTCACCATGATTGCGATCGTTCTGATTATCCTCCATAATGGATCATTTGGAATAATAGACGACTCCCAGAGTTTTATCAAAAGCATCGTTCGTCATTTCTGTGATAGCATGGCCTGAGGAGCAGTAATAAGCCATATCTTTAAAGTACTTCTCTTGTGACGTTTCTTTATGAAGCCTTACGTTTTATCTATAATGTATTGACAGAATTAGGCCAGAAATATACCCAAGAAACGTATGCACACACTCACGGCCAGTGTTAATGCTTAATTTTGGCTTTTTTTTTTATTACAAATTATTCTGAATAAAAAAATACAATTATTGTGAATACGAAACTTGGAGTACCAAAAGTTTTTGTGAATGTTGTGATTCAGTGGAAGCAACTTTTGTATTAGTCACATGATCAATGAAAATGTTTTATCAGTTAGTATTTTATTCAGCAAAGATGAATAATTGATCAGAAGTGACAGTTAAGACATTTATAATGTTATAAAAAAAATATTTTAAATACAGTATTTTGTATTTTTTTTTATCTGGTTTCCACAAAAACTGCACAACACAACGTTTTCAACATTGATAATAATCATAAACTGTTTCTTGAGCAGAAAATCAGTATATTAGAATGATTTCTGAAGGATCATGTGACACTGAAGACTGTTGAAGAAAATTCCGCTGTGATCACAACAATAAAATGACATTTTCGCAATTATATAAAAATAGAAAACATTTATTTTTAACTGTAATATTTCACAATATTACTGTTTTTACTGTATTTTTAATCAAATAAATGCAGACTTGGTGAGCAAAAGAGACTTATGCAAAAACAAGACTTTTGAATGGAAGTGTGATTTATTAGACATAATTGTAAATATTTGTTCCTATGATAACTTTTACTTTAATCGTTCATAGTCCTAAAAGAAAACATTTTGAAAGTTTATGTAGTTGAAAATATTTGAATTTAAGTACTGCATTAAAAGGTTTGTGCCTTTACTGTGTGCATTGCTACTTCAAAAAAATATTTTTTATATTTATATATTTATGCAGTTTTTATTATATATTAATTGTTAATTTTACCTTTAGTTATTTGAATTGTTTTTGATGGCGACAAGCACATTGAATAACTGACAGAAGATGTTTACACGCAGTGCAAAAGTGGGGCAATGTCGATCGGGTTTTACGGATTACTTGAAATGAAATGATATTATTATTATTAATGTTAAAACTACTCTTTAATAATATTTAGATGAATACTATATTTACATTTATATAATATATAATAATTATATTAATTAAATAAAACTAATCTAAATAAAATACTAATTAAACACAAAATCAAGATGTAAACTGATCAATCGAAGACGTACACTTGAAATGCCTGGAATTACAAAATTATTACTGGATAACTACTTAATATATCTATGATTCCAGTTTCTCTTTATAAAAAATAGCTCGAAAACAAGTAGCAATCATAATTAAAGCGTAAATACTAAAAATATCTGAGCTGCTCAGTTTTGTGTTGGACAACAAGTTCAAAAGGTTGATAACCACTGGCTCAAAGCATTTATGACATTTACTTGATCAAAGTATTGATTTAAATAACCTTGCTTAAAAAAGTTGTTTATTAAAAAATTTAACTGTGAAGACTGTGAGTTTTTTAATTCGCATGAACGACAGCACAAAATCTCGATATAAATTATGGATGCAATTTTGACATTTAGGCTACGTTTACACGACAACGATGTAGTCAAAAACGGAAAAGTTTTTCCCTTGCATTTTTTAAAAGTTTCACGTATACACGACAACGTTTTCAAAACTATTCGCATTTACACATATCCACGAAAACGGCCAAAAAACGCTGTATTACATATGACAGGCCAGTAGTTGGCGCTGTCACCTAAGTAAACAGTACCTGTAGGGAAGTGAAAATTATATGTTGTATATGATGCGTCTCCGCTGTTGGTTGTAATATTGGTGAAGTAAATCCACACTTTGCTGAAGAAGCGTTAGCAAACTCTTGAGCAGCAAGAGCAGTACCATGTACTCCGCCATTGTTGTGCATGTTTGTTCGCGCTGGCCTTTTAAAATTGACACGTACTGCGCATGTCTACATACCTAACACGTACTATGCATGCACCGTTTTCAAAGATTCCCGTATTGAGTGTTTACACAGAAACGATAACGGTGCCATTTTCAAAAACTCTTTGAAACCCGTTTTCAAAAATATGCATTTTCAGTCCCCAAAACGCCATTGTCGTGTAACAAACAGGCAAAACGCATAAAAAGTTTCCCGTTTTTGGCGGAAAACATGTATGTAAATATTATGGGCTTACATTTCTGCCACAATTCTGCGAGCGAAAGATAATATTTTGAGCGCACAAAAGTGCATTTTGCACGTGCACGATCTGAGTTTTGTGGAGAAAATGTTTGTCTCGCAAAGAAGAAAATCTTTAGAGCGCACGAAAATCAATTTTGCATTTAAAATAATTTTTTGGATGTGTGCAGACCTTCTCTTCTGCGCGTGCAACGTTTCACTAGCTTGCTCACCTGATGCCCGCCCTCAGTGCTCTTTAAATGCCGACGGCTGGCTTGCTCAACATAACCCAGCGTTACAATGTGCCATAATTACAGCCAATCAGAGGGACGAGGATCTAAATTCTGATTGGCTGCTTTGACAACCAATCACAACATTTCTTGCATTACCACGACAACAGAAGAGGAAAAATACAGTGCATGCATAATTATTATGCAAGTTGATATTATGAGGAAACATACAGTGCATGCAAATTATTAGCAAGTGATAGTCTGATCATATTTTTTTCGAAGGCACATTTACCAATTCAAACAAACAATTACTATTAATTCTTTTATTAATAATTTATAATTGATAATATAATTCATGAAGGCTGGAAGTGAAAAATGGTTTATATTCAGGTGTGCATAATTATTAAACAGATTTTCTTTTACAGATAAAATTAGCCAAAAAAGAGATTTAACTCAGACTGAAAAGTAAAAAATTATTAAATGCCCATGAGAAATATTAAAAACGAATACAATACTAGAAATTGCAAAGTTAATGCATAAACATTGGACAGCAAAATGCTCAGTGGGTCAGCAGGGTCAGTCAGAAACATGCGGAGAAGAAAAGATGCATGTTAACCGCAAAAGAATTATGAATTAAGGTGAAGAATTAGGTGTGAAATCACCAGGAACCATTTAGTCTCCAGCGCCACCAATTTCCAGAACTGCAACCTACCTGGAGTCTCCAGAAATACAAGCTGTCGGTTCCAGAGACTTAGAGAAGTATAGAATCATACCCAAAAATACCCCTACTGAATAAGATTACATTCTGAAGGTAGTTTAAAAATATTCAGACTGTTTATATATATATATATATACAGTGGGTAGGAAAGTATTCAGACCCCCTTAAATTTTCACTCTTTGTTATACTGCAGCCATTCGCTAAAATCATTTAATATATTTTTTTTTCCTCATTAATGTACACACAGCAACCATATTGACAGCTGTGTTGATATACTGATTGGACTTGATTAGGAAAGCCACACACACCTGTCTATATAAGACCTTACATCTCACAGTGCAGGTCAGAGCAAATGAGAATCATGAGGTCAAAGGAACAGCCTGAAGAGCTCAGAGACAGAATTGTGGCAAGGCACAGATATGGCCAAGGTTACAAAAAAAATTCTGCTGCACTTAAGGTTCCTAAGAGCACAGTGGCCTCCATAATCCTTAAATGGAAGACGTTTGGGGACGACCAGAACCCTTCCTAGAGCAGGCCGTCCGGCCAAACTGAGCTATCGGGGAGAAGAGCCTTGATGAGAGAGGTAAAGAAGAACACAAAGATCACTGTGGCTGAGCTCCAGAAATGCAGTCGGGAGATTGGGAGAAAGTTGTAGAAAGTCAACCATTCACTGCAGCCCTCCACCAGTCGGGCTTTATGGCAGAGTGGCCCGGCGGGGGGGGCCCCGACGGAAGCCTCTCCTTGGCAAGACACATGAAAGCCCGCATGGAGGACTCCAAGTTGGTGAGAAATAAGATTCTCTGGTCGGTTGAGGCCAAGATAGAACTTTTTTGGCCTTAATTCTAAGCGGTATGTGTGGAGAAAACCAGGCACTGATCATCACCTGTCCAATACAGTCCCAAAAATGAAGCATGGTGGTGGCAGCATCATGCTGTGGGGGTGTTGTTCAGCGGCAGGGACAGGACGACTGGTTGCAATTGAAGGAAAGAGGAATGTGGCCAAGTACAGGGATATCCTGGACGAAAAACCTTCTCCAGAGTGCTGCAGGACCTCAGACTGGGCGAAGGTTTACCTTCCAACAAGACAATGACCCTAAGCACACAGCTAAAATATGAAGGAGTGGCTTCACAACAACTCGGTGACTGTTCTTGAATGGCCCAGCCAGAGACCTGACTTAAACCCAATTGAGCATCTATGGAGAGACCTAAAAATGGCCGTCCACCAACATTTACCATCCAACCTAACAGAACTGGAGAGGATCTGCCCCCCCAAAAAAAGGAGGAATGGCAGAGGATCCCTAAATCTAGGTGTGAAAAACTTGTTGCATCTTTTCCAAAAAGACTCATGGCTTTATTAGATCAAAAGGGTGCTTCTACTGAAAACTGAGCAAAGGGTCTGAATACTTAGGACCAGGTGATATTTCAGTTTTTCTTTTAATAAATCTGCAAAAATGTCAACAAATTCTGTGTTTTTCTGTCAATATGAGGTGCTGTATGTACATTAATGAGGAAAAAAAAATTAACTTAAATGATTTTAGCAAATGCTGCAATATAACAAAGAGTGAAAAATTTAAGGGGGTCTGAATACTTCCGTACCCACTGTATATATGCTTATAGACAGATAAGTTGAGAGTGACTTTGAAGGACCAGCACCACATCCTCTTACACCACTGTTTGAAGAATTTATCTTCCAAAATCTGGCAGTAAGTTTTGGGAGTTCATTTTAGTCCATCTCGAGATTTTATCTGTAAAGATAATTTTAGCAGATTTAGAAGGTAATAATATGAACAAATAAAGACTAAGGTGTTTTTCACTTCCAGCCATCATGAACGATAATATATAGATTATAAGTGATTAAATACAAGATTAATAGTAGTTATTAATGTATTTGGTAAAATGTGCTTGAGAAAAAAATATAATCAGAATATCAACATGCATAATAATTATGCACGCACTGTATTTTTCCTCTTCTGCTGTCGAAGTAATGCAAGAAATGTTGTGATTGGTTATCAAGGCAGCCAATCAGAATTTAGCAACCTCCTCTCTGATTGGCTGGAATTATGGAATATTGTAACGCTGGGTTGTGTTGAGAAAGCGAGCCGTTGGCATTTAGAGAGCACTGAAGGCGGGCATCAGGTGAGCAAGCTAGTGAAAAGTTGCACTCGCAAAAGAGAAGGTCTGCACACATCCAAAAACTTATTTCAAATGCAAAATTGATTTCCGTGCGCTCTAAATACTTTCTTCTTTTGCGAGACGAACATTTTCTCCACAAAACTCAATCATGCACGTTCAAAATGCACATTTGTGCGCTCAAAATATGATCTTTCGTGCGCAGAATTGTGGCAGAATTGTAATCCCATAGTAAATGGCCCCTTTAAAAAAGCGTGCAATTTAAAAACCAGCATGAATCGCCTTTGCTGAAATCTGCCACTCTCTTGTTTCTTTGTCTTTGCAAGACGGCTGTTGATTTATGGATGCAGTGTGATCTCAGTGTGTGTGTGAGTGTGTGTGTGGCCGGTTTACGTTCCTTTGGTGCGCGTTTCGAATTTATGACGCCGACCCCGCCAATGAATCACAGACACACTCATATTGGCAAATTCCCACCTGCAGCCATTCGACGCACAAAACACACACAACACCAGCAGTTTTCAAAGGTTTTGACGTTACTTTTATCCACAACGAATTTCTTGGGAAATCAAGGCCTCCCGTGTGAACTCTAACAACCGTGGAGGAACACAAAGACAAATGCACCGTGAAATAAATGCATGTGGCCATCATCAAATAATCCCAAACTGAGATCCTCATGCATATTCTAAACGCAACAGATAACTGGCCTGTATAGGTATGCTGTTGTATACTGTTGCTGTTTTAGTTAATTGCTTGTAATCACTCGTCTCTCTAATTAATATGCTAATTCCAGTGAATGCAGCTGTTCTTTAGCTAAGCGCATTCATTCTCACTGATTGGATCCTTATACAAAGACACCCTCATTAGCAAATCCATTGCTGTTAGTTAAAAGTAGGAGTAAAGGACTAATTACCCAAAAATGAAAATTCTGTCATCATTTACTCACCCTTGTGTGAGCCTGTTGTTCGGCGTACACGTTAGAGCTATAATCTGTCACGTTTACCCCCCCCCCCCGCACCCCCCACCCCCCCCCCCCCCCCCCCCCCCCATATGCGACCTACTTTCCCACACACGCCGGTCCAGCGTGGTAGCTGGTCCCGAGCCTTGGTGCCAGGCGATGAGGATCAGAAGTATGGAGACGTAAGGGGACCCCACTTGCCCACATATGACCAGTAAAACCCTATTTAACGGTAGCAGCAATTACCGATGGGGCCTCAAAAAACTGTGTGTGTGGTGGTGTGTGTGTGTGGGTGGGTGTGTGTGTTGTGTGTGTGTGGGTTACAAGACATGATTCATCAGCAAAATTTTGTTATTGGTTTTTGTTTGCCCCCACGTCCCCGTCCTCTCCTGTTCTTTTTGTTTTCCCCTTCCGTTTTTTCTCTCTCTCATTACAAGTGCCCTGCGCCACTGTGACTTGGTTCAACACAGCCGCCCTCTCTCTTTCTCTTCCTCCTCATGTGTCTCTTCATCTCTGATATGGGTCAGTGATGGGGCGCCCTGCGATGCACCTGATCAGAAAGCATACTTAAGGACCTGCAGGCACTTTGACGTGCCACGGAGAACATTACTGTAGGAGCACAACAGTAGGGCTGCAAAATAAAAATAAATAAAAAATAAAAATCTCATTAGCAAAAATGTAGTTATTTAGCAATAAGTGTGATTATTATATATATTTTCAGTGTTTCAACTTTATTGTGGTATGGTATGAAACATGACAATTAATATTTTAGCATTTATTGTTGTACTTTATTTTTGCTTTTCAGTATTTATTGAGTTTTGTTTAATATATAGTGCTGTCAAAATGTTAATACTCGATAATGCATTCAAAATAAAGTTTTTGTTATATATGTGTGTGTACTGTGTTTTATTATGTATATATAAATACAAACACAGGCATGTATATATTTAAGAAAAATATGATACATTTGTATATTAAATATATTTATATATAATAAATTATATGAATATAAATATATAAATGTATCTACATGCCAAAATTTGTTAATATTACTGTATGTGTGTGTATTTATATATAAATAAGAAGTATATACACAGTATACTAACATATATTATGTAAACAAAAACTTTTATTTTGGATGCGATTGTGATTAATCGTTTGACAGCACTAATCTATATATATATACAGTATATATATAATATATATATATATATATATATATAGATATATCTATATAGATGTCTGTAGTAGAATGTATGAGTCTGTGTGTGGGGTGGGTGTGTGGTATATGTTTTTTATTTAATAATTGTTATAATTTTTTTTCAGTGTTTCTATTAGTGCTTTTGTGATTAAATAAAGACTGTGTGCCACAAAACAGTGGCAAGTAAACTACTAAGTTGCTGCATTCATCTAGTCATTACTTCAGGTGAAGTTTCATATTGACAAAGGTGGTGAAACTTAAATCACTGTCATTACTTGTAGTTAGAGTTGGTTGGGTCAAAGGATATTTATAAAGCGCCTGCTGAAACGAGTGATTTTGTGTTTTGCAGGTCTGATTACCACAACCTCTCGGAAACTGGATCGTGAACAACAGGCTGAGCACGTACTGGAGGTGAGACACACTCATGCTAACCCACGTTCACACACAGAGCTGCGATCCATGCTAATTTGTACTCCCTCCAAATTGCAGATCAATTTTGTGAGAGACGGGAGAATTACGACAATTTTCCCTTCATTTGAACGCAAGATTATCGACGTGTTCTGATTGAGTCCTATAGACGCCTGTTTGAAATTCAAAATGCTTGCTCTGCTAGTCTGTTAGTGTATGCTTAAGTGCCAAAGTGAATGATTTCGAGTGGGTGTTTTTGTGTTTGTAATAAAACCGATTTGTCATGTTGATCTTTTGAGAGCGAACTTGTCACTTACCCGTTCACCGTGTGATCCCTTAACACCCAAACATTACACAGACCAAACGCCCCTTTAATTTATTACAGCCCCCCCTCTTTTTTCTAATTTATTGCTCCCTCTCTCTTTCTCTCAGACAGACAGATTGAATTTGTACAGGCGTGGCACAGTAGTCTGTGAAAGGAAATGAATAAAGTGAATTGAATTAATCGTTCTGTTGTTGCTGCCAAGATGGATGGCGCACACCTTGTCTTTTTTTTTTTATTGTATTATTTAAATGTTCCACGGCAGTCTTCTGATTGGCCGGTGGCCATGTGCGGCCATGCTGATTGGTGGATGAGCGATGGGCATGTTTGCTAATAAAAAAGAAAAATGGATCGAATGACAGAAACAGGAAATGAGAGAAAAGCAGAACATGGCTCATCATCACTCCATTCTCCGAAGAGAAAAATTATGTAGAAGATCAGATGCAAAGAGAATCTTATTTCTCCTTTCCTGTCCATCTACTGTATAATCGGGTTTTACCATGAATAGTAGTGTTTACTAAGGCAAGCATCTCTTATGCTATTACGCATGCTTCAAGTTTGATCTGAGCAAATCTGCAACTTGCCCCACAATTAAATTAAATGAAATTAAAATATTTCTTGAGCAGCAAATCAGCATATTAGAATGATTTCTGAAAGATCATTTAACACTGAAGACTGGAGTAATGATGCTGAAAATTCAGCTTTGATCACAGGAATAAATTTACACTTTAAATATAGTTACAAACAAAAAAGGTATTTAAATTGTCATAATATTTCATAATTTAACTGTATTTTTGATCAAATAAATGCAGCCTTGGTGAGCATAAGAGACTTCTTACAAAAACATTAGTGTTTTGAATGTGAATGTGAGTGTGAGTTTTATCCTCATGTTCATTGCTGTGGTTTTGTGTCCAGGTGACTGTATCAGACGGTGGTCCTTCTCCCAGACACACCACAGTATGGGTGATGATCCAAGTGTTGGATGTTAACGATAACAAACCAACGTTTCCAGAGAAGGTGTACCAGGTCCGTTTACCCGAGCGCACCCGTAAACAGCGAGGCGCTCCTATATATCGGGTGTTCGCCTATGACCAAGACCTGGGCGCCAACGCTGAACTCTCCTACAGCATCGTCGATGGCAACGAGGATGGGAAATTTGTAATCGACGCCAAAACTGGTGTGGTTTCATCGCCCAAGAAACAGTTCACAGCTGGAACCTATGATATTCTTACCGTGAGTCACCTTTGACCCTTGAGCTTCTGAATGAAGTTATGCTGCGTTCACGCCATATTGTAATTACTGTAATTTCGAGATGACAGCACGTGACGTTCTACTCGGAGCTGTTCACGTCCTCGGACTCGGAATTATGCTTTCCTATGGCAACACTATCAACGCCTAAACAGAGCATGCGGTGGTCAGGTGGTACAGAGGTCACGTGGTACAAGTCGTAGCTCTCAAAAAACGTCCAGTTCACAAGCTGTAATTACGAGTTCTTCGAGGACGTGAATGCTTTTTACAAGTTGGAATCTCGTAATTACGGGAATTCCGATATAGCGTGAATGCACCTTTAATCTCGCTCATGTATGTGATTATAATACGAAATAGCGTTTTATATTATGTGACTAAAATTCAATTTAAAAAAAATAATAAAAGAATAACAAATAAAGTAAAAAAACAATACAAGTATAAATAAGAAAATTAAATTAAAACTAAGAAAATAAAAAATAAACAAATAAAATAAAAATAAAAAAGAAATAATAAATCAAGACAAAACATAATAATAGAAATATTAATAATAAATAATAAAAAGAATACCATAGACTAAATAGAAAAAAAAATTAAGTAATAATAAAAATAAATTAATATAACTAAAATAATAATAGAAAAATAGAATCAATAAAATAAAATAGAAACAATTACTAAAAAAAAAAATAAAAATAAATAATGATAAACTTGTGACCATTTTGGCCATGTGTTTAGAGCTGTAAACCACTTTGTAATGCACACTACCTGACCATAAACGAGCTTGACACCTTGAAATGGTCTGATCTATTTTGTTTTATTTTTTCCCCACCCAAATGGAGTATATAAACCCATATATTATATATTATCTATATTAGTATATACAGTATGTGATTCGGATAAGAAATAGTCTCAGAAGTGTAAACTCAAAAATAATAATTTCCAGGTCTTGTAAAACTCTCAGCATATATATCAGCTCAATTCTCTTAATGAGGGAGTTGACATTTTAAATTCCTATTTCTTGTAAAAGGTTTGTTCTTTTGTTTGCATTCAGTGCAAAGGTCAGTACTGGATGCATTCTTCCATTTCAGTTCAGTCCTTTTAATGTTCACTTGCCTGGTATTCTTGTCTTCCTGATGTGTGTTTAACCTCTGACCGCAGGTGAAGGCTGTGGATAATGGACGTCCTCAGCGCTGGGCGACGGCTCGTTTGCACATCGAGTGGATCCGCCCGCTACACCACCCAGCCCTGTTCCTCTTGCCTTCGATGAGCAGCTTTATAATTTCACTGTCATGGAAAGCGACAAAGTGGCAGACATCGTAGGCGTGGTGTCCGCTCAACAGCAAGGCTCCGCCTCCTTGTGGTTTGACATCACAGGTGAGTGCTTGGATGGGTTATGTTAATGTGATGATCTGTGCAATTTAGATTACTTTATGGACGTGGATTTTTAGCATTTAGTGAAGGATTATGGCAAAATTAATCTCAGGGATTGGAGTTTATTGTATGTTTAATTTTAAAACTTAAAATTTTAAATTATGTGTTTTTAGAAATAATTGTACTTTATTTATGATCAAAATCCTTAAATATATATATTATTTGATTCTTATGCTTAGACCAGATGGGTTACGATTACAGTTAGGTGAAATTAGAGTTGGCGGGAATGTTTGTGATTCACTGCATGATTTGTGGCGTTGTATTGCTATGTTTTGCCATTCCACGGTCACCATGGCGATTGCTTGCCGCTGTCTGTATCTATGATGATATAAGGTTTGTATACACACAAACAAACGACTAATACAATTAATATTATATTATATTGTATTGTATTGTATTACATTACATTACATTACATTATGACCAAAATTCACTGCAAAAAAGTAAAAATGCAGATTAATGACTTATACTGCCCTGATATATTATATTACATTACATTGCATTACATTGCATTGCTTGCATTGCATACATGGCATTCATTGCATTGCATTGCATTGCATGGCATTACAGTGCATTGCAATGCATTGCCTAATATCAGTGGTTCCCAACCTTGGTCGTGGAGGCACCCCAACACTGCAAGTTTTGCATGTCTCCTTAACACTAGAACCATACAACGTACGGTTTAAAACGTACATAAAATAGTTTTAATAAAACATTCAACTCTCTTTTACTAAAATTGTGTGATTTACAATCCCCTGTTGTTAAAAACGGTTTAGATAAAACCAGATCAAAAAACAGGGCATTTATACATATAAGCGCCAGCGGGTCAAATTTACCCACAAATGCCTGTATGTTCGCGCTGTCATTTTAGTACCGCTTATGTTTTAACATAGTACTAGACAACACCTTTCACTCACTGAATTAGCAGTTATCAGTTTCACAAATAAAGACAAAATGAGTAAAAGAAGGCAATTTATGAATGCTGAAGAGGTATAAGAAGCACTAAATGCCATGAGCGATGGAGAGTCTGATGGTGGGGAAGTAAAGCGTCCTGTCGGCTCAGCATCTGACGGCGATCAATATATCATATTTAGACATTTTATCCAAATGTTACTATAATGCTTCAAAATGGGGAATGATTACATTATATAATTTTTGTTTGCCATTTCTATCGTGTAGAAGCATTCTTCATTATAGTCTGCCTGTTTCCTGAAGAAAAAAAATCTGATCTGATGTAATGAATAAAACCTTTTTTTTTGATTACCAGTTTATTGGTGTTCTTTTTGTATAATTAAAATTATAAATGACATAACTAAACAAAATTAATAATTAGTTGGGTGAAGCTGTGCGCTTGAATTTGTCATCACATCATCCTATGCAATGTGGTGAATTATTATGGCTCATTATTGTCATAGGCTGTTTTAGTAATTTAAATAACATAGGTTATCTTAATATATTGATTAATGACATTGTATTATAATAGCCTGTTACACCACCTAAATATGTAGGCTATTTACTTCCTTCTAATTCTCGTTGTCAGTGCAGGCTTGTTTAGCTTAACATTTACCGTTATGAAAAATGACTAGTGTAGCCTGCACAAAAAAGCCTTGCACATAAAATAACAGGACAAAAATATAGTTGATGACTAGACATAACCATTTCATGACTCTAGACACTTCTTTGCAAAGACAGTAGCATAATACAGTGAAATAATATTTTCTTTAGCCATTCAGAAACAGCTGTCACGTGCATGGGTAAAATTTACCCGCTGGCGGTTTTAGGTATACAGCAGTTCTAGTGTTAATCAAACACACCTGATTCAGGTCATCAGCTCAGTAGGGACTCCAAGATCTGAAATTGGTGTGTCAGAGAAAGGAGACTTGCAAAATATGCAGTGTTGGAGTGCCTCCAGGACCAGGGTTGGGAACCACTGAATTGATTATATTATATTACCTACATTATGACCAAACATTCACTGCAAAAAAGTAAAAACGCACATTAATGACTTTTACTGCCCTGTTATATTATATTATATTATATTATGTCCTACAATATTACAAAATATGTTAATTTGAATAATGTTTTACAATAATATTAATAAAGTTATGTTGACTGCGGATGTTATTGAGCTCCTGTATTTGTTGATCTGGTAGGCAATGGGAGAGTCGGGTTGCAGAATGCATGGCGTTTGGTGTTCAGATACCTTCTGTTTGCTTCAGCAGCACCTGCTCTGCACTCTTTCGCTGCTCTGCCTCTTTTTTTCCTCCTCTTCTTCTGGTTCTCTTCACAGCCCACTTCCTCTCCCTTCTCTTGTTTAGTTCTTTTATCCTTCGACTCGTCATTCTTTACGTCAGTTGTTCTATCTCTTTTCCATCCTCTCTTCCTCTCTCTCACTCTCTCTCTTTTTCTAAATGCTTCGTATGGGAAGGTCCACGCTCTTTCCGTGAGATGTTCTATATACTCCAGACCGCTTGCGGCAGGAACTGTTCTACAGAAGGTATCTTTACCAGTTCAGCCGAATTCTTTTCCTCTTTTCTTTCTCTTAACTCTCTTTTTCTTTTGGTGGTTTCTCTCTTTCTCTTTTTATTCTGTGTTGTGATCTCTTCTTCTGTCTTCAACGGTCTGCCTGTCTTTCTCTCTCTCTTTCTGCATGTCCAGGGCTAAACGCTAAGGATTTTTTTTCAGCCTGCCAATTTTTTAATTTCCCCACCACAAAAAAAGTTAATTTTCATTGGTTTTGAGAGATGTAAACTAGTCTATTACTAAATAAGGTTCTTACAACAACATTTTAGATACCAGTGAAATTTCACAATTCTCAATTCCAATTTTGATGCCATAGCAAAAACTAATATAAAGTTCAAACATTACGACAGAGAAGTAAACAGTCAGTAATAAAATGAGAACAGGTAACAGCACAAATCAGTACAATAGAACAGTGATACAAAGTAATAAACAGTGCTTTAAGTTTTTCAGGTAGATCTAACACTATATTCAGGTAAGACATACTACTGAAATTCAATAATCCCATGTAAAATAGCACAGCATAGCTTTCAATGTATAAATTAAATATAAATTAAAGCTACAAAAGTTATTCAGTCAAGAGCAGTGAGTGAGTTCCGTTTTTTCTTTTTGTTGTTTAATTTTCTCATTAAAGGACACAAATAGCAGCAGATTTAATAGGCGGTTGTCACTTTAAGCCCGAATGCACAGATTCAATACACTGATATAAATGCAGGTTTTCTCAGGATCTTTAGTTTCACTTAAGACGTAACCGACCAAAATGGTAATCTTAAATGAATTCTGTGTGCATCTTTCCGTTAAAGCGCCATAAAGAAACGGTTTTCTTTCGTGCCTTATTGCACTTTAACGGACAAAAACAGACAAAAATATGCCCAAATGCCAGTCTTGGAGAATTCTCTTTCGCGTCTTAAACGGTTTTAAGTCACTTGAATGGCGAAAGAAGACTTAAAAACATGTGCAAATTATAAACTTATGGAATGACAATTTCATCAACTTTCCTGAGCGTCTTTCACGCTAACACCAGGTAATAGTGCAGTCCTTATTGTTCAGCCCTGATTTCTGTCTCTCTCTCTACCAGTCTTTCTATCTCGACCTGTCTCTCACTGTCTGTACGCTCTCTCTTTCTGACCTTTTCTCTCTTTCTGTCTGTCTGTCACTCTTCATGTGATTCTATTGGTCTCTTTCTTCTCCTGGCTTTCTCTCTCCCTCTGTCTGTCTCTCACTGTATTTATATGAGTTCAGCAGAACTGCTCTTGCTCTGTTGCCGTTTAACCATCAGCTAGCACTGCTTTCCCATTATCCTTTGGTGTTGTGCTGTATTCCTTTAATGTGATTGGTTGGGATGTGAATTTGAGGACGTGTTTTTTGATACAAATATGCGTTTTAAATGTGTGTTTGATATATTGCTGTATGTGCATGTGTGTGTGCGCTTAGCATTTACTGTACAGTGGCGATAATGGTTTAATTTGTGCTTCCATCCATGTGTGTGAGTGAGTTTGTGTATTGTTTATGAGGTACCTAAAACCCTTCTGGCGGTCGTTGATCTGCGGCCTGATTAAATGCGTCATTAAACAGCCAATCGAGTGTGCATAAAGGTCAGGGGTCAACCCAGGGTTAGCTTGCCAGATGAGAGAACACTCAGGGTGGACAGCGAGGGTGGGGGGATGCGCCGATGATCCTCTTGCGACTTCACAACGGAGCCAATCTAAAATAAACAGGCAATGCAAGGGGTGTAAGTGTATCTCTCCACCAGGTGTTACAGCAACAGGCGGCACGAGATGATTAATGCGCCCTGGGTAGAACGAGTGTGAAGAGGGAACATAACGCCCCGCCAAACACACTTTCACCGCTGTTCACATGCATAGGGTTCGAACACACTCATGCAACCTGATCTACGTCTTAAAGGAAAAATTCACCTGTAAATGACATTTCTGTCACCATTTGCCCACCCTTATGTCATTCCAAAACTGTAGCCCTATGACTTTTTTTCAGCCATAGATGTTTGTCAGAATGGTGAGAATGAAAGCAAATCGCATTAAGGGACTGAAAAAAGCATCAGAAAAGTAGTGCATATGACTTGTGCATTATATATTCCAAGCCTTCTGAAGTCATGTTTTTGTGAGCAACAGCAACAACAAAAAACCTGGGAAAGTGTTTTTAATAGTTTTAATGGTAAAGTGTTTTTACAAATGTTTAAATGTTAAAGGGTTCATATGATGCGATTTCAATTTTTTCTTTCCAAAGTTACAAGCTCTTGGTGCATAAAGAAAATCTGTAACGTTGCAAAGACTAAAGTCTCAAATCCAAAGTGATATTCTTTATAAAAGTTCAGAGTCAGCCACATTTACCTAAAACGGCTCGTTCTAACACGCCCCCACATATCTACCTCACTATGTGGGAAGATTTGCATAACGCCGACCAAAGGTTCACGCAAAGAAAGAAGGCGTAACTTTTAGTCTCAATGTAGTTTTGTTGACGCTGCAGCCATGACGTGAAGACGCTGTGTGCTTCGTTGTGAAAGCGAAAAACTACTTTTTTGGTCTTCCAAAAGAGGACCGGAAACCACCCCCCCCGGGTCCATCACATGTGGTTGCCGCTCATTCGTCGGATCCGCCGGGCGCGCCATTCTCGACCCCGCCTCCTCAGCTCACTCTATCCCGACCTCAGCGCACGCTAAGCCGAGGCTTCCGCTCACGCTAGGCCGCTGTGTTTTTCGTTGTGAAAGCGAAACTACATTTGTTTGGCTTTCCAAAAGAGGATACGACTAGAAATCAGTGGTTAAGTTTTTTTTACAACACTGTTCCAGAACAGTTTACCCCAAATATCCAGATGTGTGCAGCGCAATTTATGGAAGACTGTTTACTGATCCTGGGAGAGTAACGTGAAATGCGGGCAGCAGTTCTGACTCACAGTCTGTTAGTACGTTTTCATTTAAAGGATTTGCTACTGATGTTTCAAACGCGAGTTTTGGGCAGTAGAGAGTAGCACTTGTTGTTTGTCATTTCTATGATCACAAATGCAGACAGAGTTTTATGTTTACGCGGCGCGATGCAGTGCAACGCAATGCGTAAAAAGACAGTATAAGTCATTATAATCAGTAATTATGTTCCCACTGGATGCAACAAATGCCTCGTTTGTAATGGGTTTAAATATTTTTTTCTCGTCGCTCCGGCCTGACACGGCATCACAATATGGTGAGGGACGTAACATTTCCGTCACAAGCTTGAGGTATTCGGCCAATCACAACGCACTGGATAGCTGGCCAATCAGAGCACACCTCGCTTTTCAGACCGATGAGCTTTGTAAAAATCGGCACGTTTCAGAAAGGCGGGGTATAGAGGAGAAACAATAATGTACAGTATGTGGAAAATAATGTGTTTTTTTAATTTAAACCGCATAAACACATTTCATTAAACCAAATACACAAAATAATGTTCTTTTAAGCAGCATCATATGACCCCTTTAAGTTTTTAATGGCCATAAACTATTGTTGTCATTTTTGGTGGTGCTAGAGAATGGCAAAAGTAATCTTAATATAGGGGGAATTTAATACATACTATTGGCCAATAAATATGAAATATCAGCCAGTAATTAAAGATAATAATAATAAAATGTAAAAATGAGACATATAAACTACTTTTATGGTGCATTTTGGAGCTTGACAGCCTCTGGTTTAGTTTGTTGTGTGAATAAGATCAGCATGTTTTTTGTGTTCCTTGGAAAAAATGTTTGGATCAATGTGAGGGCCCAAAAATGACCCTCACACTCAAAAAGTGAGGGTCACCCAATAATGACAGATATTTCATTTTTGGGTGAGCTATCACTCATAATCTAACAGCTGAATTTTGCTGTGCGATGATAGTTGGTTCGTCAATCTAAATGTTTGGTTTGCCTTTCTTTTGTTGCTGTTTAATAGTCTATATGCAGCTGAGGCGCTCTTTCCTCTTTGAGCGGAGTCTGGAGAGTGTTTTTGTGTGTATGGGCGGTGTGTTTGTTAGACTGTTTGTGTAGGTTGTATAGAAATATAAAGACAGTCTTAGAAAATGGATAAATCATCTTTTTGTATCACTTTAGAGTGGCGCACACACACATGCATGAGTGTAGATGTCTGCATATATTGTGTGAATGTGTTGCATATGTAGGATGTGTGAGTTATTTATCTTGCATATGTGGAGTGTGTATTTGTGTTTTATATATGGATATATATATATTGCATATGTAGATTGTGTGCGTTTTAAATGTGTGTGCTTTACACATGGAGTGTGTGTTGTGTGGGTGTAATGAGGAAATCCCATCCTACTTATGTTTTGCACTTCAAAACCCTGTATCGCCCCCATCTGATGTACATGAGTATTACAGTGGTGTGAGTTTGAATCTGTTTTGTGATATATCTGTATATATTGTGTGTTGTGTGTGTGTGTTGTGTGTGGTGTGTTGTGTGTGGTGTGTGTGTGTGGTGTACGCGTTTTGTGGACAAATGAGGAATACATTGTATAATGACAAGGGTATGACATAGGTATTACTAGGAGAAGGTGACTTTTCAGGACATTGCTCCATGTCCCCACTTTTCAAAACGCTTCTAAATCACACAGAATGGAGTGTATTGAAAATTTGAAATAGCACAAAGTTTCCTGTGAGGGGTAGGTTTAGGGGTAGGGTCGGTGTAGGGCAATAGAAAATACGGTTTGTACAGTATAAAACCATTACGACTAGGGATGTCCCCACTTTTCACAAATTAAACCTGTGTGTGTGTGTGTGATAGTGTGTGCTTGTGTGTGTGTGAGAGAAGAGAGAGACGAGACCAAACATTAGAGAGTTCTGGTGTTTAATCATGTTTTACGTTTAATGTAGGTGGTGATTGTGTGGACAGTATGTTTGGCGTTGAGAAAGGCGTCCGGCACTATGTCATCGCTCAACCCTATGGACGCCGCAACAGCGGTCGTTTTACAACCTCACTATGGAGGTTACAGATGGGACTAAATATAGCGTACTTTCAGGTAAAACACACGCACAAATAAATAAGTTCCCAAACAGAAACATACTTAAGATACTCATAGCTCTGTTCCAAAAACATGATACTTATTAATTTACACTAATGTAATTTATTTAATAGTTTAATATTAATATAATAGTAATTATAATTGAGTGCTCTCTAATATACAGATTAATCTTATATATATTATAATTAATATTTGAGGTAATAATTCATATTTATGGTTTTATTTAATTAATATTTATAATCGGCAGCCTCCAGTACTACGTCATTGTATATTAATATTCATTTATATTAGTATTAGAATGCGCATAGCTCAGCCACATGTATGCCCAATATGTTATAGTAATAACATTTATTTTATTCATATGTAATTAATGGTAGTTATTATATGTTTATAAATTTCATATTATAATAATTCATAGTTATATCTGATTTTTTCTTCACTTGTATGCCATTTTATAAATATTATATCTATATATATAGTAATCAAAGTCAGATTATATATATATATATACATATTTTTCATGTGTATATATTAAATACATATATTATTACTATTATATTAAATAATTAATATTTTAATTTTTTTTATTTTTTAATAAAAATTTTATAAAATTCATCTATATGTCATTCATGTGTATAATCCACATTTCCTTTTTTTTTTGAGATGTCGTCTATGCAGTTTTTTTTTTTACCTACACTAATTTTTGCAATGCTTTTCTTAGTATATGGCCAGACAGATCTTAAAAGGCAGCATAATGTTTTTTATATCTTTTGGAGCAGCTTTTTTTGTCTTTCACACACTTTTGATACCTAAAGTGTCTAGGTAGGAAGTTCACTAGGTTTTGGAACAGACTTAGTGTTTGCCTGCTTAACAGCAGCTGTTTAGTCGATGTTTGATGGTGAGGGTTTGATTGATAACGTCTGTCATCGTTCAGATTGCCTATCCCTGATGTCAAGGTCCCACCGGATTGATAGCTCCGTTGCCATGGATACGAGCCTTTTTCAGTGTAATGTGAAAGGTCCGTGAAGGTCAGAGTTTAAAGGACACAATCCTTCCTGAAAGGAAAAATGTGGGAGAGTGAGGAAAAATGAATGATCGATCTGTTGATCTTTCGGAGTGGAAGCTGCTGCAGTGCTTAGGAGGAGGGTGACAGGAAGTGCTGTCACATTTATTCAGTTTATTCACTCACCATATATACAAAGCAAATTAACATATAAACACGCATGCACAAGAACATAAACACAAAAGGTAATTAATTCAAATTCAGTCAATTGCGTATTAAGCAGCACACACTCTCTGTTCCATGCAAATGCACTCCTTTAAAAATACAAAGTGCAAACACACACGTGAACAAAGAGTGCCGAAGGGAGGGTCAGAGCAAGGACAAATGGAAAAAAGATGATGAAAGCGATTGTATTCCTCTCCAAGACTTGTTCTCAGACTTGTTTAGAAAGCACCATCTTTCATACACAAATATACATTCATTCACAGTCTATATACGATATATACACACACAGATGGCGCTCAGCGTGTCTCCACAAGGCCGAGTGTGAGAGGGAAGTGCACGTCTGTTATTCCTTTATAATTAGATCAGCCAATGTGGTTCGATCTCACACGCTCACAGACACACACAGTTGTGTACTCTCACGCTGTCTGCGTGCTCCTCTGACCAGTGTGGCTATTAATACGTGTTAGCGACAACTGAGTATTTGCGTCAGCCGATTTGTTTGCGTTTCAGCATTCAATCAACTTCGATTTGTTTCGTACACTCATGGTGCGTGCAAGTTGTGTAATTTTCATTAAGTTCATTCCAGTTTTGTCAGTATTGATCAGAGAACTTCACTTAGTCTCATTGTAAAGAAAACTCCTAAAATGTAGAAAATTCGCAAACACATCAGTCGATACGAGGCTGCTTTGTTACTTAGATGTGATCAAAGTTACTAATATAATATACAGTGCTTGAATTTCATGAGTTTTCTTGATGATGTTTAGACATTTCTAGCCACTTAAAATTATTTATTTTGACAGAAAGAACATGAAACAACATTTGCAATGTGGCATTTTCAAGGGAAGGATATTTTTGTTTCATTTTATTATTTTAATAATGTTTACTGGTGAATCATTCACAATTGGACCATGAATGTGTACTTAGCAGTGTTATTTTAGTATTATTTCTATACTCTTGTAGTATATGTTAATATTTTGAATTAGCTTTTATATTTCCTTCATTTTAAGTTTAGTTAAGTACATTTTTTATTATTTGTTTATTAGTATTATAAAACATTATCTAATTAAAGTGAAAACTTTGAGTTTAATAATTTAGTATTTCAAACTTCAACTTTTATTATTTATGGCAACATATACATTTTTTTAACGTTTTTGTTTTAATATTGCATTTTAAAATTTTATCAACCTTTATGCCAATTAACAAAAACCGTTATATGTGTGTGTATATATGTATTATGCTAACGCTCAAAAGTTTGCGGATGTACAGTTAAGCTTGATCATCAAGGGACCTGCCAGTTATTTGATCAAAAAATACAGAAAAAAACAGTAATCTTGCAAAAGGTTATTACAATATAAAATAATGGTTTCGATTTTAAAATACTTTAAAATATAATTAATTCCTGTGATCAAAGCTGAATTTTCATAAGCCATTACTCCAGTCTTCAGTGTAGGGATGGGCATTTTGGGAAATTTCTCATTTCGTTAATCGATAGGTTTCAAAAACGATTAATCGAGTAATCGGGGGCGGGGCTTGTGCAGGGGGCGTGGCATGGCCGTAATGGATATAATGAAAAAATCTGAAGATTGTTATGAAAATGAATGTTAAAAATAAAATTATGACATGAAAACCTGTCTATGAAAACATGATTAGGACATGTTAGATTATGATTATGATGAAGCAATGTCATTAACAAAGAAGCAACTAAAAAGGAATAGCTGCCTGAGGTGAAGAGTGACTTTATGCCAATAAACTGAAGCTCATTCTATGACACATACTATGATAAATCAGATAACTTAGATACATAGCAGAAGTAACATTACAACTTGTATCTGCACAAAAAGATGCAAATGCCAGTGAACTTTCAGGTACGAGAGAGAGAGAGAGAAAGAGAGAGAGAGAGAGAGAGCAAGCTCCCGCCGTGATGCGTTTTCATGACAGCGCGCTGAAAGATGGGCAAGGACAGAATTTACTCTAGATTTCTATAAAGTTCTCATTAGAAATGTATGGCAGATTTGTGCTATATTTTCATCTACATTATTAAGTGTAATAGTTGTAATTAAGTTTTATTTTTAAGTTATTAAGTTAAGTTTTAAGTTAAGTTTATTAAGTTTTATTTTCCATAAATCCATAAATCACCTGCGCGTTTTCGAAGCCATATGAATTGAATTATGCCCACAAATATGACGAGAAAAAGCACGGCTGCATTATTATAACATCAGTAATAATAATAAAAATAAACATCTAAAAGCAATATAATCATTATCGGGCATTGCATTTGAGCATGAAACTAATCACTGATATACAGCGCTTTCAGCATGTAATAAATGTTCATGTTAATTAATCAGACATAGGCTAGCTATTACAACTTTCATCTGAAAAAAATGTGCCAATGCAGATGTGAGCTTGACCGAAAGTGTAACTCGGATTGCGCTTTAAAAACACGAAAGTACAATAAATTCACATTCTTAGACTACATTAGTGTCACTATTGTCTTTGACAGTCTGTCCTTCAGTGAAGAAGCAGTCTTTTCATATAGAGCATCTATTCTTGCCGTGACTGTTTTGCGTGACGGAATGTCATACTCGGGCTTAACGTAATGCATGAAATCTTGAAATCCTTCTCCGTCGACGAAACTAATGGGCAGCAAATCTTTCACCACCATTTCAGCGATTAGCTGTGTCATCTTCTTGGTTCTGCCTGCGTTGCATTTTGGTCTTACGGCAAATGATGCAATGCTCGTCTGAGTTGCCGCTCTGTTATCGCTAGACATTTTATGTGCAAATGTTAGATGATAGCGCGCATTGTACTTGTTGTAGATTTGTGTGACAGCATGGCGGGTGCACAGCTTGCCACTGAACTGTATTTCATTGCGTCTTATCAAAGTGAAGCCAGGGGGGGGGGGGGGGGGGGGGGGGGGGGGGGGACAAAAATCACTACGTGACTTTGAGGCCATGATTCTCTCTCTTCTCACATCTTTTGATGCATCCTGTGGCAAGCTAACCAATCAGAGCTCAGGGCGCCGCCCAAAGTGCTAACCAATCAGGGAAAAAGAAAAAATATATATTTTCGATCATCGTTTACATGATCGATCATCGCTGTCACGGTCGAGTACTCGAGTACTCGATCACTGTTGCACATCCCTACTTCAGTGTCACATGATCCTTCAGAAATCATTCTAATATGCTGATTTATTATTAGAATTATCAATGTTGGCAAGAGTTGTGCTGCCAAATATTTTTATTTTTTTGGAAACTGCTATACCTTTTTACGACGGCGTTTTAATGCCACGTAAAAAAATAATAATAATCTAAGATTACGAGATTAAAGTCATAATATTACGAGAATAGAGTCGTAATATTACGAGAATAAAGTCGAAATGTTTTGAGAATGAAGTAAATAAATAAATGTAAGTAATAAATGACTTTATTCTAGTAGTATTTCGACTTTATTCTCGAAATATTATGACTTTAATCTCGTAGTATTTTGACTTTATTCTCGAAATATTACGACTTTAATCTTGTAGTATTTTGACTTTATTCTCTTAATATGTCGAGTTTATTCTTGTAGTATTTCGACTTTATTCTCGAAATATGTCGACTTTATTCTCGTAGTATTTCGACTTTATTCTCGAAATATTACGACTTCAATCTCGTAATCTTAGATTTAAACATTTTTTTTTACATGACACTAAAACGCCGTCATACTTTTTCAGGATTCTTTGATGAATAAAAAGTAAAAAAGAACAGCATTTACTTAAAATATAAATATTTTGTAACAATACCATTTATTACATACCTGCTGAAATAAAAGTTTTTAATTCTTTCAAAAAAAGAAAAGAATAAAAGTACTAATGACCCCAAACTTTTGAACTGTAGTGTATAGTGTTAGAAAATATTTCTATTTTAAATAAACGCTCTTCCTTTTAACTTTTTATTCATCAAAGAATACTGAAAAAATGTATCACAGGTTCCACAAAAAATATTAAGCAGCACAACAGTTTCCAGGCACTGATAATAAATTCAGCATATTAAAATAATTTCTGAAGAATCATGTGACACTGAAGACGGGAGGTAATGATGCTGAAAATTCAGCTTTACATCAAAGGAACAAATTATATTTTAAAGGATATTAAAATAGAAACCATAATTTTATATTGTAATAACATTTTGCAAGGATTACTGTTTTTCGGTATTTTTGATCAAATAAATGCACCTGATGAGCATAAGATACTTCTTTAAAAAACATTACAAGTCTTACGGATCACAAACTTTAATGGTAGTGTTATATATATATAAGATATATATATATAATATTCTAGATATAGTTTTAGTTAATAGCAAACAACACGTGTACTTAAAGTAAATTCAATGTTGACTTAAGGTATTTATTTATTATTTTTTCACAGGTCCAATTACAGTTATGGACAACACGACAACGCCCCTGTTTTTCCAAGTCCTACCTATGACATCACAATCACGAAGACACCCCCCGGATACTGAGGTTGTTCAGGTGTTGGCGTCGGACCGTGAAGAGGTTCACCGTTTGACCCTTTAGCTACAGAGCAGCGTTGGACCCCGCAGCATCGGCTCTGCCGATCGACCCCAACAATGAAATCTACACGGCTCGCCAGAACTGGACCATGAGAGCCAGACAAAGCACATCCTCACCATCATGGTAGTTCAGTTTTTTATGAAAATACCACATAAACCAGAATGCCACAGCAACCACATACAAATGCACTAAAACTCTTAGAATGCATTAGCGTGCTTGGCAACCATTATTTGACTTGGGTCAGTAAGCAATCACTAGAATTAATTATTTGTATAGATTTCTCTATTAAACATCATTTTTTTCAAAAATTATAAATTATATATATATATTATATATATATATTATATATGTATATATATACTGTATATAAATATACATAAGTACATCGGTATATCTACACATATATATGATATATATATATATAAGATATAATAATATATACTACAATCTATATATATATCATATATATATAGAATGATTTTATATATAGATATATATATATATATATATATATAAATTTTTTTTTTATTGGACCAGTAAGGTCAAGATCAGTCGACATATATACTTTTTTACCAACTAAAAATTATTTTATTTTATTTTTGAGCGAACTTGTGACTCGCATTGATAGATAAAACAGCAGAGGTATCTTTTGATTATTAGTGTTGATAGTATACATTCCCACAGATTTGGCTCCCTCCTGTCTCTCTTTCACGCTCTCCCGATGAGTGCAGGTAGGACAGGAACAGGAGATTGCCTTTCCCTGTGCTTTGGCTGCCGTCAATAGTTTAATGTCTTCTGCACCTGTGTCGTTTCTCCACTGTGATCTAATTATTGATCTGATCTGTATCACTCCTTGTTTCCGCTCTCCCCTGACGAGGGTGAGAGACAGTGAGTGTCATATCTAATAAGCACATGGATATTCCTGCTGCCTGCAAACAGATGAAATTTGTTATTATAATCCGGAGAGAGATGTTATCCACTCCGTCTGTCAGTGAGCGAGTTTGTTTTGTGTGTATGAGTTTGCGTGTGCTTCGGTCTTGCTGTTTCCTTGTGTTGGATATTGCTGTCTCTCTCAGACAGGGAATTAATTTTTGTTTCTCCCTACTGCTCTCTTTATTTTGTCTCCATCTTTCTTGCTTTCTTCTTTACTTTGCTTCTATATTAGGTGAAAGATCAAGAGTTCCCGTACAGACGTAGTCTTGCTCGTGTCCTGATCGGTGTAGAAGATGTGAATGACCACGCCCCTCTTTTTACCATGGTGATGTATGATGGACAGGTGTATGAATCAGCGGCACTGGGATCGGCTGTTCTCACGGTGACTGCACTCGATAAGGACAAGGGCCAAAATGCACAAATCAGTTACAGCATCGACTCAGGTATGCACACGGTCACATACACTACCTGTCAATGTCTGGACAAACTTCATTGAATTTCTCATGATCTTTACTTAACTTTTGGATTAATTGATTTTGGATTTGTGTTTACATATGACATTACAAATTATTTATTTATTCTTTATGTACAACTATATAGATAAATACGTCTTAATATTTAATTTCTTTACCAACTGAATGTTTTGTTTTGTTTTTTGTTTAGTTTAGTTTAGTTTAGTTTAGTTTTAGGTATTTTAGAAGCTAATTTATATATATATATATAGATATATATATATATAGGTTTTGTTTTGGTGGGTTTTTTTTTTTTTTTTTTGTTGGTTACATTGGTGGCATTTTTTCCCACAACATATTATTTTTTTTTGATTGGATCATTTAAAATATTTAATATGATTATTCTAAAATTAGGAAAATTGTGAAAAAGTAGATGTGTACAAATTTTTGACTTTTATTTACACACATAATTTCAAACAAGCATGCAATCTAATGCATTGTGGCACGTGTGTCCTTGTATACAATAACATGCAAGATAATGCAGTAGATTTGTAAGATCTTATTTTTCTTACACTTCCTTTTTTCTCTTTCGATTTAGGGAACACAGGAAACGCTTTCCGGATTGATCCTGTTTTGGGCATCATCTCATTGGCTCGGGAGCTGGACCTGTCCAACATTGGTCACTACGTTTTGTCTGTCAAAGCAACGGATAACGGTTTTCCGGCATTGTCTTCAACAGCTGTCGTCCGAATCGCAGTCACCTTGTCTGATAATGCTGGTCCTAAGTTTCCCCAAAGTGAATACCAGGCGGAAATATCAGAAGGTGTTGCCATTGGAACTTCAGTCATCACCGTGAACGCTCTAAGTCTGTCCACCCTTACCTATGACATTCGCCACGGCAATGGTCATCGGACATTCCGTATCAACCAGTACAGTGGAGTGATCACTACGCAGAAAACTCTAGACTTTGAAACAGTTTCCTCCTACGTGCTAATAGTCACTGCAAGCAACATGGCTGGACAGGCCTCAAATGCTACAATAACTGTTACAGTTCTCGACCAAAATGATAATGCACCGGTGTTCCAACTGCTGCGTTACCATGGAAGTATCAGTGAAGGTGCTGGGCTTAACAGTGTTGTGCAGAGTGACAATGGACAACCACTAGTCATACGAGCAAGCGACACTGACCGCAACCATAATGCCCTGTTGGTGTATCAGATCATGGAAGAATCTGCCAGGCGATTCTTTGCAGTAGATGCCGGTACTGGCTCCATAAGGACAATTGCCCAGCTTGACCATGAAACCACACCTACATTCAGTTTCCATGTTAACGTCCGAGACAGTGGACATCCACAACTCTCAGCTGAGCATCCTGCAGAAGTGACCATTGAGGTGCAAGATGTTAACGACTGCCCACCTAAGTTTTCCCAGGATTCCTATGAAGCTGTCCTTTTGCTCCCAACTTATGAAGGCGTGGAAGCCCTAAAGGTTTCTGCTACTGATCCCGATGGTAATGGCCAGTCAGACCTCACCTACTCATTGACAGATGGCAGCATAGAACATTTCAGCATTAAGCCAAGCACTGGACTGTTGACTGTGAGAAACAGTACTTTTAGCAAAGAACGATTCCGCTTCAACGTCCGTGTTTCAGATGGACGCTTCTCCAGCACCACTCTGGTTACCGTCCTGGTGCATGAGGCTCTGGACAGTGGGCTGGCTTTTACTCACAATACCTACAATGCCAACATTGAGGAGAACAATGGTAACATAACAACAGTTGCTGTCGTTACAGCACTAGGGAACAAGTTGAACGAACCCCTGCGATATACTTTGTTGAATGCAGGTGGGAAATTTCGCATCAGGCCAACATCCGGTGCCATTGAAACTGTCGGAGTCCCATTAGACAGGGAGGAGAAGGAGGAATACGGACTTCTGGTACAAGCAGGCCGTGAGGAAGACCGTCTCCGTGTTGCAAGGGCGCTGGTCCGAGTTCAAGTCACCGATGTCAATGACAATTCTCCAGTTTTTGTTGGATTGCCATACTATGCTGCTGTGCAAGTGGAAGCGGAGCCTGGGACAGCAATATTTCAAGTGACAGCAGTGGACCGGGACAAAGGACAAAATGGGGAGGTGAACTACTTTCTGCAGGATGAACTGGGACATTTCGAAATGGACCGTGTGAGTGGCGAACTTCGCCTATGGAGAGTTTTCGGGGCTGATCTCTCCAGTGTGGAATATCAGGTTCTGGTGTTTGCCCGTGACATGGGAACACCACCTCTTTCCTCTTCAGTCACCTTTCCCGTTACAGTGGTAAACAGAGCAATGCCAGTGTTTGACCGACCATTCTACTCAGTGAAAGTGAGCGAAGACATACCAATATGGACTCCAATTCTGGGAATAAACGCCAGCAGCCCTGAAGGCCAGAGTGTCCTTTACACAATCACACACGGTGACCCAGGAACACTCTTCTCCATTGGATTTGACACAGGTGTTATCAGTGTCATCTCTGCCCTCGACTATGAGACCAGCCCTTCCCACAGACTCATCGTCAGAGCAACAGACTGCCTCACAGGCGCTCGTGCAGAAGTGGATGTTGAAGTTACTGTTTTGGATGTCAACGACAACCCTCCAGTCTTCGAGCAGCCCTCGTACAAAGCTGTAATTTCAGAATCTGCCATGATTGGCACTGCAGCCTTGCAGGTTCTCGCAACAGACAGTGACTCTGAGAAAAATGCAGCTGTCCGATACCAAATCATTCCAGACCGTGCCAACAGCACTGACCACTTCCACATCGACAGCAGCAGTGGTCTAATTCTGACAGCTCGCTCCCCTGGACCATGAGACCATCCAGCGCTATGTGTTTCTTGTCAAGGCAACAGATAATGGCTTTCCCCCATTGAGCACCGAAGTTTGGGTCACAGTCAATGTCACGGACACAAACGACAATGATCCAGTGTTTAACCAACTGCTCTATGAAGCCTCTGTCAGTGAGTTGGCACCCAAAGGGCACTTTGTTACATGCATCCAGGCCTCTGATGCAGACCGTTCAGATGCAGAACGCTTGCAGTATGGCCTGGTGTCTGGAAACGAAAGGATGCTGTTTGAGCTTGATGCCGCCACCGGTGTCCTCACCCTGAGTGGCCAGCGACGCATGCTGCGCATGCCTTCCACCATCACCCTAAATGTAAGCGTTTCCGATGGAGTGTTTACCAGTACAGCACAAGTACACATTCGGGTAGAGCGAGCAAATCTACATGCCCCCCAGTTCACCCAGGGCATGTGCGAGGCCGATGTACGGGAGAACGCACCAGTGGGATCAAAGGTCATTGCAATCAGGGCACAAGATTCTGATCCTGGACCATTTGGGGATGTGAGGTATGTGCTGCTCTCAGATGCTGCTCGGGATTTGTTCAGTATTGATGGCAGTGGACAAATAACGACACTTGAACGTCTGGACCGGGAAGAACGAAGTGAGATGGTGCTGTCCATTGCTGCTGTGGATGCAGGTGGCCGATCTGGATATTGCAGTGTCCGGGTCACCGTACTAGATGAGAACGACAATGCTCCACTGTTTGGCGCCTCGGAGTACCATGCAAGTGTGCGGTCTGAGGTTGAACCTGGTACCCTTGTGACACAAGTACAAGCTTGGGATCTAGATCAAGGTGCCAATGGACAGGTGAGCTACAGTCTGTACAGCGAAGCCAGCCTGCAGGTTAATGAACTTCTGGATATCGATCCTGACAGTGGCTGGGTTGTCACCAAAGGCAACTTCGCCCCTTTGCGTGGATCTGTGCTGTCCTTTTTTGTTAAAGCCTCTGATGGAGGTGCACCTGTTAGACATTCCCTTGTGTCTGTCTACATACACGTTTTGTCTGCCAATGCCCACATACCTTCCTTCAGCCAACCACAGTTCTCCTTTACTGTGCCAGAGGACATGCCCATTGGTTCCGTGCTGGGAGCAGTGCATCTACACACCTCAACTAGCCACTCTTCCTTACCAGTGAGCTTCTCAGCAGTGATCGGACAGACTCTAGAGAGTAACAGTGATGGAGTGTTTGTGGTTGACAAAGAAACCGGCATGATCAAACTAGACAAAGCACTGGACCGAGAGCTGACAACGGCCTATCATTTCAAAGTGATGGCAATGTTGCAGCAGGGACGTTTAGACGCAGTTTTGGCCATAGATGTGGAGGTCAAAGTACAAGATGTCAATGACAACAAACCATCGTTTGAGTCGGATAACTATGAGGCATCAGTCACTGAGGGTCTTTCTCCTGGGACTAGGATTCTGCAAGTGCGAGCTTTGGATCCTGATTGGGCAGCTAATGGTCAGGTGACTTACAGTCTTGCTCCACCTGGGTTGCTTGGTGGCTCCGGTGGGGAAGACATTGAAGAGCATGGAGCCTACTTTACGATTGACAGCAGCTCTGGTTGGATATCAACACTGAAAGGGCTGGACCATGAACAGAACCCCGCCCATAGTCTTACAGTCTGGGCATTTGACCTTGGAGATCCTGCTAGCCAGTCATCCTCAACAACAATAACTATAGCAGTGAGCGACTCCAACGACAACGTACCACAATTTCTTCAGCCCCGTTACTATGGAAGTGTACTTGAGAGTGATGCACCTGGTGAAGTGGTGGCAGTACTGAACACACGGGACAATGACAGCTCACCTGGAAACCGACAAGTCACCTATCATATTACAGGTTAGAACTTTTGAAACTGGCAAAAATCGATGTACACTGCATGACCTTCCACCTTCTTAATTATCTTTTTTGTCTAAGTTTCCAGTTAAAATATTGAAAAACCTTTGACATAATTTACACTTCTTGAGAAGCAACACTACATGAGATATTTAAAGGGGTCATCGAATGCATATTTTCCACAAGTTGATCTAATTCTTTAGGGCCTTAATGAGAAGTCTTTAACATTCTTTGTTTAAAATATCTCAATGGTAGTGTAAAAACACATTTTTTACCCTGTCAAAATCAGCTCTGTTTTCAGCAAGCCATTCTAGTCCATGTTGCTTTAAATTCTAATGAGCTCTGCTGACCCCGCCCCTCTCTTCCGTGGGGTGACGAGCAGACTGTAAACTTCAGCCGCGAAACTGGCTAACTAGCACGTTATTGGGAAAGGCGATTTGCAAAGATTCATTAAAAAACCTTATACTCACTTCTTCTGTTGATGAAGCTGAATCACAAAGGATTTGTGCGAATATAGACGCATTTAGGCAGTTCGGGATCGGCGCATTTCCTTCAAAACGAAAGTAACGTTAATCCCCTGCCCTAATCTCACGGAGCAGAGTAGAGTGAGGTAAATGACGAAGGCTATATGCATTACTTACATCCAACAAAAAACACTAAATCGCTTAGTCGGGAGACATTCTTTGTCTTCCCCTGCACCGGAGGACGGCGACACAATGGCAGATTGATGACAGCTCACTCAGAGCGTTTCTAAGGTAAGATGCTAGTGTCAATCAACTATCGTGGGAGGGGCCTGTGCAGAACTACGTCATTCTGACAGGAATCTCAGAACAGCCTGATTTGAGATAGGGGATTTTAAAATAGGGATTTAAAAAAAAACACTGGGTGGATTTTTATCATTATAGGATGGATGTGTACACACACATTTATGTTCAAACAACTTGTAAAGTGAATTTTGGATCCGATGACAATAAAGGTATAGATACAGATACAATTTATAATCCTGTCATCATTTATCCCCGCATGTCGTTCCAGAACACATAAGAAGATATTTTGAAAAATGTCTTGGTGTTTTTTGTCCGTCAATGGGGAACAGTGTTGTTTTGGACACTCTTGACTTTCATTGTACGGACAAAACAACTGAAACTTTCTTCAAAATGTCTTTCTTTCTGCTGTGAAACAATCAAATCATATGGGTTTTGAATGACATGTAAATGATGACAGAATAATTTTTAAATGCAAAATATGCCTTTAAGACTTCTTTCAGAGTACATTTTTTATGTTATATATAATAGTTGTTCGGCTGTTTTCACTTGTTTTAAATGTAAAAAAGTTAAAATAAAGTCAAAAAAAAAAAACATACCAGGCTATATGCAAAATACAAATAAAAAGATCCATTTATAAGATAACAAGTCTTACTATATAAAACATAATATATATATATATATTTATATTATATATATATATATAAATATATAAATAAAGCCAAATCATTTTTTGCATTAAAATTGACAGTTTTGGTTATTTCAGCTTCAACAATTTACATGCATAAGCGACAACCATGCAGTCTCCTTACACAAACATTTTTAGTAGAATGGAAGTAAGAATACATTTTCTGTTCCAGCTTGACAATGTCCCATACACAAAATGACATCCATAAAGAAAAACTGCCTTTTTATGCCCATTGTTTTGAATATGTTCAACAAGCACATATAGTTTGAGTGTTGTCATACCATTGGCCGTGTACCGTATCTCTGTGTATTCGTGTGTGCTCTCAATCTAAACATAGCCTGATTTTCTGAAGCCCTGTTCAGCTTGTAAGCATAATGTAGAACAACGCTATTATGGAATGTCAGAAGTCCACAGTAATTACACCTCATTCATCCTCTCCTGATAGTGGATTATTCGCTCTAGGGCAACTAGCTAGATTTTTGCGGGAGGACGCAGACTTACTTCTTGCTGGAGTGCAAAACCACACTCGTTTTATAAGGATTTTAATAAAGCTGTGATGCAACTGCATGCAAATTACACCGGTGGGGATTTGCAATATGGAAGCGCATCACTTCACAAACGGAACATAATACAGTGACATTTCCAAAAGCAGTAGTTTAGGTGGATAGCGTCTTAGAAAAGGGCAAATATAAACCTCCTCCTTATCAGCATCTAGCTCAGCCAGCTTTAAATATACCTTTATATTCAGGAAGTGTTGAATACCTTGCTTGGTGACAAGGAACAGATTGCACACACAAACACACACATACACACCTTGCACATGCTCCTAAACAGCACACACTTGTAAATTAGGCGCTCAGAAACTCATAACATTGAATTAGGGAACTGCCTTGTTCTATAATTCATGCTTTTTCACACACACACACACACACACACACACACAGAAACACACTTCTCGGCCTGAACAGAATTTCGATTAAGCTCAACTTTTATGCTGTGATCATGATTTAGACTGTGCTACCACCAGCAGGAGCAGTGTTTTTAACAAGATTTACCACGCACGGCACAACACACACACACACACACACACACACAAGCACACTGACTCTTACCTAAATTACAGCCCTGCAGCATTGAAACTAAAGTAAACATTGTGACACTGGAACTTGTTTAGTTGCTTATTGTTGGTGTGTGTTCTGCTGAGGATTGATTTCTGAGTATTGTCTTTCTCTGCCATATCTAAATATTGATTTACATATACATTTATGCATTTAGCGGACACTTTGGATAAAAATGACTTACATTGCATAAAGGTACACATTTTACATCTAAAATAAACTAAATATAAATGTATATAAAATCTACAAAAAATAAGAATAATTCTTATATTATCTATCTATCAATATTAATAATAAATATTTAAATAAGTTATTATGTAATTTTATCACTTTTTGTTCACTTTTCTTTATACATATTTTAAAGCCAAAAGAAAGAAACTACATAAAAGTGAATAAGCAGAAATATAAAATACCAAAAAGTCTAAGTATATATGTCTCAATGCTTGATATAATGATAAATATGTAAATACATATCTAAATTAAGTATCATTTTTAAGTGGGTTAGGGTTAGGCGCACTTTTGGTCTACTTTTATGATGTTGTTATATCTTTTCTTTAGTAAAAAATATTCATTCCATTGATTGTAACTGCATCAAAAAATGCAGCCTTCAGAGAGAAAGTCTAATACATAAAAATGAGTGAACTATCCCTTTAATTAAATCGTAGCCCACGGAATGTAAGCTAAAGTAAACTTTGTGACACAAGCCCTTGTTTAGGTGGCATGTGTTCTTTTGAGACAAGGCTCTATCCTTTTCTCACTCGGTCTCCTTCCCTACAGTCCACACTTTCATAACGTTTAAATCCTCTAGTTCAAGACAAACTCAAAGGTCAAACAGACTCTAATGCACTTCTCACAGCCCAGCGGCACAAACTGGCTCAGAGAACTGCACACCGTATCATTATACACACCGGAGGGAAAGAAAGAGACAAATATACTAACAGATTTGAGTTACCCAAACGTCTTTATTCTCTTTAGGAAGCGAGAGCATTGTGTGTAAATTCACCTCTCAGGGTATTTTACTGCTGTGTTCAACAGAGCACAGAGCAATTAAACCGTAAGCAGTTACTCTATGGTAGTTAATTGGATCATTTGAACTTTTATTTAGAGGTTCTTTGCTGAAAGTCATTTAAAGGTTCATAAAGGATGAGTTAGACCAGTGCACTGTGTATCTCAGCTTAAGAGTAGAGCTGAATATCCCCGCCGTAACAGCTACAATTTAACAGCCATTAAATAGCTCTTCATGTTGCTGCCTCGTAAAGGTGAAAGGTCACTGCATAAACACTAATCGACCAGAACTGACTGGAAATGGTTGGAAACACATCAGTTGAGTTTAATTGTTTGACAAGAAGTAAGAAAGTTGCTCTTTGAGAGATATATTTTATGTACAGTATTTGTGTATATAGTTGATTTTCAAAGCTATAAGGTCTGTGTGTGACCAGATGAAGTACTGTACCAACTATAACAATTTAAAATAAAATTCAAATCAAATTTATTTTCCAGTGCTATGTGACCATCAGTAAGTGTAAGTGTATTATATATTTTTGCATTTTAATGTGTCGTGCAATTCAGTACAATTCTATTCACATTCGTTCTGACCACAAACACAATATTTTAGTTTTTTTGGTTCGTTTTTTTTTTTCTCTTTTGTGTTCTATTTTTTTTCCAAGCATCCATACATTAACAAAAGTTTGATGTATCTTCAGGATATCTTTATACATTTAAAATGATTATCGGTTTTTGAAAGAAGTCTCTTATGCTCACCAAGGCTGCATTTATTTGATTAAAAATACAGTAAAAACAGTAATATTGTAAAATATTATTACAATTGAAAATAACTGTTTTCTAATTGAATATATTTTAAAGTGTAATTTATTCCTGTGATGCAAAGCTGAATTTTCAGCATCATTACTCCAGTCTTCAGTGTCACATGATCCTTCAGAAATCATGCTGATTTGCCGCTCGAGAAACTTTTCCTATTATTATCAATGTTAAAAAAGTGCGCTTAATTTAGATTTTTGTTATTTTTGGATAAATAGAGAGTTCAAAAGAACAGCATTTATTTGAAATGGAAATATTTTATAACATTTCAAGTTTATTGTCGCTTTTAATCAATTTAATGCATATTTGCTGAATGAAAATATTACTTTCTTTTTTTTTTAAAAAGAAGCGTACTGACCCCAAATTTTTATGGTACTGTATATTGCATTATGCCACTGAAAATTTTAAAATATCATGTGATTTTGAATGTGATAAACCACACCTTTGATTACTGTGCTAGGACACCTGTGTGAACATTTTATTTCAGACAAATAGGGTCAATTTTTAAGTGTCCAAATACTTTGTGTATGACAAAAACTTGGGCCACTGTGCATGAGTAAAAAAAAAAATAGTGTGCAAGAAAATCAAATGTAAGGTTTCAAGCTATCACTTATAAAGCACAGAAAAAGCATGCAGTTATGAGAAAGTCATGCTGAATACTCCCTCAACCCAATGAGCGAGAGTGTGGGATGAGAGAAATGGAGTCGGAAGACGTCCAGGCCTTTGTTGACGCGTCTCTGATAGAAGCTGCTTTGTGTTATCAGCCCCCAGCTGAGATAAATTACACTCTTTTTTAGATGAATAAGGCAGCGTGTGTTTGTACTATGAGTGTACAGTAATTGGATGCTTGTCAACGTGGCTGCTTTGATTAAAGAGTCATTTCCATTTAACTCTCGCTCAGCCTCTCGTTCTCATTTCTTCTCTCTTTTCACCTCTATCCGCTTGAGGTTTAAAAGATGACCTGTCCTAATGAGTCAGGTACGGCTGCCGTCCGATTGATAAATCAGGAAGGCTGTAATGAGGACCTAACTGATGGCAGTGGTGATAATTTAAATGTGAATATAAAGAACTGATTAGTATCATACTAATGAGTGTGCCATCACTGAGAGGACTAATGCAGGTTATTAAGACATGCAGATAATCCTTGAAGTGAGCGTGTGTGGATTTTATTGTTACTTAAATAGTCACAGACTATTGAAAGAACTAACTGTCTGCTGTAATTTCTTGTGTGTGTGTGTGTAGGTGGTAACAGAGGCGGGGTGTTCGCTCTCGGGTTGGTTCAGGGAGAGTGGAAGCTGTACGTTAAACGACCGTTAGACCGCGAAGAACAAGAACGGTACCTCATCAATGTCACGGCGACAGACGGACTCCATGTTTCCACGGCAACCGTAGAGGTCATGGTCATTGACACCAATGACAACAGCCCCGTCTGTGACCCGGTGAGTTAAAACCCTAAAGTTCATTCGGGGAAACATGCAGAAGTCATTGGCTCTCCTGCTGTTTTTTCAGTTGGTTCAAAATCTAATTAGTGCATTTTGGACAGTTTCAAATCTCAAACATGAATGATTACAAGCCAAAGCCAGGAATATTTTTGGAACAGGTGAGTACACTTACAGCAGCCAAGCAGTGCAGGGGAAATTATCTTTGAGCTTAAAACATGACCTTTTTAAAATAAGGTCAAACTGAAAATCAGGCCAGCAGGGGCCATTTGGATTGAGTCACAAAACTTAGTGAGCTGTCTAGCTAGATAGCATTTTTGAGCATTATAAGTGTATAATATTTGGGGAAATTAAATGTGAAATGTTTATACATGAATGAGATGTTTAAATGTTTTTGGATATAGTTGCATTTGAACTAAAATGGTCAAAAATGGTTGCATTGCAACATGTTGATTGCAAAACCGAAGATTCAGATGTGCCCAAAAACATTCAAATCAAGGCTTGAAACACCGCTATTATGGTCCAAACATTCAGACATGCCTATGATGGCCAAAAAAGATTGCATTGAAAGTTTGACTGTGCCTACGATGGCCAAAAGCATTTGAATGTCCAAAAATTTTCAAATCAGATGTTCAAATGTGCCCACGATGGCCAAAAATGTCTGAATGCACCCATGCTGGGCCAAAATGATTCAATCAGATGTTCTATATGATGGCCAAAAATGATTGAATTGAACATATGTGAATGTAGTTGTAATGACCAGAAATGTTTGAATGTACCAATGATGGACAGAAACGTTCGAATCAGAAGTTCAAATGTGTCTATAATGGACAAAAATGATTGAGTTGAATGTTTGAATGTACCTACAATGGCCAAAAATGTTCAAATGAGATGTTCTTCCATGCCTTTAAGGGCCCAGAATGATTCAATTTAATATTTAAAATGTACCAGTGATGGCCAAAAAATGTCAGATGTGCATATGATGGCTAAAAATGAATGAATTGAATGTTAAAATGGACAAAAAATGTTGAATGCACATTTGATGGCAAAAAAATGACCAAATTGGATGTTTGAATGTACCTGTGATGGGTCAAAATCGCTCGCATGCATATACTGTATGAGGTCAGAAAATTTTCAAATGTATATATGGTGGCCAGAAATGATTGAATTGAACATTTGAATGTGCCTTCAATGGCAAAAAAATATTTGCATGCACTTATGATGGCCAAAAATAACAATCAAATCAGATCATTCATATAATGACTGAATTCAATGTTTGAATGTACCTACGATGGGCAGAAATGTTCGAATCAAGTGTTCAAATGTGCCTTCAAAGGTTAAAAATAGTTCCATAATTGATCATTAGTCCTGCAGACCTCGGTGTTTAAAAAACCGCTTTCCATTTTTGGCACTGAAAATATGAGCAAAGAAAAGCTCTTGACTCTTTACATGCACAAGCCAACCTGAATTTGAAGCCCGGAGCTGATCTGAGCTCTGTAATGAGTGTGTTTGTGTCTGCAGGCCGTGTACTCGGTGTCCGTGTCTGAAGATGTCACCATAAATAAGCAAATCCTCCGGGTCAAAGCTACAGACACTGACGTGGGCGCAAACGCACAGATCCAGTTCTCCCTGTTCGGTTCTGGGGCAGAAGACTTCATCATACATCCACACACAGGTTTGTGAGTCGGGTTTGAAGAAATGTCCTGTTTATAGCCTTGTTGTTTGCTTACAAGTCTCTTTTTCATTCTGTAGGTGAGCTGAAGACAGCCGCGGTGCTGGACCGGGAAAAGGTTGCGCGATACTCTCTGGTTGCCCGAGCGACAGACAGCGGCGGTTTGTGGTGTGAGGCTGAGGTGCTGGTGGTTCTCTTGGACGTGAATGACAGTCCACCGATGTTTAACATGCCCCATTACACCGCTAGTGTCTACGAGAACACCGCCACTAAAGCTCTGCTGACCCGAATACAAGCCATAGACCCTGATCTGGGTACGAGCATGTCATATTAATGCATCTGAGTTTTGACAGCATAAAAAAATTACAATTTTAGTTAGTAGTAGATGCTAAAAGGTAGTTAACTAGCCTAGAACTCCTAATATGCAGCTTATATGCAGTTAAAACTGAATGGATTTTGCATGTGTTTTATTTTGCAGGTGTTAATCGTAAAGTGGTCTATTCTCTTGTTGATTCGGCTGACGGGTTCTTCTCCATTGATAAATCATCCGGGATTGTTGTTCTGGAGCGTTTGCTGGACCGCGAGGTTCAGTCCTCATATCGTATAATGGTCCGTGCGTCAGATCAAGGCGTTCCAGTTCGCCTCTCTTCCCTTGCGAACATAACGATCACAGTTTTGGACATTAATGACAACCCGCCTGTGTTTGAGAGGAGGGACTATCTGGCCACGCTTCCTGAAGATGTCGCAGTTGGTACGGAAGTGGTACAGGTTTACGCTGCGAGTAAAGATATTGGCACCAACGCTGATATTTACTACAACATCCGATCCGGAAACCAACAGGGCCATTTCACCATTAACATCAACACAGGTGAGATGCATAACATGAGATTTTTGTACACTAAACAGAAATGTTCAAATGAGATGATAAATATATAATGGAATATACACACAATTTGGAATAATTACGTTGTTTGTTTGTTTTTTTTCGTTTTTTTTTCATAATTTTCATAAAAGTTCAGACCTGACCAAAAATGTTTGGATGCACCTGTGACGGCCCAAAATAATTAAATCAGACATTCATACTTGCCTATAATGGGCAAAAATGATTGAATTGAATATTTATGTTGCATCAGTTATGGCCAAAAAACAGTCAAATCCGATGTTTATACATGCATATAATGGCCAAAAATGATCAAACTGAGTGTTTGAATGTGCCTATGATGACCAAACATGTTTGCATGTACCTGATGCCCAAAAATGTTCAAATCAAATGTTCATACATGGCCAAAAATGATTGGACTGAGAATTTGAAAGTGCCTACAATGACCAAAAATATTTGATTGCACCTATTATGGCCTAAACGAATGAACTCAGATGCTTAAATACCAAATTAAACATTTTAATTTAATTTAAAAATATTAAAACATTGCATGCAAGTAACCCTAAGCCAAACCCTAACCATATAGTAAGTACATGTAGTTAATTAATATTACTCAGTACTTAATGTTTAATTACACTGTAACAAGGACACCTTAAAATAAAGTGTAACTGAATGTTCCTATAATGCTGTAATGTTCCAAAAATGTTTAGAAGCACCTATGATGGACAAAATGTATCAAATCAAATATTCATGTGCCTATAATGGCAAACAAAAAGATTGAATTAAATATTTGAATGTGCCTGCCAGTGTTGGGGAAAGTTACTTTTAAAAGTAATGCATTACAATATTGCATTACTCCATTATAATTAACTAATTGCGTTACTTTTTCTGAAACTTTTTTGACAAAGGTAAAGGCCCTTTCACACCAAAAGTGAAATGAATAAGCCTCAGGCTGAAGGAAGTGCCTCTGCCTCTGCATTTCACTCCCAATTTCTCTCACCCCGAGGACAGGAGAGATGTCAGTGAATAAATGGGAAAACGACATAACTTGCGTTACTTATTTTGAAAAGTAACTCCGATATTTCATTGTAAATTTAAAAGTAATGTGTTAGATTACTAGTAACTAGAAAAAAAGTAATCTGATTACGTAACTCACTTTACTTGTAATGCCTTACCCCAAACACTGGTGCCTGTAATGGCCAAACATGTTTGAATGCACCTATGATGGCCAAAAATTATCAAAAGTTCATATGATGGCCAAATATGATCAAATTAAATGTTTGAAGGTGCCTATGATATAAGTGCAGAATATAAAAAGTATTGTTATAAGTTATTTTTGTTTATATAATATGGACTCTGAGTTGTACCATGTTTATCCCTGTGCCACGTACAGGTGCCATCTCTGTATCTCGACCGCTAGACTTTGAGTCCTGCAAGGATTATTTCCTTACAGTGGAGGCAACTGATGGCGGGACTCCGCCCCTTAGTGCTGTTACCATGGTGAACATCAACCTGACAGACGTCAATGACAACGCCCCCATGTTCAGCCGCGACGCCTACAGCGTGTCCATCAGCGAGGACGCTAACATAGGAGACACCGTAGTCAAGGTAACCCGGTCATGAAATTCATATCAGTCCTTTTTTTGTGTCTTTGAGATCCACATTATAATTTGGTGATTTGTCGTGGTTGCCTAGGTGACCGCGGAAGACGTCGACAGCCAAGCGAACGGCGACATCCTGTATTCCATCGTCAGCGGCGACCGAGAGAACCAGTTCTTCATCGAGCCAATCACAGGCCAGATCAAAGTCAACAAGCAGCTGGATCGAGAAACGGTGAGGAACGTGGGACATCGCCACAGCGACTGTTACCATGACAACCGAGTGATAGAGAAATAAAGGCATTAAATAGGACAAAACCCCCACAAAGACTTTATTTTAATTGACACTGATCAGGGAACAGATGAAGAAAAGACGAAATCAAATCCTTTACGGCAGAAATCTACACAGGAAAGCCTTTAATAACAGACACTGTGTCATAGTGTTTCATTTAATATGAAATATTCTCCATGTGTATGAGATTAAGATTAACGCATTACACCTGTGAAACCTGATAAAAAAAAAAAAAACTGGAGATGATGATTTTGGAGTTTGCTCTAGTAAAGCATATGCTTTAATCACTGATTAAGTGAGTTAATTTTTAGAAATATATATGAATATTAAAAATTATATGATTAATATTATTTTTTTTAGAAGATTTTTATATATAAAGTTCATTCAAAAGTTTGGTGTTAAGATCTTTTTTTCTTTTTTTTTTTTAATTATCCCTGACGTTTATTTATATCAAAATACAGTAAAACCGTGATGTGAAATTTTTAACATTTAAATAACATTTTGTATTTTATGTTTATTTTCATTAATCCTCTAATTTTCATCATTCGTATTTCAGTCTTTTTTCTTATTTGAGCCTTTTTTTTTATATAAATGGAGGTTAAAAACCCATTTTTGGACTTTTTTGTAACTTTATAAATGTCTTTACGGTTACTTTTGATCAATTTTAATGTATCCTTGCTGAATAAACGTAATAAGTTCTTTAAAAAAACAAAATTACTGAAACCAAATGTATTTTTTACACCCTGTTTATTTTAAACATTTTATTTAAAGTAAATAAATAAATAAAAAATCTGGCTTGATTTGGCTAGTGCGACTTAAAGGCAGGGTATGTGATTTTTCAAAAACACTTAGAAAACTGATTCGGGCCAACTAGCAAAACAAACTTTTAGCCAATCAGCAGCAAGGGGCGTGTCTACTCATGATGCGGAGAAGAGAGCGTTCAGTGCATACGACGGACATTAGCCGAGCCGAGCGACTGAAAGATAGAGATGGCGGATAAAAACAAAGAGGAAAACTTCCTGGCGGAACGTAAGGCAATAAGTAGGACCTGTGTAAATATCGGATCGGCTTTCCAGCGCTGGAGAGAACTCAAGGAGTGGAGGCCTGCGATCGGACGCCGAGGTTGCTTTGTTTCTTCTCAATAGGTGAGTAACACCGTGTCTACAACAGCAAAAGTCTGCCTACACTGGACGCGATCAAACGACCGTTGAAAACCATTTGAAATGTGTGTCAGCACGTCATAAATAGAGCCCGGCAGCAGTTTTCTGTCGGGGATTTGTCGCGTCGCACCGCGCCGCTCACGTCCGTAGACACGGTGTAACATTGGTTTTGCTTTGTTTCACAGAACTAATCGTTGCCTGGGTTGCGTACGTATATGTGGGGCGGAGTAATCAAAATAGGGGCAAGACCCTTTTGGGGTAGGGGCGTGTTTGTTTTGGTGATTTCAAATATCAACATTGGCTACCAGAAATCACTTACTCTGCCTTTAATGCTATAGAACTACAACCACTAGATGGCGCCAAAGCATTTTTAGATTACATGCAGACTCTCCTTTGTACTCAAGTCAATTAGCTTAATGAAGTCATTGTTGTCTTCAGCTTCCTGAGTGTGTTCAATTATAGATGGTTAAAAGGGGTCAGATCATTTCCAGGCTCTTTTGAAATAAAACTTTCAGTGTAAATCCTCTATAAAGTCCATTAATTGTAACTAAGCTGCAAAAAGAGAAAGAGAGAGAAAAATGATTCATTTAGAAAGCGAATCCCTTCTGAATAGTGCTTAACATTATAAGTGGAGTTTAACATTTAAATAAAATGCCACAAATGTCTAAAATACAGTGCCTTCAGTGAAGAGAGAAGAAAAGCAGATGAGAAATAGCAAAAAGAAGAGAAACTGACAGCAAGTTACAAAACTAGATTGTGTGCCTGTATGTATGGAGCTTCAGATCATCTGTCAGCCTGTCATGAACTATTTATGACACAGTCAGAGTGAAAGAGAATATATAGATGTGTGTTCATCTCTCTTTACTTTGTACTTTCTTTTCATCTCTTATTCTGTACGTTTTAAACCTCTCTCTCTGTATCTGTAGATGGCTGGTTACTCGTTGTCCGTCAGAGCTCTTGACAGCGGGACGCCTGCGATGTCCTCAACCGTTCAGGTCAACATCGACATCTCTGACGTCAACGACAACCCGCCCACCTTCACTCCAGCCAATCACACTGCAGTTATACAGGTGAGATTAAGAGTGGCAGGTAAATCAGCCAATCACGTCCAAGTCATTTCGGCAGTTTAATGTGAGCTTTACTCATCAACAGGAGAACAAGCCTTTGGGAACAAGTGTCCTACAGCTGTCCGTCATCGATAAGGACGCCAGTCACAACGGCCTGCCTTTTCATTTCCGAATTCTATCAGGAAATGAGGGGGCGTGGTTTAAACTGGATAGAGAGGGGCTGTTGACATCCAATCAGGTGTTTCGTAGGTCAGAAGGCACAGAGTATGTCATTCATGTACAGGTAAAGAGAAATTCTTGGCAAAAATTAGTAAAAAGTATGTTTGAAAGTCTCTTATGCTCATCAAGGCTGCTTGATTCAGCCAATCACTGTCCACTGTTTCACCCCATAGGCCAGTGATTCAGGCAGGCCGCCCCTGTCGTCTGTGGCACCGTTTTGGTTGCGTGTGAATAAGGAGAGCATGCACAAGCCCAGTGGGCGTCACCGTTTACCCTGCCACATCGTACCCCTGGCTGACGCTGTTCCAGGAGGTGTGATCGTCAGATCACACGCCACCGACCAGGATGCCTTTTGATATTCCACCTACGGACACACACACCAGCAAGCGCCCTATTCAAGGTATATGTGTGTGATCCAATGCTTTCCATTTCCTTTGTGCACGCATCGCATTCATATTTTGACAGTTTTTTCTTCAGTCATTCTCATGTTTTAGATTGAGTCCATTTGTTAGTCCACTAAGCCCCCACAACAAATTATCATTCAAGTCATTTTCATTCAGTTTATTATTATCTTCAGTTAATATATTTCTTATTTAAGTAATAACACAATTATTTACGTTGAGACAGTTTGAAATTTAAATAAATTATTAAGTAAAAATAATAAATAATTAAAAAATTTTTTTGTCTAAAAAATAAATTACGTTTCAATCAAGTTCTGAGCATGACTACTCATCTTTATTTAAGCATTTTTGAATGATCGTACAGTAATTAAAACAATGAAATGGGTATTATGTCAAAACCCAAAATGTTTTCAAATCAAAACTGTCATAAGCTCCTTTGAAGTTCATGCATTTTTAAATCATAGTTTTAATCGTAATTCATTCCATTTTTATTTCTCAATTTCAACCTTTTCAACATAAACTTTTAGATGTTTATACCATGGGAGAACGATTAATTCATTTGCCTACATCCAAAGGTCGCCTTATAGTTTAATTCATTTGACTTAAATTTGTTAAATTATTTACATTTTTAGAAGGTTAATTTACCATTAATATTAATTCCAATTTGCAGATATGTAGATTACAAATTATAATTTTATAATTATATTTTTATTTAAATTTATACTAATTTCATATGAAATAAAATAATTATATATCATTATAATAAAATATAGTTTTGGTGAATGTTACTAAAAAATATATTGTTTTATTATTTACTTTACTCCATCAGACATGGTCAAAAACAACAAAACTCTCATTTTGATTTCATAGGCTGAATCTAAATTTTGTGAATCTTATTAGATGTCTTATTGTGTGTTTTTTGACGTGTCCATCTTTTTCTCTCGCAGGTGAGTCCTCGAGACGGTCGAATCATCGCTCTGAGCGGGTTGGACGCGGGCCGCTACAGCCTCAACGCTACAGTAACAGACGGCCGCTTCACTGTGAGTGTGCCTGTGAGCGTGCATGTGGAGCAGGCCTCGGCCGAGATGCTCCACGATGCCGTGACGATCCGTTTCGACCGCGTCTCCCCTCACGACTTCGTATCCCGTCACCTCCCCTCGGTCACACGCGTCCTGTCCAGCGTCATGGCGACGCCCCGGCCCGACGCTCTGCACGTGCTCAGTGTGCAGCCGGTGGAATCCACAGGGCAGCTGGACCTGCTGGTTGCCGTGGAGACAGAGGAAGGAGGCGGGTTCTACAAGGCGGCGTTGGTGACGCAGAAGCTGAGCTCTGCGCGCCGCCAGCTGGACCAGGTTCTGAGAGTCTCAGCGGTGCTGGATAAGAACTGCTCGGGTCTGGACTGCAGGGAGGCCCAGTGTGAACAAACCATCACGCTGGACTCGCACAGTCTGCTCACGTACAGCTCCACCAAAACCAGCTTTGTGTCACCCAAGTTCCACAGGAACACCCGATGCGTGTGCAGCGGTGAGTGTGTCTGTGTCTGAATTTTATTTGACTATGGTTGATTTTAAACCAGTGGTTCTCAACATTTTTGATTAAAAAGCCCCCGTTTTCCAACACAGTTTAGCAGATGCTTTTATTCAAAATGACTCACAAAAGAGGAACACAATATCCATTCATATAGGCTATTCATGGTATTTGTGCTGTAAATATGACCAAACATTTTTTAATAGAATTTCTTTATAGATTTAATTAATAGAATTTTAGTAATAGAATTTGTTTATTTTAATATAATTGTTTATAGAAACTGTAAGTATTGATATTTAATTAACCACAATTCAATTTGTAATTCTTGAAGTTTCAACAAGTATGTTATGAAGGGGGGGAAACATAATATTTCAGTCTTGATTGTACTTTTAATTTATATTGAAGTTAGATTATTTTAATTTATTAATAGTTATTTATTCATTTAAGTAATTTTAAGTCATCCTGTGGCATTCTTGGAATTTTTCTTTTCGTGTTTACATACTTATTAGGGTTATAATATTGAGTCTCATTCAATGATAATTGTGCTGCAGTTGTGACTAAATACACAAATAAAATGAACATAAATGTATGTGTTTAGAAAAAGTTCTTGCACAAAATATTCAAGGTGCAAATGCATAAATTTGTTCTTACCTTTGTTATACTGTTGATACATGTACATTTTGTTTGCATTGATATGCATAGCCTAGCCATGTAACCGATCAAGCTATTTCATAATTGATAATCCTTTTGTCATTGTGTTTTTAGCAATAATTTATGTAAATTCATATAAATAGACATTTTGGCATAATTTATGATTCTAAGGCCATTTTTTAAAGGTCCTACATTTAGTAGCTCTAGGTTGCTACACACCTCACCATATCATTGTAGCACGGTGTTGATTCTCACTGTATACAAAAGCAGTTTTGACCTCTATCAAAATTACTACATTCTATCAAATGTTCCTTAACACAAGGTTAAAAGTGGTCTTAACTCATTGGTGAAGTGCAATGTGAAAAGCCCTTAATATTAAACATGCAATTACAAAATGACTCTCTTGAACACGGGCCACATCCTTGGGCTCAAAAACAGCAGGAATAGAAAGTTGTCATTTAAATTAGGAAAAATGTCTGGTGGCCATTTATCCATATGTGACCCTGGACCACAAAACCAATCTAAAGGGCCATTTTTCAAAATTGAGATTTATACATCATCTGAAAGCTGAATAAATAATCTTTCCATTGATGTATGGTTTGTTAGGACAATATTTGAAAATCTGAGGGTGCAAAAAAAACTAAATATTGAGAAAATCGCCTTTAAAGTTGTCCAAATGAAGTTCTTAGCAATGCATATTACTAATCAAAAATTAAGTTTTAATATATTTACAGTAGAACATTGACAAAATATCTTCATGGAACATGATCTTTACTTAATATCCTAATGATTTTTGGCATAAAATAAATATCGATAATTTTGACCCATACAATGTGTTTTTTGCTATTACTACAAATATACCCCAGCGACTTAAGACTGCTTTTGTGCTCCAGGGTCACATATAATTCAAGGAAACTGTACACTACTATTTGTGTTGCAATAGTAATTTGTCCCTCTCTTTCGCTCAGACGGGAGTTGTTCTGCTGCGTCGGAGGTGTGTGTGGACATGAGATGTCCCGGTGACATGCAGTGTGTGGGAACGGACATCAGCAGGGGGCCGTACGTGTGCCAGTGTCCGCCGGGCAAACTGGGAGAGTGTGCAGGTATCTTATAAGCCCTGTGTGAAAGCTCTTTAAGTGTGATATTTAATGTGGCACCTTCTTACAATAAGAGCTGTTTCCTTTTCAGTGACTGATGTTTTGTGTGTACGTTGTTCAGGACACACCTCTCTGAGCTTCTCTGGTAACAGTTATATCAAGTACAGAGTGACGGATGGAGAGAGAAACGGAGAGATTAAGTTAGCGCTCCGCATCAGAACGCTGCAGAGCACAGGAATCGTTATGTACACGCGTGCAGATCCGTGTAGTGTGCTGAAGGTACACACAAACACACATTTATAAAGCAAGTGAAAAGAGTTATGAAATCTTAAAAAAAACACTTTTTGAGGGGTTAACAGGTATGAACACTACCAATCAAAAGTTTCAAGATTTTTTTTTTTATGTTTTTAAAAGATGTATTTTCAGCTCACCAAGGCTGCATATACTTGCTATAATATACAGTAAAAAACTGAAATAATATGAAACATTATTATCATTTATAATAACTGTTTTCTGTTTGAACTTTCTAAAATGTAATTTATTTCTTGTGATCAAAGCTGAATTTTCAGCATCATTACTCCAGTCTTCAGTGTTACATGATCCTTCAGAAATCATTCTAATATGCTGATTTGATGCTCAAGAGACATTTATTATTATTAATATCAATGTTGACAACAAGATACATTTTTTCAGTATTCTTTGATGAATATAAAGTTCAAAAGAACAGCATATATTTGAAATAAAAATCTTTTACTGTCTTTACTGTCACTTTTTGATCAATGTAATGCATCCTTACTGAATAAAAGTAATAATTTCTTAAAAATAAATAAAAAAAAATTACCACAAACTTTGAACACAATAATATTAATAAATATTTTGATTGTTGGTGTCAAATTTTGAGTGTTGGATCGTTCGATTGTTTTTGGAGCCTTTTTTGTTAAAAAAACAAAAAAAAACTAAGTTGAAGATAAGTTATTGATGCACTTTTCCTGATTTGATTCACTTCCTGTTCACAAACTCGATTTGATTTGATTCAATTCTGATTCGTTTTGGTGTATTTTAGTACATTTATAGTGGTTGTTTTGCATACATGTTCTTACATTTAAATTTGCTTACGTATTTTTACATTTAAACTCTCGGCTAATGCTTTAAATTATACAGGATCATTTTTTTAGACTGATTCAAAGCAAGTCTTTTGGAACTTAGACAGGGCTCCAGACTGCGCCTAAAAATAATAAAAAATATTAATTTGCGAGTGAAGTTTTTGTTGAGTTCGCCACTGGCGACTATATAAATGTACATGTTATGACTTAAAAATGTGCATGTAATGCCTTTTTTCCTGCTTGTTTTGCGATCACATCTTTTGTTATGTTGACGTGATAAACTGAGACAATGCGCTGACGGCACACCTGCTGAAATCAGCTCCAGTTGAGAGAGAGATCGAAAATGACGGAGGCGTGTATGATGTAAAAGTGCGGAAAAGCACAACTTGAACAAACTGCAACAGGTAAAGCTGTCAGCTGTGTGGACATTAACAATATCGTTAATAATTCTCGTTTATAATAATTCTCGATACTGATATGGCTTCTTGTTATCAAGATCTTTAGTCTATATGCTGTGTTCTGTTAATGTGTGAACTTCATATTATTTGTAGCGCACTTGCCGTCCAATAATCGCAATAAGCTTTGTGCTCTGTTACCTTTTAATAAACAAAGTATCAGCTTTAAAATTCTGCCAGATTCATAACGAAATTCAAACAATTAATACCGTTTTGATGCTCTTTAATGTAGCACGAGTGATCGCTGTGACACATGACAACATTTATAGGATGCTTTGAGGAGGAGCCCAAACTACACTCAATGACCAAGTGATGCTGATAGAATTATGGTCAGTGATATTGGCACAGATTCTGTGTAATACACAGTTCTTTGTGACTGTATATAGTTCTGAAGTTGGAAAAGACATTTAGTTCCCAGGACATCTACAAGATGGATTCAAATGCTGATGCTGTAAAAGGAGGGGAGACATAAATACATAACAGTATGAAATGTTAAGGTGTTGAGAAAAAAAAAGAAATGAAACACGTTTATTCTGTTGCACTTAAAAAAATAATTTGGTGCCTAATTTTGTTTCTTATAGGAGCCAATGGCTCCTTAAGTGTTTTTTTTTTTTTTTGTCTGGAGCCCTGAACTAATCATTAAAAGAAATGTCTCATAAGAGTAATTCATTTAGGGCAGAGTTTCCCAAACTGGAGTATGCGAAGGAAATGCAGGGGTTGTGTGTTATTATATCATAAAAATGAAAAATTTTCATATATACCTTTAAAATAAATACAATCAATGTACCATGAACATGCAAATCAGTTGTTAAATTATAGAAATATTAGCTTAAAATCTCAGGGGGAGACCAGAAGTTGTACCTTAATATTTTAGGCAAAAAGGAGTTTGAATGACACAAAAGGAGAGAATCTCAGGTTTAGGGAATCGCGCTACACTGGTCACGTTATATGTTTGTTTTTGCATGCCATTCTTTCACAGTGTGATCTTTTTAATGCATCACATTTAACATAGACCGCGTCTGCATTTGACTGACAGATCGAAGAGGGAAAGCTGTGGTTCCAGTTGGATTGCGGCAACAGTCCCAGGAGCATCGGGATCTCCGGCCGTCCGGTCAACGACGGGAACTGGCATCACGTGGTCCTGGAGCTGCGAGGAAACTACAGCAGCCTTTCGCTAGATGACATGTACGTGGAACGGCGACTGGCCACGACTAAATACCGACCTCTGGGAGCAGATTTGTCCATTTATTTCGGAGCGCAGGTGTCGCCCCCGGATGCCCGTAGCTTGACGGAAAGGAAGGGTCCGTGGGTCACCAACGGCTTTCAGGGCTGTTTGGACTCTGTGGTTCTGAACGACAATGAACTCCCGCTGCAGAACAAGCGCAGCCCGTATGCAGAGGTGGTGGGACTGACGGATCTCAAGTTGGGATGCGTTCTCTATCCGGATGCGTGTGCCGCTCAGCCCTGTGTAAACGGTGCCACCTGCGTTAGCCTGCCATCTGGAGGTGAGAGAGTGTGTGTGTGTGTGTGTGTTTCCAAACCCTGCTTAACTCTCCAGAAATGTCTGTTTTTAGGATTGTGCCATGATTCATCTTAATGTTATAATTAATCCTCCTGGTCGCTTCAGTTACTCTCCAGTTAATCTGCTTCTGTGATGTAATTACTCTGGTTAATAAGCTTTGCTCAGTTTTGGGTCGCTTCTGTCTGCCGAGTGAAGCTCTAATTCACATCTACTGCGTCTGATGGAGACCAAATGACCAATTATGATGATTAAATCAGCGCCTGCTTTCCACATGCTCTCCAGTACATCTCATCTCATCTTCTGTTCGGTCCTTGTGTTTTCTCTCGCATTTCTTCTCATCTTGTGTCATCTCTTTTCTTCACATCATACTGTCTCTTCTCACGTCATGTTTTCATCTATTCTCTTCTCTGTCTCTTCATGTCAACTTTCTACTCTTCTCATCTCATGTCCTTTCTAGTCTCTTCTTGTCTCGTCTATTCGAAATCTCATCTTGTTTTCCTTGTCTCATCTTCTCTCCTTGTCTCTTCTTGTTTTTTTTTTTCTCTTGTCATCTCATTATCATCTCTTTACTTCTTGTCTCGTCTATTCTCTAATTTCACACCGTCCTGTCTCTTCTCTCCTCGTCTCTTCTGCCTGACTTTCACTCGTTCACTGGCTCTGATGAATGGAGCAGTGTGTTGTGGGAGTTGCGGTGTTGTGCCGTACACATCCTCTCTGTAAAGGTCGATTGTGCAGGAGTGTCTGGCAGACGTATCTGTTTGTTTGTTTTTGTGGGGAGTCCTGATAAAGCCAGCGCACTGTTTACTCACTGACATTTTCCACGCGATTTCCCACCGGCGTGTGAGCGAGCGTGTGTCTGCACGATTGTTTTGCAATTCATGAACAAGCCCCATCTCTCTTGTGTGTCTCTCAGGTTATTCGTGCATTTGCAGCGCTCTGTACACCGGAGGGCACTGTGAGACGGAGATCAGCGTCTGTATGCCAAACCCGTGTCAGAACGGCGGCGTGTGTAAACCCATCGGAAACGCCTTCATCTGCAGCTGCAAGAGAGGATACACCGGCGCAACGTCAGTTTACCAGCATTTCAGCTACTTTGGTCTTAGCTGTTCAGTTTTTGATCCCAAAACATCCCACATGATGTTTTAAAGAATTTATATATTTCTATACTTAAATATGAAAAAAAAATTAATAGTATTACTTATAATTACAAAATATTTTTGACCATAAATATCAATATATATAGTTGTTCATCATCTAACGATTTATATATCGAGGGAATATGCACTTATATTTATAAATGTATTTTTATTTGTATCGTGTAATATTCATATTTTTAAATATAATTATTTGTAAAAAATGTCCCATATTAATTAGCAAGATAATGTAGCTTAGGGTTATGTATATTCAGATGTAATTATTGTATCATTTAGCATGATAATAAAAAATTATTCAATTTGGACTTCTTGTTATAATAATTATTATTAATTTATGTTTCATATATTACCATTCTATAATTCTATCTCTCTCACTCTCATAGACATGTCTCATAGACATTTTTAAATTATAATTGTAGTGTAAATTGTAAAGTTATTAGCAAAATAATGATACCGGAGGTATTATTTAAATGTATAATAATGTTCATAATTTTAACATATATTAATATAGAATTATTCAATTTAACCTTACTACCTATAACAAATCATAAGATATTTATTATTATCTGTTATATCTTATTATTAATCATAAGATATTATTATAATATTTTTGTAATTATTTTCATATTTAATATATTAACAGTCATATTCTCTCTCTGTCTTCTCTCTCCTCCTACACACACACAAATATATATATATAGGTTAGTAAACAAGCATCCAAATATTGTGTGATTTTCTTTTTTGTGTAGCTGTACACAATGACGCTGTGTGTGTTTTGGATGTAGGTAGTCAATTAGATAGATGAAATTAAAGGGATAGTTCCCAAAATTTAAATTCTGTCATTAATTACTTACCCTCGTGTTGTTTCAAACCTGTAAGACCTTTGTTCATTTCGGAACACAATTTAAGATAGTTTTGATGAAATCTGAGGGCTCTCTGACCCTCTAATAGACAGCAAGGTAACTACCACATTCAAAATGGTCCAGAAAAGTACCAAGATGATCGAAAAAGTAGTCCGTGTGACATCAGTGGCACAACTGTAAAGTTACGAAGCTACGAGAATACTTTTTTGCACAAAGAAAAGTCAGCGCCGCCACACGCTCGCATCATGATACTGTCGTGAACGCGTGTCCAAAGTAACGTAGTAGAGACGAAAATGTGGAATAAAGTCGTTATTTTAGTTTTCTTTGCTCACAAAAAGTATTCACAAAATTCGCAAAATTTAAGTTGAGCCACTGATGTCACATGGACTATATTAACAATGTCCTTACTACCTTTCTTGGCCTTGAACGTGGTAGTTACCTTGCTGTCTATGGGCGGGTCGAGAGCCTCAGAGTTCATCAAACATATTTAAATTGTGTTCCGAAGATGGAGCAAATTTTTAACGGGTTTGGACAACATGAGGGTGAGTAATTAATGACAGAATTTTCATTTTTGTGGGTAACTACCCCTTTAAACTTTCCAGTCAAGTGCTGCAAACATAATTTAATAACCAGCATCTGTTCCATTCTAAAACATGTACACAAGTCTGTTTGTGTTGGCAGCACACCATGAAAAACTGGCACAGGCTTAGCACTGACTTGTTTGCCATGTTTGCATACATATTCATACTTACTTGTTCTCCTTGTACATTTTTATGCAGTCGGTGTAATGTATTTCTCAGTTGTCCTCGCTGAAGGGAACTGTAGCGCTATTTGTGGCCACAAGATGGTGGCATCAATCTATCTGCATGTGAGCAGCGTTAGTCTTTTTTAAAGATAGTTTCAAGCCTCTCTGTGCATGGAGGAGATTAACTGCTGCGTCTCCCCCCCCCCCCCCCCCCTCCCCCTGCTTAGTATGTAGTTACAGACCACAGACAACTTTTATTTGGTCTTTTAGCACTGCTGAGGCAAATACACACAGACATCAGAACACTTTAAAGGGGTCATATGATGTTGCTAAAAAAGAACATTTGTGTATTTGGTGTAATGAAATGTGTTTATGCGGTTTAAGGTTAAAAGGTATTTTCCACATACCGTACATTATTGTTTCTCCTCTATGCCCCGCCTTTCTGAAACGCGTCGATTTTTACAAAGCTCATCGGTCTGAAAAGCGAGGTGTGCTCTGATTGGCCAGCTATCCAGTGCGTTGTGATTGGCCGAATACCTCAAGCGTGTGACGGAAATGTTACGTCCCTCACATACTGTTGATGCCTTGTCCGGCCGGAGCTATGAGACAAAAATATTAAAACCCATTATGAACGAGGCATTTGTTGCATCCAGTGGGGACATAATTACTGATTATAATGACTTATACTGTCTTTTTACACGTTGTGTTGCATCGCGCCGCGTAAACATAAAACCATGTCTGCATTTGTGATCGGAGAAATGACAAACAACAAGCGCTACTCTACACTGCTCAAATCTCGCTTTTGAATCGTCAGTGGCAAATTCTTTAAATATGAAAATGTACTTACAGTCTGTGAGTCAGCATTATTTGTCAGCATCATAGACTGTATAAAAACAGGTCAACATGCGCACCGAAGGGGAAACAGGGGAACTGAATTCCCCGGAACACCGGCATTGTAGTCTACTCTCCCAGGATCAGGAAATGGTCCTCCATAGAATGTGCTGCACACAAATTAATATTTTGGGTTGAACTGTTCTGGAACAGTGTTGTTAATACAACTTAACCACTGATTTGTAGTCGTGTCCTCTTTTGGAAGACCAAACAAAGTAGTTTCGCTTTCACAACGAAGCACACAGCGTCACAAACCTGGGCAGCACAGCGTCACATACTACAGTGAGAATCAAAGTTATACCTTCTTTCTTCACGTGAACATTTGGGCGGTGTTATGCAAATCTTCCCACATCGTGACGTAGACATGTGGGGGCGTGTTAGAACGAGGCTTTTTAGGAGGGCGTGGATGAGTCTTAATTTTTAAATAGAATATCTCTTTGGGTTGAGACTTTAGTCTTTGCAACGTACTATGCACAATCAGCTTGTAACACTCAAAGAGAAAGGAAAACTTGAAATATGAATTGATATGACCCCCTTTAAACACGGGCCTTTCATGCACTGCAGTGTGTCTTATTCCACACTTCGAACCCACCATACACTTGTCTTTCACAGACGTATATGGGCCCCTTGAAGACAACATGAATAACATTTTATCATCCATTATGACTGTATATTATATTATATTATATTATATTGTGTTCTTTAATTAATATATATATATATATATATATATTTTTATATATATATATAAAAATATATTAACGTAAAATGTAAATTAAAGTTAACTTAAACCATTTTTATTTTATTTTCAGTTATTTTAGCTTATTTTACTAAATAACTAAACAAATAAACAACTAATAATAAACAAATTAATAATAATACATATCAAAATAAATAAATAAAAACTATAAATAAAAACATGAATAAAAACTATATAGCCTATAAAAGAAAACATAAAAATTACGAGCAAAAAATAAATTACTAAAACTTGACAAAAATGTTAAGTGACAACAGAAATATTCAAACATAAAATGCTAAAAACTTGATTATATCATATACTAAAATATCTTCTATCTATCTATCATATATATATCTATATATTTTTTGTTAAAACATTTTTTTTTATATATAATAATTATATATCATTTATATCATATATTAAATATAAAAAATATACACAGTTAATTTTAATTTTGTTTTATTAATATTTTTTTCTCATCTGTGTCCCTTGGTTCCTCAAACCTTTTTATAAAGCATGAAGTTTGCATTTTGATTAAAGTTTTATAAAACCCAGCAATATGTGTTATGAGGTAAAAAGTCGCATTTGATTTCAATTGTCTTTATGACCTTTGAAACATGGGAGTAGCTCCCACAAATGGCTGAGAAAAAATTTGGGATTTTTTTATTTATTTATTTTTTGTCCTCCTAAAACAGCTCTGCAGTGCTTGTTTCCAGAAATCTCACAGCTCCAAAATCCTTCTCCAAATGTCTAATAAAAATCTATTCTGATAGGCTGTTATTGTGTGGTGTCGCCCAGCATTTTCACTTTCACTGTAGACAGACGGATTACTTTAGGCTGTAAACGTATCCCATCATGCCTGCTTTCAGACACAATGTCAGTTTTTTTATAGACTGATGCATTTCTGCGTCACAATAAAAAAAAAAAAAAAAAAAAAAAAAAAAAAAAAAAAAAAAAAAAATAAAAACAATAAATTTACATTGGCAGGCCTAAACTTCAGTAAAAACCCAGTGGGCCACAGTAACCAGCGAGTGTTTATTTCTCCTCTGCAGTTGTGAAGAGGACGTGAACGAGTGTGAACGTGAGCTGTGCGAGAACGGCGGCGTGTGCGTCAACACTTTCGGCTCGTTCTACTGTAACTGCACGCCGGGTTTCGTGGGCAGCGCTTGCTCCATTCGTCCCGTGCTTGTTCCGGATATGCAGGCTGGCCACGCCTACATTGGGAAGGAGGAGCTTATCGGCATCGCCGTCGTGCTCTTCCTCATCCTCACCCTCATCCTCCTATTCATCGCCTTCCGGAAGAAGGTATTCCAGAAGAGCTATTCGCGGAATAACCTTTCCATGATTCAGGATCCGGCTACGGCTGCCCTGCTGCACAAAGCCAACGGTGGGCACTATCCACCTCTACGCTGCGCCATTGGAGAGCCAATCAGCTTGTACATGGAAGGAAGTCTTTCGTGTCCTCCTCAGGTCCCCGTTAGGCCGATGGCATACACGCCGTGTTTTCCCGGAGACACTCGGGGAACCCTGGAAAAGCGGCCAGGTGACGGCCGAGGCATGGAGCTGACGGAAATGAGCACTTTCCATCCATCTGAGTCGCCGCGGATACTGGGCGGGACCAACCGGAGGGGCGTGGTCGTGTGCAGCGTGGCACCAAATCTGCCGCCCGTTTCGCCGTGCCTGTCTGACTGTGATTCCCTACGGAAGAGTCCCTGGGAAGAGGAGGGTGAGACATATATCTGTAATATCTTTGTTGTGTTTGTGTGCGTTTTAGAATATGAGAACGGATTGCAGTGACAATGATTAGTCAGCGTTCTTTAATCGCTCCGATCCGAATCCACTCCAGGTTTTCCATTTGCAGCTAGAGCACAGCTTAAAGAAATCTCACTCCGATTTCGCTCCATAGCAGATTTTCCACCTAGTTACTGCTCCACACATTTATTATACTGATAAATTTGAATATATTATGTGAATGTAATATTAATAGGAGACGAACAATAGTAACTGTGCATGTATATTCCAACTTTTACTTTGAAAAAACACCATCAAATTCACATCAAATAATCAACATCAAATTATTAATTTTTATTTGGTATATTTGATCGTTTCTCTGTAGTACTATTTCACAAATTCTATTGTTATTTTATAAAAAGTAAAACATATTTACCCAATATAATATTAATGGCCATATATGATTGTAAATAAATAGCAGAAATGAAATACAATAGTAATTATTTCATGTAGAACAAACTCTTCTTTGCAGGGGTTTTTTTTAATCCTTTTAAAAAAAGAACCCCAAATGAGAAAAAATCAATTTATTATTATTGTTGTTTCATTTAAATTGCTCATTTTTTATTAACTTAATATTTATAAACATTTGCTATTTTAATCATTTTTCCAGTAATATTTCCCCAAACTTTTGTCCATGAAAAATATTTAGAAATATAATTGTATTTTCATATATTAAATTAGATTAATATTAATAGCTGAAAAATGATAGTAAGGTTGCATATGTGCTTGGCATATATCAATTTAAAACCCAAATTAAGAATATTCAAAGAAAAATGATTATAATTATTATTTTTATTTCAAATTGCTCATTCATCCGTCATTAATTTTTACTAGACATTATATTTCCAAATTAATATTTCCCTAATTCCATCTTCTTTTATTCGCACTGTTAGTAGTCTATTTCAAATTGTGTGTGAGTTATTGCTGACATCAGTTGCAGATGTTAAAGTGTATTGTGGTTGTGATGGAGTGCTTTGGGAGTGATCTCAGCCAGAACATGCTGACCCTCTGATTATAAAAAAAATAAACCGTTTCTCGCTTCAGGCAAAATCATGCAACTCCTCTCTGCATCGCTCACATACTCTGGTGTGTTTGCACGAGTATGTTTATGTGTTTGCCAGTATGAATTTATCATACGGCTTTGATCAGTTCATGCCCGCCAACTGTGAAATCCATCTTTCCCTTAACATGTCTTATTTAAACGTCGCATTTAACTGCATTTAACCTCATGCAGCTCAGTGATTGGCCGTTTCCCACACACACATATGCTCGTATCTCAGTAACCCCCCTGAGGCTTTTTGGCATGCACATTTTGATATTCAGACTCTTAATGAACCTTACGCCAACACAAGCAACTTCATAGCATTCAAATCTTATGCTGATGTATCAATGGTAAAGCGACCTATGACTGCTTTCAGCATAGATAACACGACCTGCTGCCAGATTTCACGTTATCAGTGTATGCAGTGGCACTTTTATCTTCTAAAACTCAGCTCCTTTCCCTGCTGTGACAGTTTAGGCAGAAGCGCACAGGATCTGGGGGGAAAAGCTTATATTTGTTAAAACTGTTTCCATCTGCAGCTTCTCACTAGCTAAGTTCATTTTGTTAATGGTGTTTTCTGTAAATCAAATCGAAATACATTTTCATATGAGGGCTACAGCCCATATTCAAAACCGAGCTGCAGGTTGAAACAGTTTTATGCAATGAAAGCTTTTCAGATTTTGCTGCATTTAAATGCTGCTTTTTGTAAACCAAGTCATAATTACATGGAAATAGATCTATAATTCTATAAACAGGCCCCCACAGAATCAACAAAACTTTGCAGAATTGAAATACCCGTCATTAAAGTTCTACAGATCCCTTGTTTATCCATTTATTTAATGTTTTAGAATTTTATTTTGTTTATTTTTATTTCTGCTACCAATAAGGGTAGTATTCCTAGATCTGATTAATCCATTTTAGATTGTGTTGTTGTGGGTGGTGTGTGGTGTGTGTCTGTGGTGCTTGTGTGTGTGTGTGTGTGTATTTTGTCTGTTTGATGTTATGTTTTTTTTTTTTTGTGTTAGGTTTCGTAGGCACCCCTAAATTGACGGCAGCGTTTCCATTAGGCGTATTTTCAATTCGCAATTTCAATTTGCGCAATTTGAAGGGTAATGGAAACGCGCCTACTGTAGCAGCCTGGGATCTTAAACATGACTTTATTTCCTCAAGAACCAATAACCAGATTGTAACTGGTTGCCATTTTTGTGTGCATGCATCAAGCGATCCGTGAGCGGCCCACGGGAGTGCTTTTGAGAGTCAAAACAATGGGAAAAGTCCAAATAAAAAGCATTTCCCTTAAGACTGGATATAAATCTTCACATCAATAAATACTGAGAGGAGAGCAATTATGGAAGTATGTATATGGGGTCCGTTTAGTGGAGAAGTTGATGGCAAAAGCCATTTTTACTCTGGTATTAAATTCTCCCTCATCTGAATCCTCCGAGGCTTTTTACCGCCCATAATTACTTCATTTTTCATTTTCAGTCCTCTGTTCAAACCCTCTTAGGTCTTAAAAATCTCCACCTGTGAAACACGAAGTGAGACAGTTATATGCAGCTGTTCTAAGCAGCCGTTTCTGTGACACCATTAGAGGAAAGATCAAAGGAAAAATGTTCGGGAAAAGAAAGAAATTAAAATGCACACAACAAGAGATGACTTCGCGTATACAAGAATGGCATGGAGATTCGCCCACAAGCTGTTCGTCAACAAAACGTGTGTTTGTGTGTGTGTGTTTACTGTAAGTTGGCTTTTGATGTTTGATGTCCTGATCTTTGTATTCAGGTAAAGTGGATTTGCTGGAAGAAGTCACATGTTTCTCTGGCAGTAACAAGGGCAGCAACTCCGAGGTCCAGTCGCTGAGCTCCTTTCAGTCTGATTCCTGTGATGATAACGGTAAGTGTGTGTGTTTACTGTTGCTCCTGCTCATCGTGAAAGGATAAAACAACATGCATCTTTCTTCAGGACTCTTCATGCAGTCATCCTCATCGCCAACTTGTAAATTTAGTAAAAAAAAAAAATTATGAGATGGATGTGAGAGGTGTGTGTTTGTGTGTGTGTTGCTGCTTTCAAGTCCCTGACCTGATACTCTTTTTCACAAACTATAATATAGCAAGGTTTACAATTGATTCTTCGTTTTTGCTCATTTATTAACCATCATTTAATAACTTAGTATCGAACTTACACTTCGTAAATTGTCTCAAAGCGTTTGAGTTATGAGACATGAATGCTCAGCTTAATTTTTTGCTTTATCACAGGACAGACTGGCCAATCAACTTCTGTATCACAGTCACTGTTAATGATTATAATAATAAATACCCATTTTTTAAAGTCCACCGATTTTAAGATATATAAATTATTATTATTTACTACTGATACAGATAAGATTTTTTTGTTATATTTAACTGTCTATACTCAATATGCCAAATTGTTCATTATACTTTAATTATACGTTAATTATGCTTAAATCGGTTATGACATCAATAATCAAAAAAAATAGACTGACCATTAGCATATGTACATGAATATTTTAATAAATAATTGATAGAAAAAACCTTCTAAAATATGTCATTAATAAATAATACATAAATAATGAACATATCTCACTTAAACATACATGCCTATTATTTTAAAAAGGTCATACAACGGATTTAATTATTGCTTATAAATCTTGGCTAACCACACTAAATAATTATACTAGGAAAATTAAAAACATGTAAATAAATTAAGAATTATTATTATTTAAAAAATTCAAATGTATATCATTTAATAATAATAAATAGTAACAAATAATTGAAACATCTCACTTAGGCGTGCATGACTTTATTAAATCAGTTAATTAAAATTTAAAATATAATATTTATTTATGCAAACCTTACCATTTTTAAATCTGTTGAAACACACATGTATTGTAAGATGCTATGCTTTAGAAACTCCCAGAATAATTTATCGATGACCTGTATTAACAATTTATCTGGTAAGTAAAACGTGGGAATATCAGAAAAAAATTTATCGTCTCTACCAGTCTCGTCTGCCATTATTCTTTAATTGTCTATTAATATAAAATGTTGTAATTGACTTTAATTTACCTCTCTCATAAATTTGTTAAAAAGATTTGTGTGTTTGTGTGCGTGCGTGCATGTGTGTGTGTGTGTTGATCACATCATCACCATCTCTTCTCAGATTCGCTGGAATGATGTCATGCTTGCCTTTCATTGGTCACATCTAATTTCATCCGCAGCCAATCAGGCCACAGAAGCTTCTGCAGTGGACCAACAGTGTTATGGATATTGTGGAGTTGATTCTTCTGTTTGTTGGTCTGGTGTCCAGTTGGTTCTTGTGGCGTGGGAGTGTGTGTGTGTGTGTGAGCGAGTGTGAACGTGCGTGTGAATGTTTCTGACTGGTCTTCATTGCTTTCTCTTTCCAAGCTTCCATAGTGACGGTAATTCGGCTGGTCAATGATGCAGTCGACACGATTGAGAATGAAGGTACTCTTTCTCACCGCTGGACTCTGAAGCATCTTCCTTAAAAGTGCTTGAAGACTCATGCACTAACCTTTATAAACATAGCTGAAACACACTCTCTCTTTCTTTCTCTATTTTTTTGTTGTTTACACACATACACATTTACTTAGAAGTATATATGTGGACCATAGACTTTAATTAGGGCTGGCACTCAATTAAATAATTAATCACATTGTATGCAGATTAATAATTTGAAGTATTCATGATTAATTGAATATCAATATTTGATATGAAAAGCCCTCAAGTAAAGATAATTTAATTTTATCACCATTTCACATGAATATGTATTTTTTTATATATAGAATTACATTTTTTATAATCATCCAAAATTACTTTTTTAATATAAGATTAGTATGATTGCAAACGAAGACCCCTGTCCCGTAAAGAAAACGTTTGGAACTTTTTAGTTGCAGTCATTAAATTTTATTTATACTTTTTATTGCTGAACTTGTGGGGGTTTTTTTCAGTTCGACGTCTTTCTCAAAGGGTTGTCCATTTGCTTTGTTCTTCCTCATTTCTTCCCCAAACTTGTTAAGTCACTACAAATCCTTACGTTATTAAATACTGATTTTGTGTTGTGTGTGTGTTTGGTGTGTGTTGTGTGTGTGTTGTGTGTGTGTTTTGTGTGTGTGTGTGGTGTGTGTGTGTTTGTGTGTGTGTACCTGTTTTTCTATTCTGGTGGGGACTTAAACCTGAATACACACAGACTCAGGGGGACTCGTGTCATGGTGGGAACCTAAATTTTGGTCCCCACGGGTACAAAAGCTTATAAACCACACAGAATTAAGTTTTTTGAAAATCTAAAATAGCACAAAGTCTCCTGTGAGGGTAGGTTTAGGTGTAGGGTTGGGTGCTGACAATAGAATATATGTTTGTACAGTAAAAAATCATTACGCCTATTGATATCCCCACAAGGATAGCTGACGAACCAGTGTGTGTGTGTTGTGTTTGTGTGTGTGTGTTTGGGTGTGTGGTGTTTGTGTTGTGTGTGTGTGTGTGTTGTGTGTGTGTTTTGTCAGATTACTCATGGAAGAAACGTCACCCCAGTCAGCAAGATGATCCAGCAAACACACACGAGTCCCTTCTCAAATTATTTTCGCTGACGAACACACACCTACAAACACTTCCCCAGATCATGTATTACCCAGAACGGAAGAGCACACATCTTGCAAACACACACGTTTGAAGTTGTTAAAAAAAAGAAGCTTTTCAAGTGTATCTTCAAAGCTAGACATGCTGAAGTAATGTAGGCTGATGAGCTTGTTTGAGCTTTTCCACTTTGATTTAGAGGTTATAAATTTCACAAACTTCTGCATCTCAAAACTAGTTTATATTTACATATTTTTTAAACCAATTCATATTGTCAGAGTGCTGTTGTATAACTTGATTAGGGGGTCCTATTATGCTCTTTTACAAAGTCTTGATTTTGTTTTGGGGGTGTACTAGAACAGGCTCTCATACTAGGTTGTTCGAAAAACACATTATTTTTCTCATATTTTACATTATTACAAGACCTCTCTCCCAGTCTGGCATGAACGGCTCGAACATTTCCTCTATCAAATGAAGGCCGGCCTTCTGAAACTGCGAAATTTGTTGTGATTGGTTAGCTGGGCCATTGTGTGTTGTGATTTGGTTAGCTGGGCCAGTGTGTGTTGTAATTGGTTGGCTGGGCCAGTGTGTGTTGTGATTGGTTAGCTGGGTCCGTGTGTGCTGTGATTGGTTAGCTGGGCCAGTGGTGTTGTGCTTGGTTGGCTGTGCCGTGTGTGTTGTGATTGGTTAGCTGGGCAGTGTGTGTTGTGATCGGTTAGCTGGGCCAATGTGTGTTGTGATTGGTTAGCTGGGCCAGTGTGTGTTGTGATTGGTTAGCTGGGCCAGTGTGTGTTGTGATTGGTTAGCTGGGCCAGTGTGTGTTGTGATTGGTTAGCTGGGCCAGTGTGTGTTGTGATTGGTTAGCTGGGCCATTGTGTGTTGTGATTTGGTTAGCTGGGCCATTGTGTGTTGTGATTTGGTTAGCTGGGCCATTGTGTGTTGTGATTTGGTTAGCTGGGCCATTGTGTGTTGTGATTTGGTTAGCTGGGCCATTGTGTGTTGTGATTTGGTTAGCTGGGCCAGTGTGTGTTGTGATTTGGTTAGCTGGGCCAGTGTGTGTTGTGATTGGTTAGCTGGGCCAGTGTGTGTGTTGTGTTTGGTTAGCTGGGCCAGTGTGTGTGTTGTGATTGGTTAGCTGGGCCAGTGTGTGTTGTGATTGGCAGCACTCGGCACCTGGTCAGGAAATGTCATGCCCCTTACCATAGCCGCCTGCAAGCTTCAGTGTAAATATTGCGTCAAAATCAAATAAATTTGAGCGTGATTTAAACCCGGATGATTGTAACCACTCTAAGTTCGTCTGCCTTTGGGAAAGCTAGCGTGTCTCCGACAAAATGATAACACTCGTTGCCTTCTCTAGTACAGCTCAACCAGGTCAAGTCCCATTGGTCGATATTTATGATATCACAAATCCCAGAAAATATGCCTTGTAGTCCAAACGAGTCATTCGTTGAAGTTTTTGAAAAGTGATTTCTGTTAAATAAAATAGCTCCTTTTGAAGTGGACTTTGAGCTTTGTAATTTTGCAGATATTTTTTATGCTCAAACGCAACATTACAGACTAACTAAAGTTTGAAAAAGTGAAAAAGCATAATAGGCCCCCTTAAGGTTCAGGGAGTTTATTTTTTGTTGTTTTGGTTGTTTCTTGCCCGATACAAAGATTAGCATTTTAGCCCATTTTTAACTGCTCATTTTCCTGAGGTGTAATTTGGCAGTATATTTATATACTTTTCTAGTTATTTATTAATATTTTTAATTATTTATTGCTTAATTTAAGTGATTCTTTTAAATTTACTTTGTATTGATGTGCTTTTGTTTTTTTTATTATGTTTTTTACATATATAATAGTTTAATCTATGTTTTAGTCATTTTAGTACTTGGAAAAAGATTTAAAAAAACTTTAAATAATGTAATATATTTGTATTTTTATCTTATTGTTTTTGAGGAGTTTTTTTACATTTCGTATAGTTTTAGTTTCACAGTAACAACACCGCTTTAAAGTGGACAAAAATACTTATGGCACCTTTAAAACCAGCTCACAATGACCTATTATATACCTAGTGCTGATGAAACTATTTTTAGTATAAACAATTTTTTATGCATAAGCTAGGTTTATGCAGTCATTTTCAGCTAACTAGCTTATATTTTGTGTCTGAGGTCTTTTTTCTGTTGTATTAGTTAAGGATTGCTTTACATATGTTTTAGTGTATATACGGTACATAATCTGTAAACTGATACTATATTCATATTTAGTCCAGGTTTTGTTCTAACGTGTAGAACAAAGATGTAAATCAAATTTTTTTGAATGTGTGTGTGTGCGCTTGATTTTCTTAGTAATGGACTACAGACTCTCACTTACTTTTCTTTGTTCACATTTAAATGACATTTGAGTCGTGAGCTTAATCACAGTCAATCAAACTGATGAAGATCAAACATGAGCACTTTAATAAGCTGGGAAGAAATGTACACATTTTTACAGCACCATTCTCTCTCTTTCTGTTTTCACTCTCTCTTATCCCTTACAAATATTGGCCGTGGTATTCATAATTTCCCTAATAAACTAGTTACTGCAGTTTTTGCTACTTAAAACTAAAATAATTTATTTAATAATAACAATAAACCACCTAAGCAGCTTTTTTAAATATTTCTATTTAGCTTTATATTTTTTAGTTTTAGTAATTCACGCTAAAAATAAACCATGTTTAATTTTTAGTTTTAGTAATTTTGTGTTTTGTGCTTTTGTTGTTTTTTGCTTTATTATTTCTTTATAGCTTTAATTTATATTTATTTAATTTTTTGTAATTTAAACTACAAGAAATCATTTTAATTTTAGTAATTTTTATGTGCTTTTGTCGTTGTAGGTTGCTATTTTAATATTTCTATGTAACTTTAATTAATATTTTTTTTAATTTACATGTTTCGTTTGTGTAACGGATGCACCAGTATATCACGAAACACACAGAAAATACAAATGATAGTGTTTTTCACTGAGATAAATGTCAAGTTCGATTTCAAAAACATATCTACATGCAATGATAGTGCATTTGAATATGGTATTTGTACACAAACACACGGTTAGGATGGGTTTGGTGCTGACCCACAAATCTGTCTCTTTCTCTTTCTCTGTCTTCCTGCTTCATTTCTGCCGGCCAGTGTCCGTTATGGATCAAGGTCAAAACTTCAACAGAGGTGATTCACGTTCTCTCTCTCCTTCTGCTTTGTTCAGCTAAATCTCCCAGAGTTCTTGCCCTCCTTCCTTTCCAGACTTTGTTCTCTGTCTATTCCTCCCTCTCTCGCTCTCCCTTTCCGTATTGCTGACAAACTGAGCTATTGCATTCTGGGAAATGTCACATCATCCAGCAGCGAATGCTCGTTGTCAGACACACACACTACACACACACACACAACACACACACATCAGAGTCCCTGCAGTCCTCCGTCACCCTTTTCCTCTCTTTCTCGTCTGTCTCTTCCCCCGCAGTGCTTCCATTGCTGACTTTGTGTTTTTCTTTTGTTTGATATTGATGTTTTCTGATAGCGAGGATTAGGCCGTGTACAGTGTGTGTGTGTTCGTGTGCGTGTGCGTCCCCTGCGCTTCTGTGTTTTCATGCATCGCTGCATGCAGTCCTCACTCTCGTTTTTTTTGATGAATGCGTTTCGCTTGTGTCAACAATGCATCACTGACCTCTGAATCTTGACCTCTTGTCCTGGCTGCGTCTTCGATCACCTTGCAGGCATGTCCACTCACTACGGCAAGACCTGCATGTGGAGATGTTCAGTGTAATGCTTCTGTCCCAAATACCCCAAAAAATCAAATGGATCACAAATGGGCACCCGAGACTCATTTGAAAAACGTGCCTGTGGCGACATTTCTGAAAAATTATATTAGTTGCTTCCTGCAGTTTCCAAAACACTTTCAAAGTGAAATATCCAGGGAGTGACACTAAAATCAATTCAATTTCAGTTCAGTTCTCGGTTTAATTTCATCCAAAACAGATTAACTTGAATGTGGTCATATTTAATTACAGTATGTTGGTTGTTGTATGAATTGAGCAGTTCGAATTAAATGTCCACTATATTAGTATCATTGAGATACTCTTATAGTTTTTTATTAATATTTTTATTCATTTTTATTTCAGTTTAATTTTAATATTTTGCCTGGTTCATTTGATTTAGTTTTATTTAGTTTGCTTTGTGCGTAGTTTTATTATTTATTCATTTTTATTCAGTTTTAGTTCTATTAGCATCTTTTAATTTCAACTAAAAGAAAATCAGAATTTATATTATTTATATATATAATATATATATATATAACCTTAGTTGCCAGGGCAAAATTTCTATATATAGAGGTAAAAAAAATGCTTTTTTATGTTTTTAGTTAAATGTAAAAATCCTTCTAATTGCATACAACATAACTCTGGAAAGGGACCAAAAAAAACAAAAAAAAAAAAAAAAAAAAAAAGTGTGTAAGAAACAAAAAATGAGATAAAACGCATTTGCTGAAGAAACCATGCCATTTTAGCATACTCAAAGTTTGCATAATCACAAAAATATTTTAATGAGCAAAGACTGAAATACTATTTTCTTGTAAAATACACTCTTAATAATTTTTTATATATTTACACCATCACAAAAAAATGGTTTTATTGTGTAGTTTACAAATCATCCACTATGGTAAAAGTGTTTCGAGGTCATACAAGTCTTATTAATCAATAATCTGCTCCTGTAATCATAATTTGTGTGAAAGGAATAAAAGTTGTTGGTGTTTTACCGCCACTAGTGCTCATTTCAGCTGGAAACAGCAGTGAATTATATGTATACATAGAGATAATTAATTTTTTGCCGTTTTGGAAAGCTTTAATTAGAGGCACGTTTTTTCCAATGAGCTTAGGCTGCGAATGGGACGCTCTACAGTCTCAACAAATGCACCATTTGGGACAGGGCCAATGTCTAACCTGTTAAACCTCCCTTCAGAATGACCAAGCATGCAACCCTACATGATTACGCACCTAACGAAGGATCCCCTTAGTTGTTTGCCCACTCGATGTTTACTAACTTCCTGTTTCCTGTTTCTCCAGCATACCACTGGGACACTTCCGATTGGCTGCCAAGTATACGCCTACCTGACATCGAGGAGGTCCCCACCTATGAGACGGGCGAAGTGGGCGTGGCCTTAGAATCCGACTATTACCTCGGTGGATTCGATATCGACAGCGACTACTCACCACCTCAGGAGGAGGAGTTTATGTCCCAGGACCAGCTGCCCCCGCCCCTTCCCACCGAGGAATATGACACCTCACCCGCCAATCAACCCGTGTCTAGAGAGAGCACTCTGAGCGGGGACCGCAAGCCCCGCCCACACTTCCACCCCAGCCAATACCTGCCCCCGCATCAGCTGCCACTCGGCTCTACGGGGGAGGAGTTTAGCACTTTTACAGGCAGGGAGGCGCGCCTGTCCATCAATGCCTCCTCTGCCTCTGACGTTTCCTCCGCGCCCTGCGGGTTCGAAGACTCTGAGACAGGAGGAAGTTTGGATAGTTTGGAGGACTCACACATGCACCCACATACGCAGCAGACTGAGGTCTGATATGCCACCAGGAACTGCAGACGCAGTTAGGGATGTTCACAGGACGTGTTTTCCCACATAAAAGACACTAAACTCTTGCATCTGTCAGATGCAGCAGATTCAGTCTGAGGACTGCTGACGCCGCAGACAGACTCTTAGCGCTGCCCTCTGCATGAGCAGCTGAAATATAAAAGCACAGGAAGTGTCTGGAAGTGATGTCATGGGTGGGGCCCATGCAATTAAAGCAACAAGAAGCGCCATAGCGAACAAAGACCAATGATCTGTAGATGTGTTTTCAGAAATCACCTGGTGCATTTCATTGTTCCTTCCAGTTCCTGATTTGTTTGGTGCTCCCCTTTGTGTGGTTGAAATCTGGATCTGTTCTAAAACCTAGTGAGCCTACCTAGATGATATTATGCTGCCTTCTAAAATACAAATTGTGAGTTTAAATAATTTTATATTTGGAATTTCACAAAATAAAATCCTTTCTAATTACATTTTTTTAATTATTAATGCAAAAACAAAACTTGAAATGACTTACAGTACAATAAACAACATCCTAATAGTAATAGCCAACCAAAATTAAAATTGGAAATTTAAAAAAATAAAATTTAATACAACACCATACAGTTTTGTTCAAATTCTGAGTTTAAATGTTTTTATTTGGAATTCCACAAAGTCAAATCTTTTGTAATTACACTGTAACTACACAATTTTTTATGCAAAAAACAAAACTTATTACAGACAGTAAAGAATGAAAATAAATAATATAGTAATACCAAATCTATATTAAAACTTGGAAGTGTAAAAAAAAAACTGAGTAAATACATTTGTTTTGTTTAAATTCTGTTTAAACATTTTTATTTAGATTTTTATAAAGTAAAATCCTTTGTACTTGTGCTTTTTAAATTATTTATGCAAAAACAAAACTTATAATTACATACAATAAAGAATGAAAATAAGCAATAGACTAATAGTAATACCAAACCTAAATTAAAATGAGAAATTAATAAAAAATACAGCGTAAATAAGGTAGCTTCGACATATACATCCCTGAATTCTTTGTAAAAAAAATAAATAAATAAAAACTGATTCAAGATGATAGACAAGTCGAGCATGTCGACTATAAATATATTTCATTCAGTACTGGAAAATATCAATAAAAGTTGTTAAATATCATTTAAAAATTACGCAATATTTGTGTCTATTGACACATATTTTTATTTGTGGTTGGCATCAAACTCTGCTGATATCAATTGTGACTCGAGACTCACATGAAGAAAAAAATACAGCTAAACCAGCCTTAGTGGGTTTGCCGGTCTTAGCTGGTTTAAACTGGTTTAACTGTTTATACAAGATACACTCTTAAAAATAAAGGTGCTTCACGATGCCATAGAAGAACCTTTTTTCCTAAATGGTTCCATAAAGAACCTTTAACATCTGAAGAAGCTTTCTGTTTCACAAAAGGTTCTCTGTAGCGAAAGAAGGAAGGTTCTTCAGATTATAAAAAGGTAAGAAAGAGATGGTTCTTTAAAAAACCTATGACTGAATGGTTCTTTGTGGAACCAAAAAATGGTTCTGCCTATTGGCATCGCTTGAAGAACCTTTTGAAGCACCTTTAGTTTTAAGAGTGTATGTTAGCTACTGGTTCCCAAATGTCCAAACCTCCTGTAAAACAATCAAAAAAGTCCCGCTTGGCCACCTTCGGCTGGTTTCAGAAGGAGGTCGCTTTGCATCAAGATGGGCAGTGAGTTGGGTCTTGTAGGATTGTTCGAATCACTACTTATGAGGGTCCATTTTCGTTGGATGCAACCTTAGAAGGCAGCTCATTAGGTTTTGGAACAGATCCGGCCTGTGTGCACAGGTGGACATGAATATGAAACCGTTTTCTATAAACAGTCAAAAAGCACACGAGTCTTCTGTATATTCCCAAATTGTATTAACCTATTTTTTTTTATTTTTTTTTTAAATGCATTGACTTTTTTGCACTAAAACGATAGACAGATATGTTCAGATTTACAGTGGCCCTGTCTAAAATAATCCTGTCATGTCACATTTAAGGCCCTGGATTGGTAGCAGCGTTGTCTTTTGTGTGAAGCATTAGTGGGATCCTGAATAGCACTATTTTTCAAGCCGATCATTTTAGACGAGCGTTTTAATGGAACGTGGGCAACTCTCTTCTGTAACTTACGTCTCCCCTTTTTTGTCTTGTGAAAAAAAAAAATCACAATTATATATCAGAAAGCCATAAGCAGAAGATCGTCATTAACGTTTGTGTGTTCACAGGCACTTACAATGCAAGAATGACACATGCCTGTAGCATGCAGTCCAAAAAAAGACTCCTTCGGTTCTGAACCGAACCCAAACCAGAGAAAGGAGAGGAATGAGAGAGCGAAGCAATAACGGCAAGTCAGAAAGAGGGAAATGCCAAGTCCTGAAACAGAATAAAAGATGCAGGCGAAAGAAAATGTAAAGAAAGTGAAAATCAATAAAATATTAATCAAAATGAGAACAAGGGAGAAAGAAAGAGAGAGAGGCATGATACTGTGGACCAACTTCGGATTGGAAAGGCGTTTTGGCCTGAAGGGAACAGGATTGAGACGCTTGGCGTGAGCTGATTTCAGAGCTTGCACTGTCATTTTCAATGCCATTGGGCGGATTGTTTTTTGTAAAAGCTGTAATTTTGACGTTAAGTGTTGTACAGTGTATATAAGGAAGTTGTTCAAATGCAGATTTTGTAGATATTGAACTGCAATCATGGAAGGGTTTGTGCATCCTATGAGTATTTGGCGTGGGCGAAAAGGACAAACACAAACTCGCGTACTTTTGCTGACATTATTAACAGACGTGCGCATCTTTTTTTGCGGCTGTTTTTCACCGCCCATCTTTTTTAATTGTGTTTTTATTTCTATTTCACTGTGCTTATATTATAGAAAAGGGAATTACTCTGCTCCTGATGGATTTTTATTAATGATTTAATTTCGCCTTTGATTCATATTGTTCTTTTGACTGTGTAAAACAGTATTAAAACATGCTTGTTATACATGTAAACATGCTTTCTTCACTCCTGCTTTTTTTTAGTTTGTTTTGTTGTTTTTTTATTTTATCAATGCTAAAATAAAATAAAAAAAATATTGATCAAAGTCATTATCACGTCGAAGTTCGTAAGTAATTTTTTTGAAAGGCAACATGAAATCAAAATGAACTCATCTTCGTTATCATTAGTTAAATGTTCATTGTTAGTTCATGTCAGCTCAGGTCCATTAAATTATATTAACAGGTACAAGTTTTGATTTTAATAATGCATTAGTTGAGATTAATAAATGCTTTAGAATTATTTTTCATAGTTAGTTGATGTTAACAAGTGGAGCCTTACTGTGAAGTGTTACCAAAAAATATTCTTAAAAATGAACTTAACAGTAACACTTTGCAATAAGGTCCCATTAGTTAACGTTAGTTAACTAACAATTATCATTACATTTATTAATCGTTGTTAACATTAGTTAATGAAACACAAATATTAAATGTTTAGTTTGTGTTAGTTCAGGTCCATTAAAATAATATTAACAGATGCAACTTTCGATTGTAATGTATTAGTAAATGTTGAAATTAACAATAAATTTAGATTGCAATCTAAAATTTAAAATAAAGAGATTCATATTAATTAATGCTTAGGAATTAGGTTTCATTGTCATTTAACTAGCGTTTAATTAGGTAAACAAAATGAAACTTGTAGTGTGTACCATATTAGCTAATAATTATAGTAGTCTAGTGTTTACACTTTTTTATGATCTAGTCAAAGTATATTGAGATAAAATTAAATCTCGCCTACATATTCAGTTGAATATGGAAGCTTCCTGGTCTGGAAGGTAAAGTTGTTTCATGTGTTCTTACACCTAAAAGCATTGCAAATGTATAGTTTTGTTGTGTAAATAATTTCTATGGTTTGATAGAACCACACTAACCCAATCTTGTTTGAGATGAAACACTTACCTGGCGAGCGCAATTAACTCCCCTTCAGGGGCCCGTTTATCAAATAGTGGGTACGCCAGATTTGATATTAGAGTGTCGTACGCTTAAAATCCACGGCAACATTCATATTTAAACGTCTTTGACGTGGAAAAGTACTAACCGTCGCGTCAGGGTCTGAGCAGGCGTACGCACTTCTCCTTGTGGCAAAGTCAGAGTACTGCAGATATTTGAACATCTAAGCTGCAATAATAAAAGCGGTGTACGTGCAAGCACTGAATTCATCATAAACAACAAAGATGCAGTGTAAGAGATTTAATTGTGCAGTGTAGTCAGATTTTTTTTTAATGGCAGTTTTTGCGAGTTTAAACTGACCTTTTTAGTAGCCTAATGTCGAGAGTTCTTTACTCGCTTTCTGTACACAGTTCATTCCATGTTGTTGTTTTTTTATTATTATTTTATTTTACAAGAGAACTTGCAAAGTCTTGATTTACTACTAATGTGTAAAATAGAAGAAAAAAAAATGCAATAAAACGCATCTCCGGACTCAATGTTACTACAGCTTGGATCCAGCCTCACTTGTGGTGACTTCAGATGATGCCAACACTCATGAAGACTCAGATGATGGCAACTATAGATGGACATACAAACCTGACAAATATTATGTATTATAATCATTGCCTTAAAGCAATTGCCGTCTTTCGGATGAGACGTTAAACCGAGGTCCTGACTCTCTGTGGTCATTAAAAATCCCATGGCACTTCTCGTAAAGAGTAGGGGTGTAACCCCGGAGTCCTGGCCAAATTGCCCCCCTGACCTTTGTCAATCATGGCCTCCTAATAATCCTCAACCACTTGCTTGGCTCTATGACTCTCTCTCCTCTCCACCTGTAGCTGGTGTGTGGTGAGCGCACTGGCGCTGCCGTCCAAGTGGATGCTGCACACCAGCCAAGACGGCGCCTGAGGAGAGACCCCCCATATGATTGTAAAGCGCTTTGGGTGTACAACAATACACAATAAAGCGCTATATAAATGCATCATTCATTCATTCATTCAAGCATAAGTTTGGTGATTTTTAACCCGCTTTGTATTGTTACTATGATGGTAATATATGTGAACCAATAATGTTTAATCTTTCTCTGAGTTCCATGAGATATCCCCATTTATGTGTGAGCCAAATAATGTTTTGCATCTTCCAAATATTGTTCATTTACATATTACAGACTTTGTGACAATATAAAGTGGATTTAAATTCACCAAACTTACCTTTTAATGTTTGTCTGTTTAACTGAACATGACTTTGAACACAACTTGTATTATCTTAGAGTTATTGAAATATGGACATTAATTTGTTGCCAGAAGATGCTCCCCAGTGGGTCACAGTCACCTCTGGCTGTTTAAAGGATATTTTTTGATTGCCGCTGGTGGTCCGCTGGAATAACGATGAGCAAAACGCCGGTGAACCGCGGGAGGCGTCCGCCGATGGGCCGCCGACTGTGCCACTGGGGGCGCCAGTGACCGCCTGGTATGTTTTAGCGGGGGCCGCCTCCAGTTTCTCCTTTGTTTTTCTGCCTCCAGCTAGCGCTGTGACGTCAGTGATCCTAGTTACCTGTGGTTGGCCTGGCCTTGTGTAACTCAGTAAACAACAGGCCAATCAGAAGAGATTGCTCATGAATATTAATTAGACAGGCCAAAATCGACCTGTTCTCTGAGAGAGGAGCTGTAAAAATATATAGAGATGGTTTTTGGTACTTATAACGCAAATATATATT